>JARVGS010000814.1:13334580-13347783 GCA_031762315.1 Hypsolebias antenori | reverse complement strand
ACACACACACACACACACACACACACACACACACATACACACACACACACACAGAGATTTACTGACTCAGCCTTGGAGACCTCAGGTGAATATCAAGGCTTTGCAGTGACTGTGGCTTTTCTTATGACTGGTTGAGACGTGGCACTAATGCCAATGTGCAGCTGCATGCTGATGCTCATTCTGTCAGAGGCGAACGAACAAAGTTTGGTTTTGTGTTTAATTTTCCCTCCAGCAGTCTGCAGATTTTTAGACAGAATAAGTGCATTCATAAGAGAAAGTGAGAATTAGAATTGTAAAGTGCGTTGCGACCGCAAGAGCAGGGGAGATTTCTACATAGACTTTCATGGATACATTTGTTAGCTCTTTATTGGGTGTGTGTAGTTGATTTTGTTGCTCTGTGGTCAGACAGATGTATCATTAATCATCATCATTATGCACAGATCCAATAGTTCATTCCTCCTGGTTTTCCTTCTTTACTGTCCTAAATGTGCAGCTAAAATTAAAATTCAGCTCACATTGTAGGATGGATTCTGTATACACTGCCAAATGTCCCAAAAGACCCCTCCTTAACCACCCCTCCATTATTTCCTTTACCTTTCTGTTCAGTCTGTTCCTCATTGCCTCTTTCAAGCACCTCAAGTAGCGTTCTTTTGATGTTCTGTCCTTCCTTCCTTTTTCTTCTATTTGTGTAGCTCTGGGTCAGTGTGAGAAACCCAGGGGTTGGCATGGCAGCTTGGCATGAGCACACAACACTCCAAAGTCGCCCCCCTCTCAAGGTTTACCCCACAGGACAAACTGTTGCTTACTGTAAATTTGTTTCATCCCACTTCTACATGTGTATTTTTGGACTGTCCACTTTAATCACCTCATGTACAGTCCAGCTGTTTCCCAGCTCCGTGTTCATCAAACTTACCCTGAAACTTATGAATGCTTTAGAGCCTTCCATCCATCCATCCATCCATCCATCCATCCATCCATCCATCCATCCATCCATCCCTCCATCCATCCATCCATCCATCCATCCATCCATCCATCCATCCATCCATCCATCCATCCATCCATCCATCCATCCATCATCTTTACCTGCTTCTTGGGCATCTATGGCTGAGTGATTAGAGCAGTCATCTTCTATTGGTAAAGTTGAGGGCTTAATTCCACCAGCAGTCACAATTTGAAGTGTCCCTGGGCAAGACACTGAACCCCTCATTGGCTCTGATGTGTGTGCCATCAGTGTTTGAATGTGATCTAAAGCTCTGATTAGTCTCTTTAGAATAATTTGTTCAGATTATCTTTTGTAGGGATGCAGTAGTGGTGTGTGTGTGTGTTTGTGTGTGTGTGTGTGTGTGTGCGTGGGGGGGGGGGGTAAATGAGGACACAAATTGTGTTGTAAAGAGCTTTGAGTTCCTGATTAGATCAAAAGATGCTATATAAGTACAGTCCATTTACCATTCTTTCCTTTCAGATTACGGGGGTCACTTGTGCCCATATCCAGCTATCTTATGTGTGAGAGGCTGGGGATACCCCGGACAGGTCTCCAGTCCATCACAGGACAACCTGGACAGGTCTCCAGTCCATCACAGGGACACATAGAGACAAATGAGACAACCAACCATTAACTCTCACCTAGGAACCATTTAGAGTTACCATTCAGCCTGACATGCATGTTTTTGGTCTGTGGGAGGAAAGTGGAGTACCCGGAGAAAACCCACACAGCACAAAGAGAACATGCAAACGCCACTCAGAAAAGTCCCAGGCCAGGATTTGAACCAAGGTGACCTGCTCGCTGAGAGGCAACAGTTCTACCAACTGTGACACTGTGCTGCCTTTTTGCTCAACTTATTGCCCAATAATTTTTAAGACTCAAACATAAAGCACTCAGATCTATGGTATTGACAGAGATGCACAGCCAAATAGGGTGCATGGTCTAGATTACGGTAAGCTGCAGACTCAAAAATTAATTTCAAAAACTGCATAAAACATAACTACACAGCTCGATGGTCACTTGGTCACAAACATCCATACAAATTTCACACTGCTATGTCTTTACAATGGCTTTTATTGTTATTATTTTTATTGCAATTTGGAATTTCCAGTGAGTAGGATACTACTTTAATCAGATTCCTGAACCATGTCAGATCATCATTGTGATAAGGAGCAGCAGAAGCTCTACTTTGCACTTTATGGTAAAGATATATGGATCATGACCTAAAAAACTCAAACGAGGGCTGGAAAATAAATGGACCATTTAAATTGAATGCCTTTCAGCTCAGCTTCTTCTTTAACAAGTTAGAACAACATGCTTGATACTGTGGGTAGAGCCTGGATCTTCGGCCATCAATTGAGAACAAACCCCCCCCAGCAAAGTACATATAGTCCGAGAACAATAACTTCCTTTGACTTATCAGGTTACATCCATGTTTCAAAGTTAACTATGATCATTTAAGTTTTAAAGTTCCTTTTATACATCACGAGTTGTCTTATAGAAGTTTTTATTTTTACATTTTTTAGATCTTAAGACCAGTAACAAGGGGTTCTGAGTAGTTTGGGTCAAGCATAAATACTTTTACAAGTGCTATATTTAGTTTATTTACAGCCATTTAGTGCAAAGGACCATTTCTTGGACTTTTTCTCAGCTTTTAAACTCCAGACTTTGTGATGAGCCAGAAAAATCCATACAACTGTGCTTGAAAGTTTTATTACAAGGAGAGAAGAAGATGAGTTATATCCGGACAAGTTTCTTTTTTGGGAGAAACATTTTGTCTTTTATCCGAAAGACTTCATCAGTCTGAGGCCTGCTAACTCAGATCTGTCTTATAAATATGTACCACCTCGTTCTGTTTAAAGCCAGCCCTCTGTGGATTTCCCAGAAAAGGGCTTTACACATGCAAGAAGCATAGGCATCGCAACCATTATATGTGAAGGGAACGTGTCCCCCCCCACATTTAAAAAAAAAAAAAAAACGCTCATTTGGAATCCCCCCCCCCCCATTTTTACTATAAAACATTAGTTTTGATGGCACTGTTTCTCTTTATTCGTGACCGAATCCATTCCACTTGATTAATAGGAGAATACTCAAACCACTAAAAATCCACACCAGGTTTTCCTGGTTTCCTCCAACTTTCCACCAACTTGCAGTGTTTCTCCTCTGCGTCTCCTCCTGCCTTGGTAGAGATCGCTCACAGGTGGAGATGGAGACATCTGCGCTGATCACTCACCAGTTTAGCAAGCTTAGTGCGGGCAGTTGTCGACCGGGGTGGGGGTGGGTGGGGGTGTTGATCATTTAATAATAATAATAAAGTTTAATAATAATAAAATTTAATAATAATAAATTTTAATAAAAATAAAGTTTAATAATAATAAAGTTTAAATGTCCTTAAAACCCCACACCTTATTGTCCTCGAGCTTTGTGAGAAACATCCTTTAGATGAGTAGTGTTGAACACAAGTTAAAAAAAGTCCAGTGGTGATGTTTATTTCACTAAACACAAATAGTGCCGATCTGTAGTGCATTAAAGTTCAAATGTCTTTAAAACAGCTGAATTTACACAAACTTGGTGAGAAACATGCTTTAAATGGAATTAAAGTAAGGACTTCTAGATGAAATGTTGCTTTTTTGCACTATTGTACGATATTTAACTCAAACACTAATATCGGCCGATATCGATACATGCCGATAATATCGTGCATCCCTAATTATTTTAACAATAAATTATAATAAAATTGGTATTTTGAAGCTTAACATCTCAAACCTGATCCTAAGAGGTCAGAATTTAAAGAAACCTTTAATTGTTTCCAGTATTCAAACATGTATTTTAGCGTTAGGGTTTATACACAAGTGAGGCTTTTAATTGGTGAGTCTGAGCATCAGTGAACTGTTTTGTTTTCTAGTTTGTTTTGAAAAGCATGTATCCATTTTACTGTAAGTTTGGTTTCATTCAGTTAGAATCATTTTAATGTTGTCACACACAGATGGCATTTATGAGAATCAATTTTCATTTAAAAATAAGAGCTTCCCTTTAAATATATTAAAAAACCCAAAATGTTAAACCTTTACAACTATAAAAAAAATTGTTTTATATTAATACAAAAGTGCTGACAGAGTAATAAATTCAGGAGGTATTAGTTTCCCCATCAAGTAGATTGTTAAATTAAAACATTAGTAAATTGATTAAAAAGGCCTATTTTTATCTCACATGTTTTTGTGTTGCTTTAAAAATAAAAGCATGTTCACTTGTCTAGATTCCTTGTATTCAGCGTGTAGGTGTGTTTCCACAGGCGTAACATGCACCAGCTAACTGGGGGTCTGGAGGAACCAGGAGAGCTACGCTGGCCGTTAGTGGGTACCCTGGCTCTGTCATGGGTCCTTGTCTACTTCTCAATCTGGAAAGGAGTGGAGTGGACGGGAAAGGTCAGATTCTCTGTTAAAGTTTTCTCCCTCTGGATTTTTATGTTTTCTTTTGCTTCAGACAGGTTTGCTTCTAAGACTATTTGTCTGCGCAAAGAGATTTAAAAAAGACAGTTCATACAAAACAGAATCTGTATTAATCCTTCAGCTTGAACATAATAAAAAAGTCACTTTTAATTTTCACTGTCTCTCTGTATAAATGGATCAAACCCCTGTAAGATTCTTTGACTAGGGGAGATTTTATTGAGTTGATGTGATAAAGAAACTTAAATCTCCCCTTCAACAATATACACCATGAAAATACATATTTTTTTTAAGATTCAGGTGGACCAATGTCGCTGCACATAAACGATTTAGAAATTTAGATGAGAATGGCTGAACAGCTAAAGCTCACAAAGAGGATCGTGAGCATCGTGATGGCAGAGGAAAAAGAGAGGAGGGAGGAAAATGTGGGTGTACTGCAGTACTGTTATTGCAATATTCAACAGTAATTTCATCTTTTTAGTCTCATTTGAAATAGCTTGTCATTTTGAATATACAAATAAAACAGTAAAAACTAGCGAAAATGCATTTCCCTTGAAAATGCAGTGTGAATGCTTATTGCTGAAGATGTCTACTGAAAAACAGCTGAAATTAGCACAAAAAAATGCAGAAATGTAGCTGAAATGGAAGAACAAGCCTAAGTTAGCAGAAGAAAGCAGAAATAACACATGTAGTTTGCAAAAAGAATCTGAATGGAGCAGAAAACAGCTGAAAAAATAAACCGCTAGAAAAAAAGTTTACATTTGCACAAGGTAAAAGGAGCTGAACCAGAACTAAATATGAAAGGAGCAGTAAAAAGTTGTAAACACATCTAAAGATTTGAAGGATGTAAAATGAACTCAATTCATTTTCTGAGGGGAGGAAAAAAAAAGGCAGAAAAGGCTAAATATTTCAAAAAGCTAAAGTTGCACCAATGCCAAAAGTCACAGCGGGATTGTCTTGAAAGAGCTGAACATTTTGAAAAATGATTTGTTGAAATAGCTTGAAAACTGTGGGACGAGAAGCACTTCGAAAACTGTACAGAAGAAAAATGGATCACAGTAGTGTGAATGCTTCAGAAACATTCACACAATAGAGAGGGGAATAGCATGTCCCTGCCTGGACTTTCACATTACAACATGTTAAAGCAAAGTATCTGAGCAGAAACACATTTACTGCTTGGGATAATTGGATTTTAATGTGAGGCATCTGAGAGATGTACGGAAAAATTAATCTCCCCCCTCCCCCAGGCTCTGGTGTTGATGGACATTACCAATTGGACATAATCATTATGGTGCAGAACCCTGAGCTACATCCAACAGCTTCTCTGGCAACAAAGCCATGTATTTATTTTAAAAAAAACTAAATCATTTGTTATTTAGCTGCTAATTAAGAGTTGTGACAGTTTAGCTGTGAATTATTTGTCAAACTTGATAAACACACACATAAAAGCTTTTTGTGCCTCCTCCTGCAGGTGGTTTACTTCTCTGCCACCTATCCCTACTTCATGCTGTTCATCCTGTTTTTCCGAGGGGTCACACTTCCTGGAGCCATAGATGGGATCCTCTTTTACATCACTCCAGACTTCAATAAGCTCGTCCGATCTGAGGTACATCTTCTCCTTCCATCCAACACCAGACTCAAGATCATGCCGTCCAGACGTAATGTTCTGTTTCTCAGGTGTGGCTGGACGCAGCGACTCAAATCTTCTTCTCCTATGGGTTGGGCCTTGGCTCGCTCATCGCTCTGGGAAGCTACAACCCTTACAACAATGATGTCTACAAGTACGAATAAAACATCCTCTTTATTAACACCTTTCACCCCCACCCCCCCTTTTTTTTAAACTTCCTCTTTTGGTGCCATCTCTTCAGGGACTCTGTTATAGTGTGCTGCATCAACTCCTGCACCAGCATGTTTGCTGGGTTTGTCATCTTCTCGATTGTAGGCTTCATGTCTTACATCACAAAGAAACCTGTGCAGGAACTAGCCGCCTCAGGTATCTTTATTTATTATTATTTTTTTTTTAATTATTGATTTTTTTTGCATATACAGTTTAGTTTACTTCTGCACAATAAATAAAGCATTTCTGATCTAATTCTTGTGGTATAGGTCCAGGTTTAGCGTTTTTAGCCTATCCTCAGGCAGTCACCCAGCTCCCTATGTCTTCTCTGTGGGCCATCCTGTTTTTCTCCATGCTCATGATGCTCGGCTTGGACAGTCAGGTAATGTGCAATGCTTGTAAAAGATGTGAACTTGATCAAATGTGAATGCACCAAAGGCATTGTGAAAGTCTTCAGTAGTACTGTTAGCAGGTGAAAAACCTGAAATCAAGATGTTTTGGTCTTTGTTTCTGTCATTTAATTTGAACAACACTGGAACCAGTTCATAGTTTTTGCAAGCATTATAATTAAACATAAAAAAAGTTCAATATAAAAGATCAATAATAGCTCAAAGGGCAGCTGCATGCAGCTGAAAATGTGTCTAATAGTACAGCAACATTATTACTGACACATCAGCCAAGAAGATTCCATAAGTTGTTAGATTTAACTGCATATCTGTTTTCATTTATTCTTTAAACATAAGTCTGCAAGCATGCAAAGATAATCTCTTCTGCTTTTTAGGATACTTCTTCTTGCTCCCTATTTTAATTCTAACTAGAAAGTTCCTGGAGAAACTTTTAGAGTTCCATCAGACGTTTTGAATTAGACAAATGGCATCTTTCTTCTCAAATTACATCACCATGGTAACTCGAAACGCCACTGGAAGTCATAGCACACATCACAGCACCGAGCCGGTCGTTTTCGTATAACGTTAGTGGGGTTACATGCTACAGTTCAGGTCTCATTAAAGTTGACAGAAGAATAAGATATAAAGTTAGGAAACCCTTTGTCAGGTGGATAATAATAGGTGTCTGCCTTTCAAGGCAGTTCCCAATTAATGAGTATAGTTACATGACAGAGCTGTGCATGTTGATGCCCAAATCTTGATTTTAAATCATTACAATCCTAAACAGAAGGTATAACAACTTTTGGGTCAATTTTCCCAGCTTTTCCTCAAGTTTGAAATGATCTGAGTACGTCTTGTTGGTTTAATGTAATGCCGTCGACTTTCAGAAGATGATTTGTCTAAACAAGGTTTAGAGTCAACGTCACACAACACAATATTGTCCTAGATTTAAAAAAGATTACAACAGTGGAGCAGGTGTGATAATTCAGTTTATTAATCTGAGCATAATGAATGATATAAACTACAACAATACAGCCTGCACATCAACACACAGAAAGAATGAAGTTTAAAACCTTGAGCAGAAGAAACTTTCAAATACATGTTTCAAAATTTTGGATTTCATATAATCCTTTTGTTACACTTTCCTTTCGTTGCTCAACCCATTTATCACCGGTGTTTCATTATAACTTTATGTTTTGGATAGTTTTGCACAGTTGAAGGTTTCATCACAGCCCTCATGGATGAGTATCCTCTGGTGCTGAGGAAAAGGAAGAAGGTCTTCATCCTTATTGTTTGCTTCATCTCCTTCATCATTGGTTTCTCCAATATCACTCAGGTAGTCTGTTATGTTTTACTAGATTTTTTTTGTGAGCTCGTATCCAATAACAAATATCTAAACATTTTTTTAGTGTGTGATAAAACATCCTCACCACCAACTGCAGTGTAAAATCATCCTATCAAACGTATTAAATATTAAAGCCACGTGTTAATGTTCAACCTCTGAAAGTGTGTGTTTCTTGGAATCCCTCAGGGCGGTCTCTATGTCTTCAAGCTGTTTGATTACTACTCTGCCAGTGGGATGTGTCTTCTCTTCCTTGTCTTTTTTGAAACTGTTTCCATATCGTGGTTTTATGGTAGGAAACACATCCTTTTCTTTCCAGTTCATGAAAAAAATTGTTGAATTAAAGTAAAATATACCATAGTTTATCTAATGTGAATGAGCTAGATAGACGGATTTCCCTGCATGTTGTAGCTATCCAACAGGAAATTACATTTTGGATACGGCCAGACTTTGTCCGCTTGGGTTTCCTTCTTTGTTTTGTTGTTCTTGTCTCCACATTTACCCTGTTTGTCTGCAGGAGCTGAAAGATTTTACAAGAACATTGAGGACATGATAGGCTATCGGCCATGTGTCTGGTGGAAGCTTTGTTGGCTGTACTTCACCCCTCTGATCTGCCTGGTACAAGGAAAATGATTATCTTTTAACTTCTGTAACAAATTCACCTCATGAGTAAAGTATTTTAGATTAGTTATTAGGATGATCAACGCATCCATCAGACTGCATTAGCGATACAGTGATACAGCGATACAATGGTACAACGATACAACGATACAACGATACAACAATACAACGATACAGTGATACAGCGATACAACAGTACAACGATACAACGATACAACAATACAACGATACAACCATACAACAATACAACGATACAGCGATACAGCGATACAGCGATACAGCGATACAACAATACAACGATACAATGATACAACGATACAATGATACAACAATACAACGATACAGTGATACAGCGATACAACGATACAGTGATACAACGATACAACGATACAGCGATACAACGATACAACAATACAACGATACAGTGATACAGCGATACAATGATACAGCGATACAACGATACAACAATACAACGATACAGTGATACAGCGATACAATGGTACAACGATACAACGATACAACAGTACAGCAATACAACGATGCAGCGATAGACGGTTAATGTTAAAACTAAATTTGTTGCTTTTGCCAGACCAGGGGATTTATTCCATCTCGTCTTTTAAGTTAATAGAGAATATCAACTGCAAAAGGTTAAAGTGAGTGTCCAAACACAAGAACAGGAACTTTGTTGTTCTGCAAGCAATAAAATAACAAGAGTTTGAAGATAGAATTCAGTAAAACTCATCTGAAATGTGATTATATTCAGCCACATTGTAGGTTTTACTTGTAGCTATTAACTGTAGCAGAACAGCACCACGCATATCAGCAATAAAAGATCCAATCATCATCACTATCACATGCAAGAGAAGACTGACCACTTCATAATGCTTTATAATGCTTTATAATGCCATCACTTGAAAATTCCAGCTAAATTATCCATCCATCCATCCATCCATCCATCCATCCATCTATCCATCATCTTCCTTTTTTTTCTGGAGTTGGTTCTCGGGGGTAGCAGCTTGAGCAAGGAGGCCTAGCCATCCTTTCCATAGCCAAGTCTTCCAGCTCCTCTTCAAGGATTCCAAGGTGTGCCCAGGCTAGCTGAAACAAAAAGTTTCTCCAGCGTGTCCTGGGTCTTCTCCAGCATTTCCTCCAAGTCAGACATGCTTGGAAAAACTCCGTAGAGAGGCGTCCAGGGCACACCCAGATGCCCACCTTAACTGGTTTATCCTGATGTTGAGGAGCAGCAGCTACACTTCAAGTCTCTCCTGGATAACTGAACTCACCCTGTCTCAAAGGGAGAGTCTAGCTACCCTGTGAAGAAAACTTGTTTCCACCTTTTGTAGCTGTAATCTTGTTATTTCAGTCACTACCCAAAGTTTTTGACTACAGATGAAGTTATGAACGTAGGCTGTCCAGTAAACTGAGAGCTTTGCCTTGAATCTCAGCTCTGTCTTCACCACAACGGACCAGCACAGAGTACGCAATACTTAAGAAACTGCACCAATCTGTCTGTTGATCTCTTGCGCCATTCTTCCCTCACTCATGAACAAAACCCAGAGATACTTGAACTTCTCCACTTGAGGCAGAACCTCACTCCCAACCAGGAGTTGTAATCCTGCAATTTTTTTAATTGTTTCACTGGTTCTCGTAGAACATTTTGCCTTGTTGAGTAGACGTCACCATATCAAAACAGAGTTCTGTGTTTGAAGCCTGTACACAAACAAACCTACTACTAGTTTTGTTAAAAGCAACAATTCATTCTAAATAACTCTGTTTGTTTGCAGGGGGTGTTCACCTTTAGTGCCATTGAGATGACTCCTCTTTCCCTTGGAAAGTACGTGTACCCACTTTGGGGCCAAGTCATCGGATGGTTCATGGCTTTGTCTTCAATGGTACTCATCCCAGGCTACATCATCTACATGTTCTGCACCACCAAGGGCAGCATCAAACAGGTACAGTGTATTGTTACAGGTAAAATTCTGTTGAAAGGGTTTGTGGAATGTACTTGACTTTTAAGAACAAATGAGACTGAAAAGATAATTCATCAACTTTTTTTCATTGTTGAAATAATGTTCAGTCAAACATTTTGTATTTCGTAGAATATTTTCACTTATGTGTATCCCATCCGAAATGACCTTCACAATGACCTATTCAGAGTTTTATCTGAGGCTAACGCAACTCTCTTTAACCTGACCAGCGTTGGCGGAGGATGACAACCGCCCAAGAGGATGAAAAGCTGTCGGAGTCGGAAGAATTTACACACACAGGAAGCATGGGGGAAGCTGCTGTCTAGCCAAGGCTGCTCATGTTAAGATGATCTGACTGTCAGGACTAAATGTGGTCTACGGGGAAAATTTGACAAATGGTCGACTGAAGTCTGCAGAGAAAATCACTTTACTTGTTCGACTCCAGCCCTCATTGTGGTGGAAAAACTTTTGATAAATGAAGAGATATTTCCTAAAGACTCTGACCACAAACTGAATGTAACTGTGAACACAGTCACCACATTTGTTTATGAGCTTCCCATTAGTGTCCTGAAAACCAATGTACAGATGAGTTAAATAATCTGGTCAATTTGGATTTATAGCATAAACTTGAATAAATTAAATTATTTACATCTTTCTTTTTTCAAAATGCTTTTATATAGTGTTTGTTTGGGTAAAAAATAAGAAAATAAAAAAAAATATGTGAACATTAGGTATAATATTTACCACACATTTTTTATGCATTCAGCTTTGAATTATGTATAAAACAATATTCATGACAATATGTTTAGGACATTGGAAAACTGTACATATTATGATAAAATTGCTGAAACTGTTATTTTGGAAATTTTGGGAAGTGAATAAAAGAACAAAAAAATGCACCTCCAATGAACTATTTTATGAGCTCAGTGGTTATATTTTGTTTTAATAATGTTTTGTTGAGCTTAGTATGTAAAACTGTATCCCTCTATAAGGCAAAATTAAAAGATTTAAATGCACAGTTGTAAACATAGATCTGCATGTAGCAGGAAAGAGTTGTAAGTCTGCAAAGATAAAGTACAGTACTATGATAGTTTTCTTGAGCGAGAATAAAGTCCCAGTACCATTGAATGCGTCTAGCTGCTTTTAGTGGTTCAGTATTTAACCCATGGCATTGTCAGTGTCTTCAAACTGTTTTATGTTTTATTTTTCAACCTGAAAGTGTGTTTTATGGCCCAAATCTGCATAATTATGCTGCACTTTATACACAACTCTGTCTTTTTTCCTTAAAAATATGAAGAAACAAACATCCCACTTTGTGAATGGACCAAAACTGGAAGTCATCCTTCAGTTTATGTACACAACATTCCTGGACCCAGTTGTGTTTGCATGCTGTAAGCTCTGCAGCACTTTTATTTTTGTTTGTCTTTTCTGATGATGCACAAATTTTGCTATGCATAGTTTTACATAACAATATGTTGTGCATATGCACGGAGAGTACCTCAGTTTTCATGTCGGTAACAATATAAAACAGAAAAATAAGTTATGCAACATGACACCATTCCCTACTGTCAACAAGCTAATTTAATTAAGATTAAAGTTAAGACAATAAATTAACTAATTGTCAGTAATTAATTTTCTGAAAATTTGCATCTTCAAGACACGTCCATGTTCTGTTTGAATCCCTATCTTCTGTTTAATGTTTAGTAAATTATATACATATTATTGTCCGATTCCTGGTTTATCAACATACAAAGAAGTCAGCTGCAGCTAATCTGGCCTGGTCAGGCTGCCGCCTATGTGAAGGTTTGCTCCATGTCTTGTGCACCCAGACTCTATTGCTTAGCAGACTGGACCCACTTCTCAGGCATGGATCAGTGGTGTGTCCACTTAATTTGGACCTTTCGGAATCTACGTGAGACTAACAAAGACTCAAAGCAGATAATATTCAGTAAAGTTCTGCCTGTCTCCAAAATAAATGTTTTTAATCAGAATTAGGCTCCCTCGGCTGGCCTTGCAGGGCACCTTATCTCAATTCACCGGGAGGCTGTGTAATTAACCCCCCCCCCCCCCCCCATAAAGTCCATTGATCAACATGAGGGAACCAGCTGGATAAACATTGTCAGCAATTCAGGACTCTTGTATTCTTACTGGCATTTTCCTTGGCCATTCCCCAACATCCCTTGAGAGTGTTTATGTATGTCACCAGAGGGAACTGTTGATTATTCCATCCTTATCAGAACTCTTAAAGTGTCTCAGGAGCATCCTTGAATACTCTCACTGCTCTGGTCGTCTCCCCCCTATGCAGAATATTCTACGTCACCATGTGTATGTCTGTACGGGGTGTATTTTTTCATTATCAGGGTCTTTCTTCTCAGCCAAGAAGAAATAGTTTGATAGGATTTTTTTGTTGACTCAGATTTCCTACGTTGGAACTCCATTTTTGTGTTATGGGTTAAGTTTGGGACTAAGATGTTGAGTTTAGGTTAATAATAATAATAATAATAATTAAAGCCGCAAGCGGCGTTGAGGCCCTCGCAGCAAAGCACCGCTCCGGCCTTATTGTGGCGACCGCGGGAGCTCCAGCTCATCCGCTCGGTCGCCACCTCGAATGCTCTCGTGCCC
>JARVGS010000814.1:13273966-13290181 GCA_031762315.1 Hypsolebias antenori | reverse complement strand
CTAAGTCTGGTCCAGAGGACCAGACTTAGCTTTTTTAGATTTTTCTACCTGGATTATTGAGCATGCATCAGGGTAGTCACTCACGTGATGTTTGCTCAACAACAAATGGATGGTGATTACTTGTAATCGGAAAACTGGAAGGAGATGTGCAGAGAGGTGTAACGTTTTGTATCAAATGACTGCACGCATGAATCTCTTGTTTTCATGGAAATTACAATATCTCATCTTTATATGCCACATTTAGTATATCTTACACAACAGAACTGTGCAAGACACTTTGCTTTTGTCATATTTTAAATGTACTGTATATTCAACTTGATGTTTTTAAAAAAAATGACACTGAAGAGTGTCTTCCAACTTTCAAGGAATCGCACTCCTCTGTACCATATTTTTTGGACTATAAGGCAGAAGTGTGGATTTTGTCCAGGCCATGGAACGATGGACCAGATCTTCACTCTTGTGAAATAGCTAAGGGGTCATGTGCATTCGACTTCAATCTGCATTTGTTTTTGTCTGGATTTGGAAAAGGCTTATGACTTTGGGGAAATACATCTACAACAAAAACAAACAAACAAACAAAAAAAAGTTTGAAGTCAAAATCCAATTCAAGATGGACATCACAACTAGCCTGCATTGGCTAATACTAAAACTACTAGTTCCAAGATTGAGTTGCCATCCCATAGAAGTGTGACCAAGCTGGTAAGATGCATGAGAAACAGGTGCCAGGCTGTTGTAGCTGTATATGGTTCTTTCACATGCTATGGAGGCAGCTGTTTGTTAGATAACTAAACTGCTAATGTGTCAACATGTCTTGTTCCATAAGATTTGAATCACCTAATACAATAAATGACACAAAACAAGAGTCAGTCCAGAAAAAGTTGTTTGGCATTGGCAAGAAAGATTTGGCTTGTTTCTCATGGGCACACCCAACATTTTGAACTCTGCTCCTCAACCCATAAATGCACTATTTTTTAAACAAAAGTAGAACCATTTAATGGGAATAAACAGGCTTCCCCATAGTGATGGACTTATTTGTGCCAAGACTCCCTGATAGGGATGCATGATATTATCGGCATGGTATCTGTATCGGACGATATTAACGTTAAAGTTCAATATCGGACATCGGCCATTTCCATCAAAATAACTCACTGATATAAAAGGCGCTGTTTTTGTATGACAACCTAATGGCAAGCATGCCTGTGGTGGCAGCACAACTTGATGATGTCACACGCGCCTACCTGATCTCACGGTGGAGAGGAAAATTCAAAATGTCGGCAGTGTGGAAGTATTTATTTATTTTTGTTGGTGAGGATGTTGGATTTCATCCCCACCCCGCTCAAATAAGCTTAAATAAGAGGGCTATGTTCTGACAAAGGAAAGTATATAAAGTATCAGTTATCGGCCAAATACATTTTAACATATTGGCATATCGGATATCGGCCAAAAATCCAATATCGTGCATCCCTACTCATTGATATAAGAAATAATCAACCAAACCTAAACTTTACTTTTTGTGATAAGTCATCTTTGTCATTTACAAATTCATAAAGTGTAGTTCATAAAAACACAAGATCATCTGTCAAAGTTAAGTCAGGTCATCTGAACAGTTTCTTCTTCTTCTTCTTAGATTTTTCTACCTGGATTATTGAGCATGCATAAGGACAAGATCATCTGATTTTCTGTGAATTTTCAAAAAATAGCACAAAATGGTGCTGTATTCCTGAGGTAAAACATATCAGAAATACTCCCTCTATTCGCCATCTGGATTTTAGATTTTGTAATTATGTGCTGCACTGAGAGCAGAATACTAATACAGCTAAGTATTGTGTTCCCCTAAACAAACACCCACTACTTAGTAATAAATACACATACAGAGTGAGCTTTTTTGGTGATGCTCTTCCCTTCTGATGGGTGAGATCTCTCCAGAGGAGTTTGGCATGCCTTGCTGTGTTAATTAGCCCTGCTTGACATATGTATTTAGATATCACTTCTCACACGCTCACTCTTCACACTGACATTTCTTTAATTCAGAAAGGAGCTCTCATGGTGTCCTATTTCCATGTAGGATGAGGTATAGATGTAGATCTGCCACACTCTGCTCTAATGACTAATCAGTGCATTTACTACACTGGCAAAAAAAAAAAAAAAAGAATCAAGGACATGTCAAATGGATATGTATTAGATGGTAAAGACAATTTATACAAAATGATAAATCTAGTCAGGAATTTGCTATTAATGTCACCATAATCCACTCTCCATCGGTCCATTCTTTAGCTCAGCAGCTCCAGTTCGTGTCCTTGAAACACACCGGCTTCACATAATGGAGTTATCGTCATTCTGGCCACACTCTGGGTGAAAACTTTATAAAGCAGTCTTTCCCTTCAGTTATTCTGCCTCGCTTCTTCATTTCATACCCATCGCTCACCTGTCCGTTTTTAAGGCAAGACATTTACCCCAAAAGACCCGACTTTCCATAATCCTGCTTACTTCTGCATAGATGCTGCACAAATCTCCCTCTGTCATAAGCGCTCACTTGTAATTTATATTACCCCACATTCTGCAGGTGTGAGCATTTTGGTCTGCATGATCAAGCAATACCTGCGTTTTTAGCCCAAAGCTAACAGTCCTGTTTAAGATGCAAAGAGTATCATGGTGCAGGTATGCAGAGGAGGATATGAAATGGTGGAACTAATAAGCCTTAAGCCCGATTGCTTCTCTCTTTCTCTTGATTTACTTTTTTATTTTTTGTGGCTTATTTTCTTCTCCATATCTCTATTTATGTCATAGCCAGTTTATTACCAGTCAGCTTATCTTTCAAGTTTCAAGGTGTTTGATCAGAGGAATGAGAAGGTCTGCAAATAAACTAAAAAGCATGGTGAAAACTGAAAAAAACATAAATATGAATGCTTCTAAAAAGTTTAAATATTTCATAATCCTACTAACATACATTAACATCATATACAAATGAATGCAGTCAATCCCTCTAACTATGTATATGGGATTTATTATTATTATTATTATTATTTCACAATCAGATTACTACTTTGGACATTTTATTTTGTATTTTATTATTTTTATCTGTTACATAAGCTCAGCTCAGAATGAAATGATCAAACTGGACATCCGTGACAAAAACGGATTAAATGTACTGTATTTAAAAGTCATGGCTACATGATCTAAAAACAAACAAACAAAAAAAAAAAGAGCAATAAAATTATTTGTTTCATGGCCGCCAGGTATGCCTGTGATTTAGGGAGTTTGTCCAGTATTTTCATAGCAGTGGTTCCTAAACCTTTCAACTTCAGCCCCAGGCCATAATTGCAGAAGAGACGTTCAACTGCAATTTTTTTTTTTTTTTTTTTAACAAAGATACAGTGACAACCCCAGTGGTTTAGATAATAATGAATACTTATTTGATGGGTACACTAAATACAGTAAATATTCTCTATTTGGTCAAATTTGTATCCAGATACATGAATGAAAAAAAAAAAAAAAACATAAATCTTGCTTTGTTTGGTGCAGTGTACAACAGCTTCATTGACTGTTAACACGGAAATGTGATGGTTTAGGGCAAAAATAGCACATATTTTTGTGTTATAATTGCTAAGTAACATTGGTATTATTATTTACTTTCTTTATGTTGTGTGATTTGTTGTTTTTACTCAAAAGATGACCTGAAGCTCATTGCTTGATACCATTGCTTTACTTGTTTTTCTTGCATCAGAGGTAGGTTTCATCCTAACTGAAAAAAGCCAATAAAATTCAGGCATTCTAGCCCTATTTGTTGCAGTCTGTTGGGTATTTAGCCTATATTGTTATAGGATGCTGACTGGAAACCAAATGAAGCATTTGAGAAATTCTTGTTAATACTCCTTTTTGCTTATGACTGCTAATTCAATCACTTTTTAAAATGCAACATTATAATCAAATACAATTTGCAATGTGTGACTGGTGGTAGTAAAAGAAAATGACTTAAAAAATAATGTCTATACAACCCAGGTGAACAAACATCCCAAGGATTCAGTGGTTTAGTTTTTGGTTTTCCTCATCGAATAGTGATTGCTGGCCTCATGTTCAGCTGTCGCCATGGCAACATTTTTTCTTTCTATCTCTTGCTGCTGCCATGTAACCACCTTGCACCTGTCTGGAGTATGACTTTGGAAGTTCTTATCTAATTCTGACTTGGTCACTCTCAACTAGGAAGACTGGTCCAGATTACACAAAAAGCAATGAACCTATGTAGGTTTAGTATGAGGTGCCGTTTGTAAAGTTACACAGTCAAAAATTAACAGCAATATTTTGGTTTAGTTAACTTTCATAAGAAAAAAATACTTTTTTTTTTCAGTCGGATTTTCATCATGTTATTCATACATATAAATGTCATAGTTCCAAACTACGGTAAGCATTTAACTCTCATGTTAAATATTTGGTTATCAAAGCTAAATATTTGGCTCCACACTAAATATTTGGTTTACAAACTAAAAACTTAAGTTGCAAGTTAAATATTTAGTTAGCAAAGATAAATATTTAGCCCCTTACTAAATATTTAGTTTACAAACTAAATGTTTACACACTAAATACGTAAGTTGCAAGTTAATTATTTAGTTAGCGAAGGTAAATATTTAGCTCCTTACTAAATATTTAGTTTACAAACTAAATGTTTATTTGCAAACTAAACATTTAACTTGCAAGTTAAATATTTGGTGAACTAATATGTAGGTGTAAAATCAATATTTAAATTCCAAACTAAATATTTATTTTCCAAGCTAAACATTTAATTTCCAAAATAAATTTTTAATTTGCTAACTAGATATTTAGCTCTGACCTAAATGTTTAACTTGCAAGTTAAATGTTTAGTTTGTAATTAAACATATAGCTTGGACATAAACATTTAGTTTGTAAACTAAATATTTATATTGTTAATTAAATAGTTTGAAACTGACATTTATAAATGTATGAATAGCATAGTGAAAATGTGACTTCAAAACTTTTTTCTTTTGAAAGGCTAAATAAATCAAAATGCTGTTAATTTTTTACTGTAACTTTACAAAATGTACCCCGTAGTTTAGTCGATGCAGCGCTTAAAAAAAAAAAATTTTCCTGCTTTCTAAGGACTCCAAAATTTTCAGCAAGAATAAAAGAGTGGAAGGAAAAACAAGCATTGCTGTCAATCAGTTTTACCTCAAACACCTGGAATCTTTGATTTGTTCAATGTACCTGACACAAACGGCTAAGTAAACCCACACAGCCCTTCTCGAAATGTACATGTTTTGGTCCTGCAACCATATGTTGAATGAAGAATAGGAACCTATACAGTACTTTATATTTAGCCTGATACAGAGTCAGTGAGGCAGTGTCTGAAAGCATGCTTTCAGTGAAGTAAGTGGTGTTGTGATCCTGAAGAAGACGATGCTAAGTGCCAGCAGGATGCAATTTGACAAATAGCTATGTCCTTTCTGCTCTTGGTGCACTGGGTTCCATTCAGTGTTTGAGTATTCAGTTCTTTTAGTTATCAGGTTTCAAAAAAGATAGGAGGATATAGAAGTCATCCAAGTTTGAAAAATGCAAGGCCTCACTTCATTACCTTAACAGTATCACCAATTTGTCCAATATCCTAAAAGGTTTCTTGTCTGAATTCAAGAAGCATTTTGTTGCCAGGTAGAGTAGTCAATAAGGTTTAGTGTGCAAGAATTACAGTTTCAAAGGAAGTAATGGACATTAAAGATGGTTTTCATTTCCATCATCACTTTTGTTTTATCTGTAGAAATCCAAATTAGATTATCCCAATTTTGTCCCCCATTAGCTTGGTGTTCAGGTTTCTCTTTGCGAACGGGTCTTCTGACACTTGTCTCAATAATTCAACCACTGTCTTTTTTAATCTTTGTGTCTCAGGGAATATCTATTCTCCAAAGTTTGGCACTTTGGCTTTTTTATGTTGGTTAATTCACTGCATTTCTAATCTGAGATTTAAAAATATATATATATTTCCCCACCAGGCCATTGTTCAAAAGCACTTTCTTTGGACATACAGCATTACATTACATTGCTACAAGCCTTGTTTGATGATTTAAAAAAATAAAAAAAATCATTAGTTTGCACATATGTAAGGTGTTACAGCAAATCAAAAGGTCAACAACTACACAGTTAATCTTACAAAGTATAACAAACCTCTTAATGATTTAGATATGTCTTGAATCTTTGCTGTTTCACATTGTAACAGGGAAAATGTATTATTTATTAAAATTGATCTAGAACACTTTATTTAAAAGTTAATACTTACACAAGTCTATCATGTAACAGTTCTTATTCTTTGTAATTAATATTTGATGTTGCCAGTGATTATCGCCTGCTAGCAAAGAACATAATAATGCTTTTGTCTGTTTGTGTGCGCTCATTTGTCTGTAACAAAATATTTCATAGATCATAAAACAGACTTTACTTTAAGAACATCATCATTGGCTGAACATCTACAACTGACTGCCTTTTGGAGTCAACCCAATTCAAAGCTATAACTAAAACAATTTTATAGATATTGACCTGAATGTTTGTATAATAGTAGCTGAAACTGGTCGCAAACTTGGACCCAAGATCTGTAATACTGTATTAAAGGAAATCAATAGAAGTGCATCTACAACTAAATAACCTTTGCAGTTGACCAAAATTTAGAGGATATCACAACCAACTGACATTACAGAACATAGAAATGGCTATATTTTAGCCTGTTCAACAAATATTTAGACTGAATTTGGTGTGGGAGAAGCAGAGAGCCAATGCCAACACATTGGTTAGAGCAGTCATCTTCAAGTACAAGAGTTGGGGGTTCGATTCTACCAGCAGTCACATGTCGAAGTGTCCCTAGGCAAGACACTGAACCCCTCATTGCCTCCGATGTGTTCCCTATTGATGCATGCATGTGATCTAAAGCACTGATTAGTCTTGGTACAGATCTAGTAGAGTGCTGTATGAATGGGTAACTGAGGGCACAGGTTGTGTTGTAAAGAGCTTTGAGTATCTTGATAAGATAGAAAGGTGTTATATAAGTACAGTCCAGTTACATTCTCAAGCTCTAACAGATCATTTGAGACAATATGGAGCCACTCACAGGTTGAAGAGGTTGAGGCCGATCCGGTAAAGGCGTTTCCGCATGATGTCTGTAGACAGTGTGGGGGACTTGCAGCTGGCTGGGTTCTCACAGTGGTACCGTGGAAGGCTGAGGATCATGGCCTGCAGTGCCTCCTTGGACGAGGCTTCAGAGGTCGAGCGGGCCTCCGTTGATGTGCTGCTGCTGCTCATCTGCTCCGAGCTGTTATCTGCTGTCTCCGAGCCACATCGCTTAATGTCAATAGGCTCCACCACAGGAGAGCTTCCCAGCGGCATGGCTTCATGGTGTGGGGGGACACGGGTGGGTTCTGTTGGTGGAGGTGGAGGAGGCGGGGGGGCTTCCTCCAGTCTTTGAGGGGCAGCCGTTTTATCAAGAGGTGTTAGAGGAGGCTGAAACTCTTCCAGTAGTTCCTCTTCACTTGGAGGTGGGGCGGGGAATTCTACATCTTCACCTTCCTGAAGCTCTGTTTCAAGGGGTGGTGGGGGCTCCTGTGGTGGAGGCGGCATATTTATTGGCTCGCTTAGGGCCCCTGGAGGTAGAGAAGGGGGTTCTTGTGAGGAACCATCTGGGGCAGATGACAATGAGGGGTTTGTTGTTATGGTGGTGGCGGTTCCTTCCTGTATGCGGCTTCCAAGCGTGACTGAAGACGACTCCATGACTGAAGATGAAACTCGAATGTTCTGACTGTCAATCTGCACCGTCACATCCCGAAATGCCATCATCAGCTTACTTGCGCTTCTGGACAGGTCACTTGGGTCCACTGGGCCTTGCTGAATAGTTGACTGTCCCACACCACCTTCCTCACCACCTCCTCCTCCTGTAACTCCTCCGGAAGCTGCTGCCGCTGCTGCATTGAAAGAGTCGGCACAGAACTGATACGTGCCGCCTTCTTGTAGCGAGCACATGGTCTTGAGGCTCCAGTTGCTTAGCGCATCGTCTATGGACTTGGCAAGCGACTGGACCTGTTCTGTGAAGGAATCTTCCAGGTCAGTCAGGGTGCTACCAACTGTGGCAGGCAGAGACGGCGAGCGCACCAGTGGAATGCCTGCCAGGTTGCAGCCTTCCGCCAGGGCCCGTTCAGCAGAGAAACCCTCGGTGTTTTGCACACGGACTTTGCGCAGGGAAATGCGTCGAGGCAGACGGCTCTCCAGAAGCGAGTTGCGAATCTTCTCAAAGTTTTTGCTGAGCTGGTATTGGCGGAAGGCAGTCTGGATCTTGCAGGCAGCGCGGCGGGAGATGAGGTGGCCGCCATATTTGTGCTCTAACATTTCGATCTATGGAAAACAGAGATACAGACAAGAAATATTAACGTTTCGCTTTGAGTTTGTGCTCATGGAATTGTAAAATAAAAGCCTACACAGACGGTCTGCTCTCAAGAATTATATTATATTTTATTCACATTGTAGTGTTTTGGTTACAGGAAACCACTGACCAAGTCATTGCAACCCTTTAATGGAACATGGTAAACATATCAATTGTTTAAACAAAGAAACTTTATAATAGTGAGTGGAAAAAAAATGTAGTTTTGAGTTTTATGGCAGCAATACATGTAAAAAAAAAAAGCATGTGTAACTAAAGGCTGGAAAATAGGTGGTACAGATAAGAAGCATCTGAATGAGCATGTTGCAACTAAATAGGTTAATTGGCAACAGGTCAGCAGGAGGACAGGTATATAAAGAGCATTTTAGGAAGGCTGCATCTTTCAAAAGTAAAGATTTGCATCTCTTAAAAATAGAGGGACAATTTCAGAACAATGTTCCTCCATAAAAAATACTTTGAATATCCCATCATTTACAGTTCAAAACATCATCAAAAGGTTTTGAGAATTGGGAGAAAGGCCTCAGGCAGTGTTGCAGGAAAAACAGAGCTGATCTGTTCTGAACATCGCTGCATAGGTTCAGGAATATTTCATTAGTGAAAATCATTTTTATTATCTGATTTGTTTTCTATGTTTCAGCATGAATAACTTGTGTTTACTTGATTTGAAACACATGGCATCCTGTTAATATTTATCTTTAGCACAACTTTTTCAGGATTGAGGTTGTAATTTCTTTTCAGTTATTCATCACGAGAACTGCTACTTATTTTCTTGATGAACTTTGGTACAAAGACACATTTTGCCATTATCATATTGGTTTTCTATCCTGAGCAATATAACCATTCATCACTTATTAATTCTAATTAACTTTATTAATCTAATTAATTTAATTATTCAGTGCATCACTGTCGGTGACCAAAAATTTGTAATGTTCTTTTGTTCTTCTTTCTAAAAGACTATTCTCACGTTAAAGCGAAAACAGTCCAACGTGAACTATGGTTGCGGGTGTTGAGTCAGCAGGTCGTTAAAATAAAAGCTGGCTAAACAGAAAATGGGAAAAAAGACATTGAGGTTAGTAAAATTTCATTTTGGGATGAAACAAGCCAAATTTAGACAAGAAAATACCACAAATTCAACCTAACTTTACTCTCAGATGGTTCATTGATCTTCCGAGGTGATTTATTATAAACTTTAAATGTGAGTGGTTTTTGAACAAACATTTCAAATGACTTGTAACAAAAACTGCTCACAATCTGTAAAATCCACCGAGAAAAACATCATGCAATTCTCATGGTTAAAGCTGAGCAAGCTATTAATCGTGTCTGTGAAATTTCGCTGAAAAGCTGTGGGAAGCAGATGTATTACAGCCATTCTCGTCTGGCATCAGCTCCGTCACTTGATGAAACCTCTTTAAATTTCCCTGAACAATTGAACCAGAATGAGCGCTTATCTTTCCAAGTCACTGAGAGATTTCTCTTCATTCAGACCCAAATCAATGAATTTAATTCTGTTTGTCTTCTGAGTCTACCAAGGACAAGAGCGCAGAGAAAGTTTCAGCTTGGGAAGAATGATGGAGCCACTTCACAAACGTCGTCACTGCCCTGCATCGTAAGGTGCATTTAGAAAAGGTATAATTCTAGGAACTAGACGTTGTTTTCTTCAGATATCAAACATGCCGTCTGTACCAGAATGACAAGAATTACTTTGATCCACCTAAATGTCCTCCTGTCAATTAAAAAAAGCACCTGATTGGACAAAAACACATCAAATGGTAACTCTTTGCACTTCAGTCCCGGACAAAGTCACCGCACAAGCTCACGTAAACTTCCATTAAAGTCAACGCTGATTGGCTACGATGGCTCAAGGGGTTTGCAATTTCTGATAAGTGGCTGGCTCAACAAGATGCAGCCTCTGTCGCTGTCATTGGAAGAACAAAATCACACACAAAGCTCTTTGGAAAAGTGAAATGACACTGACAAGCCATCTTATCTACTCATTTACATTTCTGTGCTGTGCCTCTGTGAGCAAAGTGAAACGGACGGAGAATATTAAGGAAGCTTGTGAATAGGACGCTGGGTTCCAGCTCTACTGTATCTGCTGATGGTGGCTGACAGGCTGGTCACACTCAGCCTGAATATTCATCTCTTTTTTATATATATGACCTGCTCTGTGCACCTTATCGCCATGACTGTGTTCTAAAGATATTGTATATTCTTTTAATACGTGCTGAGCTGTATTATGATTGACATCATTCAGAGAGGTGTCCCTCAACTGAACAAATTCTGTTAAAAGTCAACGACCTGGGTGCCCTTGACTGTGAGATTAGACCATCAGCACGTCTCCGTCTGATTAAATGTTGCAGGCAAGCTTGTTTGTGTGTTTGCCTTCTTTCTACGCCGGGCTGGGGGGAAATGAATAAAATATTTGGGTCATGATGCTTTCTTTATTCATGCCTGTATCTGAAACATTTGGCTATTCAGATAAAATTACAGCCTGCAAGATGAGCAAAGACATTATGGACGGGAGAACGAAGCGTTGAGGAACTAAGAAGCTATAATATTTAAACCACATGGATGGGGATTGTAGATTTAGCAACAATGCTAATCTGCTTTGGAGCCTCATTACCATTCATTTTAATAGATATTTATTCATCACTAGCTTCATTCAGCAACCAGTGAGTTTAAAACAGAGTGGCAGCCTTTGCTAATTTGGTACGGACTTGCTAAGCTACGTGAAGCAAACCTCGAAGCACAATATTTTGAGGCTCCTGCTGTCTCTGTTTCTGCACGTGTTACAGTGATGGATATTTATTTTTAGCTTACTTTATCAGAACGTGTTCATGCATGATGCTTGGGAAGGGTGTGTCATGCTCTTGAGCAGCAGCACATTTTTAGAACGTTTTCCAGGATTTGAACATGGAAACATTTTCAATAACAAACTTAGTCAATGAAATTCAAAGCACTGATCTGGTTATTTCATTAAAAATTACTAAACAGCACACAGTTATGTTAGATCAAGATAAGAAAGCATTAAAAATAGTAGTGTTTGCTCTCACTTTACTGTTTGTTTTTATCCGTACTGATTTAATTCATTTTTTATGTTACATTCTTTAGTGCTAAAACTGCATTATTCTGTGGCTTTAAACTGATAAGTTGGTATAACTGTAAAGTTGGGTCGAATAAAGACTAAACTTCCTTTTGGCAGTCTGCTTTTTTGCATTTGAAATGGCAGTTTGTCTTTTAGCAGCACAAATGTCCAAAGAAGCTTTAATCACCAATGGGTTGATGTGTATGTCCACAACGATCAGAGTATAAAAATGTCATCACAGACCACACGTCCAAGGTGACGCATAGAAAAGTAAAGGTCAAACAGCTGGATGAAAAACGTGTAAAAGACCCACAAAAACAAGGGTGTTGAAGAGAAGGTGACAAAAACATAAAATGCTGTGAGACAGACGACCATACCAAGAATGACACTTAAAGTTCCCCTCGTTAGCCTCCTATCAGTTGTGGTCCAGATTCCTTCTCCAAGCTCAGTGGTGAAAAAAGATCATTCAGGGGTTTGAGCAAAGAGCACGTCATTCCACAACAATCTCTAAATCAGTTTTGACAGGCTGATCAGCTCTGCGCTGACCTCGTGTTTCACTCTGGATGAGGGAGGAAAGACGAGCGCTGCACAAAGCTGTGCAACGTATCAAACACTCCATTACGAAAGGAACATTTTGACCAAATTTTGAGGCTTGAAGGTGTACATAATCAGTAAAATACAAGATGCTGTCCCTAAATTCACACAATGATGCATGGAAAAATGTAATTATGGAAAACTTATGGAATCATTTTATAAGTTAAATCTAAAACTATCACAGGTAGGACCTGTAATCTGAATATATTACAGATTAATTTAGGCTAAGTTCCTATATTTTGGAGCATAGACGAATAACTGTACTTTATTAATATGAACTTATATTAATCAAGGACTATGGAAAATAAATGTTTTCTTAACAATGTTACTCAATATAGCATAAAATAATGATTATTTTTGTATTTTTTCTAACAGACTATCAATGACAGTTTTCAAATCTTTGCCAATTTTAAACTTGTGTCCCTTATTCTAAAAACTTCACAAATGATCTTATCTCTAATGACAAAGACTTTGCAGAAAAGTGCACATTTTTGCACATTAAAAGGGGCTTCATTTGCATGGAGAGTGGACCCATATTTCAGCATTGCAAGTGAATGGAGTGAACGCTCTCAAAATGCACATTTGATATAGTTCAGAATAATTTTTATGTGTATTTGAACACTTTGCAATGAGTAGTTTTAATATCAGTAAGTGATTTAAAAAACAAACCTAATCAGTTTCCGCAGGAGTTTGGAATCTGTTGATATTTCCAGCAAAAATTGGAATAAAGAAACGTCTAAAACCAAGTTTTCCTCTCATTAACCTCAATAAAAACTAGTATAGTGAGTCATTGTCATATGCTTGATATAATAGTGCAGTGAGCTGTCATTCCCTGGTGTAGTGCTGTGAGTTGTGTGCAATGAGTTGGCGTTGCATTGAGTCGACATCAGGTTTAAAGAACATCACCCTTAAATATATGAAAGAAGACGAATATATATAAATAAAACCAGCAGATCGTTAGATCTCACATGCTGCAGAAATAAAAATTAAAATGCAAAGCAAGGATTATCAGCCTTCATGCTCATGCAAGCTGTCTTACAGCCCAGAAACATTTACATGATTAATGAGTTGATTATATAATGGCAAAAGTGGGATCTTGCTAATGCTGACTGGGTTGCAAAATGAGGATGTAAATGGAAAAGGTCAGACGGTATCAGAGGATGAAGGACTTGTTTGCTGATGCATTTATGGAAACTGGAAAACTGAGCTTAACTTTAGGTTGACAAAGTATAGACTAGTATTGAATAGTCTGTCAAAACAATTAACTAGTCATCATTAATCATTGTGTCAGTACTGAAACCAGTGTCTGTCAGAATACTTTGAGTTTAATCCACATTTTAATTTCATCCATCACTAAAAGGTAAAGACAAACAAAAAAGGTTTTATTTGTGTCTGTCTGTTAACAAAATATTTAACGAACCACTGCAGATTTAATGACATTTTCAGGAATTAGATAGACATCTACGACAGATTAATTTTTGAAGCAAAGCTACTGTACACAACTGACAACACAAAAATCCCTATAATTCAGTCAATTTTACAGATAATGCACTAAAATTTGATGTACTTGTAGCTGAGAGTCATTCACAACATATACAGTGCTTTGAGGGGGAACAATTGCAATACTGCATAAGAATGTGTGTAGCACGTGTGTTAGAGTTGACTGCAGCGCTACAACTCTTCACACAAGATTATTTATTAGTTCATAGGTCTGAATCCTAATCTGGGCATTATTTTAAAAAATTCACAAATGCGCAAATTTCTAAACTATATTTAGATGTCCTCAAAAGGAGTCTTTACTTTGAGTGAATACAACAAATGTTTTCTAAATCCACAAATTCAATTTACAAAGGTGGCATGAGTTTCACCTGGTTAAAAACTCACATTTACGTGAGTTAAATAATCCATCATGAGCTCCTTCCTCAGACACAACTCCCAAATAAGAAAGGAAGGAATGTATATCGCCCACCGCCGTGCACGTCACTTTTAGAATGACTGAATTATAGCTACTCCTGTGTTTCTACATTAGCTAGCCTTTTGCTACGTTTAGCTTTTAGATACATATAGGTATCGGCCACTTTTAGCCAATTCAAAGGCCAAGCATTCCTTTAGTACTGCATATCACCCGCCGCCTTACACATCAGTTTTAAACAGTTATCTTGTGTAACTGTCAAGAGTTTGTTTGGATGACCCTCAGCTACTACCACATCAAACTTTAGCTGAGTATCTGTGAAAGTGAACCTTTAACACCTCAAGGCCTTCTTTGTTGAGTTTAACTTTTGTTCAGTGAAGCACCTTTTAGCTAGGGCTGAACAAGTTCAACATTTGCAATAATATCAAGATATGATGAAACAAGATTTTCTAATTGCAAAGGCTGCACTTTGACTGGTCATGTGATCTGCTCACATGACTTGTGAGCGAGCGGAGGTGAGCAGGGAGAAGTCAGCACTGCGGTTGCACAACGGCATCAGGCTCGACAGAAGCTGACACATCTGACTGGTACCAGAGCACGGCAGCACGTCCGTTGTTTGGGATTATTTCGGCTATAAAAAAGAAGATGCTGCACAACGGCATGTTGTACAGGACCTGCCGTGCTGCTGCTGCCTCTCGAGGTAACACCACAAATCTTTATCAACACTTTAAAAAACACCACAAAGACATTTACGATGGTTGCATGGTTAGAATGCCAACAACCAGTGCTTCAACTTTAAGTAAGCAAAGTAGCAGCCGACGGGGATCAATGACCAAACTGTTCCAAGGTATTACTCCGTGTGAACAAAATTCAAAACGATACGTGGAAATAACTCTAGCGGTAACAGAGTTCATACTGAAATACATGATGCCCTTTAATGTAGTGACCAAGCCTGGGTTTGCAGCTTTGGTCAACACAGTGTATAAGCGGTGCAGAATGCCCTCGTGCACATTTTAGCCAAGTTGCTATCAAGGAGCTACACAAAAACTGCAGAAACAGTTGCAGCAGAGCTGAAAACTAGGTTTTTTTTTTCCAACTGGAACCAATTTATTGTTTGTTTGCGTTTGTTGAAAAATGCATGAGAAGATGACAGAAAAACAACCACATATTACATAAATCGCAATATTGAGGTAAAAAACTGGTGATTAGAATATTTTCCAAATTCGTTCAGCCCTACTTTTAGCAGCTCTAAATACAGAGACTGACAAAAAGACTGATGCATGCATACATACATACATACATGCATACATACATACATACATGCATACATACATACATACATGCATACATACATACATACAGAATGACAGACTTATACAGATAGACTGATACAGATAGACACAGACAGACAGACTGATACAGACACAGACGTACAGACTTACAGAGTGATACAGACAGAGTGATACAGACACAGACGTACAGACTTACAGAGTGATACAGACAGAGTGATACAGATAGAGTGATACAGACAGACTGATACAGATTGATACAGAAACAGACATACATACTTACAGACTGATACAGACACAGACAGACTTACAGAGTGATACAAACAGAGTGATACAGACAGACTGAGACAGAAAGAGACATACATACTTACAGACTGATACAGACTTCTACAGATAGACTGATACAGACACAGACATACAGACTGATAGACACGGACATACAAATGGATACAGACACAGACATACATACTTACAGACTGATACAGACACACACAGACTTACAGAGTGATACAGACAGAATGATACAGACAGACTGATACAGACAGACTGAGACAGAAAGAGACATACATACTTACAGACTGATACTGACTTATACAGATAGACTGATACAGACACAGACATACAAAATGATAGACACAGACATACAGACTGATACAGACACAGACATACAGACTGATACAGACAGACTGATACAGACACAGACATCCATACTTACAGACTGATACAAACTTATACAGATAGACTGATACAGATAGACTGATACAGACCGATACAGACTGATACAGACGGATACAGACAGACTGATAGACACAGACAGACAGACTGATACAGACACAGACGTACAGACTTACAGAGTGATACAGACAGACTGATACAGATTGATACAGAAACAGACATACATACTTACAGACTG
>JARVGS010000814.1:13204344-13216275 GCA_031762315.1 Hypsolebias antenori | reverse complement strand
AACAAGCAGAAGATGATGGATGGATGGATGGATGGATGGATGGATGGATGGATGGATGGATGGATGGATGGATGGATTAAATAAAAGAGGAAATTATTTTTTTTTATCTTGTAAAGAACTGATATATACATATTAAAGTGAAGTATAAAATCCTGAAGGAATTTTGGCAGTAAAACTTAATTTCTAGAAGTGCCTGGAGTATGAAGGACAATGAGGAAAGGAATTAAAATAAATGAAAAGGCAAAACATTTAACGTAAAGTAAATGTTAATCACATTCAATTAACAAGTTAATGTGACTAAAGTCATTTTATAAGAGCTGCACTTAAGATGATGCAGCCAAGCTGTATCATTGTTGCACTATTTTAATTGCAAATGGGGAAAAATGATTGTCTAATGCTTATAATAATGTAAAGCTAAGGTTTCCAATGTTGGTTTGGCAAAATGCACTTGAAGAGTTCATAAATATTTTAATACAAATAGTCTGCAATGGTTTGGTGTCTGTTTCTGCACGTTTCGTAAATAAAAATCATTATTTGAAATCATTTGTTTTTAAAAAGTCTCATCCTAAATAGAAGTGTGTGGTTTGTTAGGTTGTATATTGTGAGCATATAGGGCGTAACATGTTGTAAAGGTTACAAAACAATCCACTCTTCCAAACAGTGCTGTGATTATTTGAACATTTCAGAAACCTCTGATTGCAATTTATCCACTTGTTCGTTAATTTTGTTTGAGCCAAACATTTGTATGAACCTCCATCCTTGAACTGCTCTGCTCAGATGCAAACTGAAAGTGGAAAATTCTGCAGACTCTTCCCATAAACCGTGGAGCAGAGTTAAGTCCAGGTAAAATCAATTATTCTTTATTGATTCCCCTCCAGTGCGTCACAGCCGAGGAAATGAAGATAAAAGACGAGCAGGTGACCGGGGAGATGAAGGTACTGAAAAGTCCATATTTTTCACTTTGGTTTAGTCAGCAGTTTTATTCAGCACCATTTTCTTCAAAGCTGCTCCTTTAAAGCTTCACTTTTCAAACAGTCTGCGTTCGAATGGCGCTGAGAAGCACTGGACTGTTCACGCCGTCGCTCCAGGAAGACTCCAGGCCACGCAGCGAGCAGCTTTCTGTGTTCTGAAGAGGATTTTGATTAACTTTCTTTAAAACATACTGACTGTACGTCAAATAAAAAGAAATTTAATAAATGACGCTAAAAGCTGGAGAGAAGCAAACACCCTTCTCTTTTTGTTGGCCCTTTGAAAGCCTCCACCTGATTAAAGCAGCGAGGATCTTTAATGGTTGCATCTCGTTGACCTCTGGCAAGCTTTAGTGTCCAAAGCCAATACCCATCAGCCCCCTCTCTCTCGCTACTGGTTGAGAAAGATCAATAATGAGATGAGATAAAAGGCAATGAGCAACTATTGTAGATTACTAGAAGCTATTATCGGCAATCCGGCAAGAAAGGGAGTGGAAGATGGAAATCTGTGCACACGATGGCTGTTTCATCTTTTTTCAAGGAGATTAAATGTACATGAGAAAAATTAATAAATGATAACTAGAGAAATTGCATTTTCTGAGAAAATGCCATGTGAACGCTTATTGCTGAAGAACTTGCTGAAAAACAGCTGAAATGAGCTTAAAACATGCTGAATTGTAGCTGAAATTGAAGAACAAGCCTAAGTTGGCAGAAGAACTCAGAAAGAACACATATTTATTGAATTAGGTTTAAATAAGCAGAGATGAGCACAGAAATTATGAAATTAGCTAAAAATGCTGAAATAAAAAATAGATGAAAAGTAGCTGAAAAGTCAGAAAGAAGTTTAAAGTACCAGAAAGAAGTAGAAAGGAGCTGAAATAAGCTAAAAATTTTGGAATTAGCTGAAAAGATTAAATAGGCACAAAACAACTAAAAAGTAGCTGAAAAAGCAGGAAAGGGGAGCACAAGCTGAAATTAGCAGAAATAAGTTAATTAGGCTGAAAGTTGCAGAAATAACCATGGAAAACTTGAATTTGTCTGAAAACTGCTGAAATTAGCTAAAAAAAAGTAGGTGAAAAGGTAGAATGAGCATAAATTAGCAGAAGAGAGCAGAAAGGACACATTTGTTGAAAGGAGCTGAAATGAGCACAAAAAAGAAGAAATATCAGAAAAAGCTGAAATTAGCAACAACACAAAAAAACAGCTGAATAGTATAGCTCAAAAGCAGAAAGAAGCTGAAATTACAAGAAGGAAGTGGTGAGAGCACCTTTTTTGCTGAATTGGGCAGAAAAAAGTAAATGGGTGCAAAAAATGTGGAATTAGCTGAAAAAGTTTCAAGTTGCATAAAAACAGTTATATAGTAGCTGAAATTGTAGAATAATCTGAAACTTGCAGAATTACGTTGAAAGGGGCACAACAAGCCGAAATTAGCAGAAAGAAGTTGGAAGAAGCACCAAAATGTTGTAGTTAGCAGGAACAAATCTGAAAGGAGCGCAAAACAACTGGAATTAGCTGAAAGTAGCTGAAAAAAGTTTGTTTGCACAAGGAAGCTGAAAGAAGCTGAACCAGAACAAAATGTGAAAGGAGCAGTAAAAGGTTGTGAACACATTTAAATATAAGGATTTAAAATGAGCTCAGTTCTTTTTTATTTATTTTTTTTTTATTTTTATTTTTTTTTTTTGAGGAAAAAAATGGCAGAAAAGTCTAAATATTTAAAACTGCTAAAGTTGCACCGGTAAAGTCATAGCAGGATTGTCCTGAAAGAGCTGAACACGATTTGATGAAATAGCTTGAAAACTGCGGGACAAGAATCACACCGAAAAAATGTACGGGAGAAAAATGCAACACAACAGTGTGAATGCTTCATAAACATTCACACAATAATTACGTCTTGATGAAATAATAAATAATTTTGCACTAGCCTCGAAGAAGCAATGCAGATGTGCTTGAGCAGCGTGCTAAATGATTTAGGAGTACTACGTGTTGCAGTTCGGTAAGATTCTGCTGCTCCTTTCTGTATTTATTCTGCATGTGACCACACCAGCTCCAAAGATAGACCAAGGCACGTCACGGGTGAGCAGCATGAAGCCTTACCTGCTGTGAGCCACCTCTGAAAGTCATGGAACAGAATAATAGTTTGACATATCTCACTCTTTTGGGTTTAATCTTTCAAAAATGAAGATTCTGAAATTTTCCAGCACCAACGTTGCTCCAAGTTAGGTTTGGAATGAAGCTTGGTTCATGTAATTCTGGTGTGAGATATGAATGTATGTCATATATCACCCCTTATGGGTGGATTGAGATGTTGAAATACTGTGGAGCAAAGTGGATGTTAGACTGAGATCAAGAGGTCACCAGTTTGAATTACAACAGTGAAGAACCCACATCTGCCTCTGGGCCCTTGAGCGAGTCCCTCATCCCAGGTTTCATAACAGCCTGCTCTTTAGGATCACCATCTTCTAATTGTGACATCATTTTGTAGTTTTCCTGATTCTGCACCTTTAAACATGCAGATTTACTTGAGTATTTGATGAACGGGCGTGTAAGCTTTGTTTACTGTTTACATACAATGTGCTATAGGAGCTGCGGTACTGGCTCTCTCTGCTGGACTTACTATGATTCATGACCGGGAAGAAGAACTCCAACAGGTGATTCCAATCAGCTCATCAGCTTCTTAAGGACGTCAGTTTTTTGTTAGTGTTGAGATGCGATGTTGACTAAATCGCCACCCTCTGAATAATCTTTATTGTTCAGTTACTCATCTTGATCCTGCTTCCTTTACAGCCTGACCCTGTTCCCCCTGTGTTGACCTGACGCCTGGTGCCTTGGTCATACTGAGGAATCGGCTCATTTTAGCCAAAAAAAATTGGACTAATACAAGAACCAACCTTTCATCTGGTTCAAATAATCTAGCAACAGAAACTGCATGTCTTCATGATTTTATTTTTTTTATATATTTGCTGCCTGGGTTTAATGAAAAGATGGTCACATCAGTAAAATCCAGTCGACACTTCTGGAGTCAGAGGGGTTGTTTAGAGTGTGTGACTTTTTTCTTCTGTCTGCCTAAAATAATTCCAAAGCTCTTTTTTTCTGTGTCATTACCCCCAAAAATAGACAATCACTCTAGGAAACAAAACCAGATTTGCCTCGAGCTTTGGATTTATCACATCACAACTGCAGAGGGCAGCAGGTCAGACACGATACTATATTACCGTATTTTTCAGACTATAAGGCGCACTTAAAATCCTTTAATTTTCTCAAAAATCAACAGTGTGCGAATTCTGGTTGTGCATACTGATCTCAAACTGATTTTATGTGGTTATTGTGAATGAGTTGAATAAATCTGACTGTTTTGGTTACACTTTATGTGCTTTATAATCCAGTGCACCTTATGTATGAACACAGACCTGTTCATTCATATTGCGCCTTTTAGTCTGAATAATACCGTATTTAAAGTACAAATCATTGCTTATGATAATATATTAGAACTGTTGTTGATCATTATTTTCCGATTGCTCCTTATGTCCAAATATAATTGTTTTGCAACTGGTTCCTGGTTGAAGCAGCAGATCCTGACAAATACTAATTACCGCTGCGACTCTTGGAAATCCCAGCTCGTTTTCCTCACTGAATAACCTGAAGTGAAAGCAAAATGAGAATTAACCTGCATGAAAATATCGGAGTAGATTACATGGTTTGCAGGGTGTATATGTGTGTGACATGATGAGGGAGTGATGTCATCAGTCTTCAACAAACAGAGTGAGGATGTATTTATCAGCAGAGGGGTTGTGTTTCAGTAGGTGGTCCGGTGATTATCCAGACTTCCCATGACTGGGAGCTGGAGCTGATTGGGTTTATGTTTGTCATGTTCCTTTCCATAACATCCTTCACTGACACTTTAGATCCTGTTTCTACCTGCTGCTCAAACCAAAGAGGGTTTTTAGAAGACGAATATTTCCAGTTCAAGTTCAGCCTCTTCTCGTGCTGCTGTTCTTAGTTTTACATGTGTGAAATAAAACTATTTCACAGTTCTGTTCCACACTTTTTGATTCTTTTATGTGAATTAAGTGAAAAATATGTTGATTTAAAAATAACAATAATCCAGAACCAAACCATTTTTGTGGATATAAAGACAATTTATGTGTAGCAACAGACCAAGGAAAACCTTTGTGTAAAAAAATGACACCACCAACATTATTTTAATACTCAAACCAACAATAGAATCTAAAATATAACTTTTAGTTTTTGATAGGAGACATTTAAATGAAAAAAAATAATATAAAAGAAGTTGCTTTAACAGTTTATCCTTGACGTTTTTGCAGTTGTTTGCTGCCATCTAGTCGTCAAATACTGAAACACATGCAGGTTAGATTGTTACAACCTATTACTGTACTGTATTTTATTAACTAATGCAAACAGGTTTTATGTGAATCCATAACCAAAGTAAGGCTGTCATTTATGAAAGATTTAAATAACTATTTGGCTGCACAGTCTCTAACCGAGCCGTTGACATGTCAGGAGGTGAATGTGAGACAAGGAGGTGGCTTTTCCTCATCCATCGTCCACACAGCATTTGACTTTGTCTCCTTGTAGTCTCACGTATTGTGTGATCACATCTTTTAATAGACGTGCCAGAAAAATCTGTGTCAGCTGCTTCAACACAGACATATTTTTCCTATGAGCCACCCATAAAAGCACGCAATGAGCCTTCACGTTTCTGAGAACACTGAGCTGTTGTTCGTGTCGTGCTTCAAATGACGGAGCCGGGTGTTAGCAGCCAGAGCACGCAGTGACGCATAAAAGAATGTTTAGGACAATGTCAGCCATTTGTGCTATCCAGTTTTATCTGCCTTTAGTTTTTAGATGAGAAGTTGAACTAAAGAGCAAGAAAGTTTAAGATTTCCACCAATGAGAATTAGCCTATAATAATAAATTCTTGTGAGCTAATTAATCAAAAACCTCTGCACATGCATTAATCTTGTTTAATTTGCTATTATTTTAGATGTTTTGAGTTCAGGTTAGTTTACTGTCGTTCACTGGAGTTGTTATAGATGTGTCCCTTATGGGTTTTGTGTGGAACACCTGTTGTCCCCTCGGCCCCCTGACCTTTCACCTTTCTTTTTTTAATGCATCCTCACAGTCCTCTTTTGTGAAACGTGATAAAGTCAACAGCACATATGAAACGTCAAACACTGAAATATCATTTTATTCATCTTCTGTTGTGTCTGAAGGTCTCATAACAAAACCAAACATTAAAAAAATAAACACGGCTCTCCACTAATCCAAACCTTTAAGTGCTTTGAGTCATTGCACTGAAAATAACTAACTTAATATCAGTTATCCTCCACATGAATGTTCCGTATTTCTGCTTTGTTAGATTTTTTTTTTTCTTCCAGCTTCTGTGACGGCAGCGTCTCACTGAGCTCCACCGCCTGTATCAAACATCTTCTTGCGGCCCTCCATGCCCGACATGGCCTCCACGTTCTTACGCCAGTCGCCCACTTCAGAGGTGAGCACCTAGAAAGGAAGACAAATGAAAATGTTTGTTGCCGTAGCTTCTGGTCTATTTGAAAGCAGACTGTGTTGCTGGTACCTTGTCCTGTTTGACGTCCTCCTTCTTCACAGATTTAAGATTGGCCCTCAGGTCCATGGAGCCTTTGTGTTTGGAGCCCAGAAGGGCTCTCATCATCTCATCTGCGGATACCCTCACCTTCCTCAGAGCAGGTTTTTTAAACTTGCCTCCAAGGTCCTGCACTTTCAGCTTCAGCTCATGAATCTAAAGTAGCAAAAATCAAAATGAGTAAAAGTTTCTTTTTAATTACATCTTTAAACTTCTGGTCTAATTGGTTGAAACTTCGTTCGGACTCAAAAAGGAATGAGACTTACATCTTTGTTGTGCTTGATCACCTTATGCTCACAGTCGTACCTCTCCTCGTCCACTATGTCAATTTTCTCATGTAGCTGTTTGCAAAGTTTCTTAAAAAAAAAAAAAAAAGACAAGTTTTGATCTGTTAAATCTGTGAGCTTAAGTGCTGTTTTTAAAAAAAAAGGTAATCCAGAACAAGCCTTACTTGTAGCTCATCCAGTGACAAACCAGAGAGCTGCAGTGGGGGGAGCTTCTCCCCCAGATAACGCACTTTATCCTCCTCCCGCTCCTGCCTCTCCTTCTCCAGATCATCACAAGCTCTTTGGAGGAGCAGCATCTGATTCAAAACAACAGTTTTGTGTCAGACATGATAAGTTTGGATCATTTTTATAGTTCCCAGCTGAAAAAAGAATACAATATAATAACTTACTTTGAGCGAGAGCTTGCGGGAAGCCGAAATCTTTGACTTCGGCTGTGGAAAACAGATATCATCAATGTATTTTACATAGCTTTATATAAACTTAGCACAAAAATTAAGGAAATTTTGGTCGATTATTTGTTTTGACAGTGCTTCTTGGCAATGAATCTTATACCACTGGAAAGCCTGTTTATATTGTCTTAAATGCCACATTTGTTATGTCGAGCTGCAGAGCTTGATAGCTGATTCAAAGCCTATTCTGCTTTTTGAGTTTTGTTTTGTCATTTATTGGATTGGATGATTGAAGTTTGAAAAAAACAGAACATATTAGCAACTTTATTTATTTGTTTAACAAACAGGTCCTCAGAATGTGGAAGAACCATACACAGCCACAACAGCCTGGTCAGCTTAGTTATACACAGCTGTGTGACGGCCCATCCTCAGCCAGCATTTGGCGTGTCCACCATCTTGGTCTTATTGGCTGCTTTGAAACAATCGGAACGCCCAAGCCGATCCCACAGGTGTTCAGTGGGGTTGAGGTCAGGACTGCAGGCACTCCCAACTTCTTCTGATAAACCGCACTCTGTGTGGGAGCGTTGTCATCTTGAAGACTAGACTGTGAAGACATCGGATTCCCACTGGTTCTTCACAATCATGCACCAACTGGGCACCTGATTGTTTGCACCACCAGAGCCTCAAAACAAGAGTCAACAGCAGAAGAAGCTGTTTTACTCTGACAGAAAAGATCTGGCAATTTTTTTTTAAACGAGTACCGGTAACCCAAATGCACAACTCTGTTGCTCAACTTACAAGTGTATTTTCTCAACAAATATCACAATCTATGGAAAAATAAACAGGTTTTTCAACTGTATAGATTTATTGCCAAGAAGCATTAATACAATAGAAAAAAAAATCAACCAAACACATTTTGTTTGTGATAAAACATTTCAAAAATCACAAGTTGGGCAATTATTGAGATTATTTTGCTTTTGAAGGTATTAAAAAAAAACATTGAACTCCCACTTGAACCAGCAAAAGCACCATCTTATACTAAAACCAAACATTATTGACTTCAAAACTTATTTGAAATGTTATATAAAAATCACCCATATCCTTGATTAGTTGAACCATGACCCTATAAGACAATAAAATTCATTGACAAACCAAGTGGCCAACTGGTTACCACTTCCAGCAGCTACATATAAAAAGATAATGCTTTAATAATAGGATGAAGTCAAGTGGAAAGTGCTCAACAATGCTGATAGCAGTTCTGGCAGATACCACAGCCACATCATTGCAATGTCTGTGAGGACAGTGTGTCCTCTGTCAGTATGAGGGATTAGCACAGTGGGACATAGCTGGCTCACCTTATCCCCCTTGGGATTCATGGCTCTGTGTCTGTGGAGCTCCTGAAACAGCAAACAGGGACAAATGAGGCCACTATAGGAGAACGGTTATAGAGAACGTAAAAATCTATGGATAAAAATGAATGTACTACCTCACTCAACTTTTAATCACAAAATCAAACACCTAGGGGGAAACAGAAGTGCACAATAATGATGTTTAAAAAATAAAAAAAACATGCCATTGATCCATCATGTCATCAGAGCCATCCAGCACAAACATCCTTTGACAGAACAAGTAAGGACAAGACAAGAATAACTGTCACGAGTAGATTATGATTTGTCAAAGTCTCTGGCGCAAATTAAGACATCAAAAAAATCTATTGTAACAACTAAACAGAGACAATATGAGGCAATCAGATTTGTTCAGGAAGTTAATAAGAGTAAGAAATGTGCTGAAATGTATACACTGGATAATAATTACAGCTAATAATAGAAGTACTTTTTAATAATTTTATCTGAAACATTATAAGATAGAAATAGTTCACCATACACAAACTCATTTTAAACTTTAAACTCTGCACTGAAAGCTGGAAATCTAACCATGAAAACCCACTTTTAAACCCCCCCAAAGCAATTTTACCTGAGAATAGATGTCTGCAGCGGTATAAAGCGTTGAAACAGCCGCTGCCTCAGACAATGGCTGTCTTTTTATATGAGGGGGGTGCTGAGTGAACAGCAGATATGGTCTCAAGAATGTGCTGGCAGGAGACCCTGCATGGAATCCCACCTCTCTGAAGCTGTGACAACGCCAGGGTGGGGTATAATTATCTTGTATGAGCATTACCTTAATGGTATTGTCTAGATTTTGTCTGTTGGTGCAAAAAAAACAAAAAAAAAGAACTCATCCTCTGGAAAATAAACATATAAACAAACATGAATATTGACATTTTAATTAGAGGAGCGTGCTCACAGCATATTGACATAAATAGACCAAACCAACTTCTCTTAGCTTTGAGTAGAATAAGAAAATGATCCTCTGGGGCAAGTATAATTATTCGTTCGCATTCATATGTTGAAGCTAAAGTTATCCAAGTTATAAATGCACTGTAGACGAGCACAATGCACAACTACTGCAAAGCCTTCATGAATGGCAGAAGCTCACAATCATATTCTAAAAATAGCCACGTCCCCTTTCCTATTATAACTTGCTTTCAACTGGTAGCAATGTTAGCAGCTCACTTAAGACTGAGACAAATCCTTCATGTCACTCACACATTTTTTTAAAATTATTATTAACTTCTTAACATGGCAACTAATCATAAACAAGTAAATAAATCATCTGACTGACTGTTAATAAAAACACAGCTTTAGAAAACTGCTGGTTATACTATGAAATGTTTGAATCCCTTGAACTAGGCAAATTTATAAACTGGTTTCATTAAACTAAAAAAACAAATTAACTGAAGCTTTGGTTTCTCCAGATAATTGCTGGATGGCAGTGGTTTCAAATTTAGCACATGGAGCAAAAAAGGTCAACGTTTAAGTTAAAATGACCCTCTGGGCTTAAGAGAAAATGCACATGTGCAGGTACGGGAAGCACCATGGGACAGTCTTTATTCAGTGAAAGAAACACGGCAAAGTAGTATTAAGTACTATTACGTTAATACAGCAAAAACTTTGTATTTTGGCAGGCAAACATGAACAGATCAAGAAAAAATGTATCATTAAAGCAACATTCAAACTGAAATTCTTAAAGTGTGATTAAATTTGGCTTCTTTGGCTCTGGCTCTAAAGAGAAACAATAACGCTCTTAAAATACTGCTCATAGAATGGCATATAATTTAATTCAAATGAATAAAAATGAGTTTTTGATTTGTACAATATTCAAAGTTGCACTTGTTTGTGGAAAATCCTGTTTTAATCCTAATACAGTTGTGATAATAAATTCAAAACTCTGAGGTATTTGAGTGTCTTTGAGTATTTTCTATTTCCGTGTGCTTTCAACTGTTCCTTGTGATGATGGTTTAAATCTTGCGGAGCATGATTGCTTATCTTGACCTGAGCTCAGACACTTTTGCAAATTGCTTCGCCCACTCAGCATCAATGTTCTAATCTTTCCAGCGGCTTATACGGAAAGAAACCTGGAACAAGTGCTAAGATGTTTTTGGCAGAAGGACAGTCTTCCCCTGTGATGAACTGCTCTCCTGAGTTGTGAAGGCTTTTTTGAGATTATGACAACATGGAGGTTAAAGTGAAAGGTCATGTATGGCTTTCTTGTGAGCAGTTTAGGAGGGGGAAACATTTTGAGAACTCTATCCCTCCTACTTTTCATATTTTATTCAATTCTACAGGCACCTAAGAGGTTATGATTTAACTTAATTTCTCACTTGTTTTTGTTTGGGTTAGTGTTTTGACACTTGCCGTTGCTGCAGCACAATGGCTGGAAAATATTATTCAGCTCTGCCTCCACTCCTTCGTGGAAGAAATGGGACTACAAATATATTACTGCAAAGAGAAGTAAAAACAAATTAAAGACGACTGAATGCAGAAAACAACAAATGCCCCGTCTTTTTATTGTTTTATTTTTATTTTTTAAGAAATCCTCAACAGGTGGGAGTGCTATTCTTGATGCAACCCAACTCCCCTCTGTTGCTACACAGACAGAGCCCAAAACAAAAACCAAAAACATATAGGGAGGCTGCTTTTTGGTAGGCCTACATCTTTTGCGCTCAATCTAGCTCTGCATGCATTATCTTAATTTGACCATTCATTCATAAAAATATCCAGCTCATTCAGGAGACGAGTACATTTGTTACAATAAGCATTGGCGGTCTATGTGGCATTTATTGTTTTAATATTTGATCATTTTAACAAATATTTCCCCCATGGAAAAAAATGGAGATTGCTTCTGTTCCTTTTCTTCTATTTGAAATCTGCTTCAGTACATTTGCTCTGTTTTTGATTTCTTGCTACTTTTAGCAACCATTCTGCTGCTTAATAGCTTTTAGCTTAGCTTTTATTGTGTTTGTTTAGCTAGCTTTTTATACTTTTAGCTAACCTTTGCTATATTTACCTTTTTGAGCAGTGGTGATTTTAACTGCTTTATGGGGGTTCTCAATAACGCCTAAATTTTAACTCAGCACCCGTGAAAAATAAACTATCATTAGGATTTTATAAGGAAACAGTTCTTAAATCTTAGATTCACCCCAAATTATTGAATAAATTTGGAATAAATTTGGAATAAAAATGGAAAAAATGACGACATTCTTAAACCGGCAGGTAAAATCTTTGATACTTTTTTTTTTTTTTTACGTTTTTTTTTTTTTTATGTAA
>JARVGS010000814.1:13145291-13157534 GCA_031762315.1 Hypsolebias antenori | reverse complement strand
GCTAAACTGGTATCCGGCCGGGCTGTTAGAACGGAACTCGGCCGTAAACCGAGGACTACCTTAGAAATCATCTATTGCACAGATTTTTAGAACAAGTCTTTCTCCAGCTGACCAGATGCAGAGCAACAGACAACGTAATCCTTTTAGTCTGTGTGAAGTTCAAGCTTAAAGGAATATACGTAAAGTCGACCGTTAGAGGACGCCGATATTTAATTTCTTAAAAAGGAGCACCTGTTGAATGTTCTCCAACAAATCGGTCTGTTGCTGAGGATTAATGCAACTGCTCCTCTGCTCGGCCAGATCCTTCCTTTCTAATTACAGAGTTTAGTTTACAGAGAAGGATTTATGTGATGGAGGCTTGATACAAAGAGAATGAGCTGAAGTTGCTTAACAGAGCATCTCTGTTAACTAAAAAAACATCAAGCTGAATTTAGGGGATCAGCACCCACACAAGCTTTATTTATCTGCAATGTTCCAACATTGTGCAGATACATGAATAACCATGAGGATACATTTTTAAGTCAAATAAAACTGAAAACAAGATAATTTTCAGTTTCAATAAAATGGATTTATATTATTTCACAGCACTTGGCAACAGACGCTGAAGTATTTTTTGGCTCCTTTTCACATAAGCACTCAACTGTATATTTAACTAGTTAAAAAAAAAAAGATTGTGCTGACTCAGACTGAACAATCTGAGCCAACAGGATGGCCATGGATCAAAAAGGAAGTTGCACACAGATGTTTGGAACCAGACACAATAGGTCATGAAGATGTGAAACTTATTTAATTTTTCTGAAGCAAATACATTTTCTGATGCATTATTTTGATTGTCATGCCTTTATTTTGACAGAAAAAAAAAAGGTTAAATCAAGTCATCTGGACCAGTGGTGTTTGTGATTCAGATAGATTTATTTATTTTTACCACTGGTTCTTGCAGTTTGTATGTGGATTACCAGTTTAAACACCGTATTTTTCAGACTATAAAGTGCACCGGATTATAAGGCGCATTAGGCAAAACAAAACAGTCAGATAAGTCAAACTTTATTCAACTCATTCTCAATAAAAATCAGTTTGAAGCACAACCAGAATTAATACATAAGGTGCATCGGATTATTAGGCTCACTGTCAATTTTTGAGAAAATTAAAGGATTTTTAAGTGCGCCTCATAGTCTGAAAAATATGGTAAACCATTGCTTTCACACCAAGGACACCAATCAAAGGGAAGCTTGAAAGCCATTAAATGCACATAGATGTATTTATGCATGCAACAACCTTTAATACAGAAAACCAAACTCAGAAGATTTTGTTTTTGTTTTGCCAGGTCAGACATTCTAATGTCATTTGCGTCTGTGAGATAATTTTCTTTATCACAATTGAGCATTTCCCCCCACCCCCACCCCGCTTCCAACCCCATGGATCTTTGAAACAGATGTTTTTAGGTGTTTGGAAGGTTTCCTGAAAATATAACCCATTCCCTTGACCCCAACCTGAGAGGAAAATCCCTCACAAGATTTTGGCCTCAACAGACCGAAGCAGATAGTTATTTCCTGTAGATTAGTCAGCAAAAACTGAAAGTATTTGTTAACCAAGCATCGCCAAGAGGCTCCAAACATAATGTTGAGGGGGATGGAGTGTTCCACTGGATCATGGCTCAGTGTAAAACTTACTGTAGTTTAACATGCCATCAATTTAGTTAATATGCTGTAAGTGTGACCTCATCTCCTCCACCTTGTAACTACTGCAGAAAGCACATTTTGTGTTGCAGCTTTAGCCTCCACCCTTTGGTATTAGATTATATGAATGCACAAAGGTGTTGAGTTTATGATCCTTCTTAATCTAAAATCAATCAGCTTACTGGAAACAATAAAAATGATTGCAAAGGCTGCGAAAGTCTCAAAGAAATCCAAAATAAGAAGTTGCAAAGATGAGCAGGAAAATAGAAACAGCCCATTTTTTCATGTGTCTGTACAAAGTAGCCAATCTTTGAAGAGCATTCTGAAACGGAGTAAAGCGAGCATCTCGTCTGTGAATCAGGACAACTTTGTGCTTTTGAACGAGGTGAAATGTGAGCAAGGTTTGCAGCCCACATAAGAAAAGGGAATTTGAAATGAACATGTGGGAGGAAGTGCATGCTTCCACTGGGACCGCTCAAACAAACATTTTAATCTCCAAATCCCCACAGGAGATATTTATCGTCTGGCTGTTTGCCCACCAGCACTGATCAGCTGCAGAGCAATGTCCACGGAGACTCAAAGACCAGCTGAACTTGCTAAAGTCTTCAACAAATCATTTGTAAAGATTAATTTGATTTGTTCGAGACATTTCAGTCAGATTAATCAGATGGTAACGTGAGTGAAGCCTCAACACAAAAATAACTAACTTTTTTTATATTGAGCTAAATGCTGATGGGGTTTTGGCTAAGAATCATTCACAGCACATCCACTGATCATGAGCTTATATAATGTCTTATGAGTGAAGATTATTTAAAGTTTGACCTAAACAAATGCAAGTTTTATGTTTCTTTTTAATCTCAAACCTATCAGTTTAGTGGAAACAATACAAATGCTGCAAGGTCTGTTTCCTGTTTAAAATCAGAGTGGGGCATGTTCAAGATGTTTGAAGTCTTGAAAGGTGGCGGGCAAAGAGCATTCCTTCGAGGATTTGAATTTAAAATTCAAATTATTCTTGTTAATGGTGAGGTGGAATGTTTGCGCTGCAGCTTTTCACACTTGCAGAATAAACCTTTTCCGAACAAAAGATGTGTGAAGAGTTAGTGCCTGTGATGTGTGAAGGCCCCACAGCCTGTTGACCAGAGACGTCCTGCAGAGACAGATAACACCGCCCACCTGCAGGCATCAACAATTTGCATTTTTTAATCTTAATGCTAATTCTAATGGTGGGATTAGCAAGATATTGCAAGAATTTGAAAGCACAGGACCCCCTCCCCACACACACACACACACACACACCCACCACCACCAAAGTGGTGCTGTTGACTCCTCAGATTCAGGTTTGTTGCTTTGACCACAGATCTGAGCAGCATGTGGATTTCCAGAGGTGGATGAAGGATAAAGGAGGTTGTTTACAAGAGCAGCCTTGTGAGGGTTCATTTTACCCAAAGTCCTGCATACCTCAAGTCCTGACTGTGGTGTCAGTGAGGAGCTGCTGGCTCAAGTAGGGTTGCTCCTAATGAACAGAAAAGCTGTTTAGCTTCTCTGTTACAGTCTGTTATTTCGGCGTGGGAGCTGTTTTTGTAATCTGTAATTTGTTTCAGGCCCCTTCCTTGTTCCGGCAGGAGAACTGGAATCCTCCAGCTGCTGCCTAAACTTCCTTTTGGCCTGTTTGATGCTCTTATAAATGTCAAATTGTAAATGAGTCCCTGAGGCGCAATGGGATTAACCTGTATAAATAAAGGTTGAGTGAATGTCACGTGACGAAAGGCCAAAAGGAAAAACGTGGTATCACCGGTCGAGGAAATGCGTCACACAGCTGTTTCTGTTTGAAGCATGTAGAAAACTGTTTTGCTACAGCAGCTGAACATTCTGCTTCCAAAATGTTCTTTAAAATTGCTCCAATCAGAAGCTTTCAGTAATGAGGAAACATATAAAGTGAAACCACTCATTACAAAAATACAAAAAAAAAAAAAAAAACTCCTCAATTTGGACATTTTGACTGTTCTGGCCTTTAAGACTATCTAATACAATTAGAGTTTTCAATTGAATCAAAATCTGTGGTTTTTCTCAGCATTGAGATGTTTGACCTCTGACCTCATATCTTCAAAAAGTAATTGTTTTCATCCAAAATCTACAAATGCTTTCCTGTAGCTTGTTTTTTGTTTAGTTTTTTTCTATAGGACTGTGTAATAATCTGGTTTATGTTTGACTTTTCTTGATGGAAATTCAGTTTCTTATATTTGACTTCCCTCTTCTTGTCTGCTACATCTGTTTTTACTTCTCTTTTTTCAAAGCTGTTGATTAGCAGTGTTGTCATTGTTACTTCAATGTATGCTCCTCCTCTGTCAGAATACAGCTACAGATGTTTCAAACCACGTGACGTTTCAAGCCCACTTGTTACAGATCGTGATTTTGAAACAACATGGAACGAGTTCCTTTTGATAAATATTTTCTGAAGCTTCAGGGGACTGTGTGATTGGGTATTTGCATGTCAGGTCTGTCCATGCAGTCACTCGAGACACAGCTGAATTAAGTATAAAGTGGCACAGTCTGGTGATAATCATATAAAGGCCACGTGACAAAAAGTGTGAACTGTAACACATCTGGGACAGGCACCCTCAAAAATATAGAATTCACAATCTAAAATTCAGTTTGTTTGTAATGAACAAACTCAAATTGAAGCATTTGTGCCTTTACAATCCACACAAATGCAAAGTTAATGATTGAAAATGATACAAAGAGCTCATAAGAGCACCAACAGAATTGCACTTGTAACACAATAATGCTTTATTACATGCTGCCCTCTGGTGTGACCTAAAGTCTTTGTCAGAATGGATTATTTGATGGAATCTGCCATCTAGAGGCGAGCATGTCATTTCTTTAAACAGTCTAAGAAAACCATTTGAAGAATCACTTTAATGTAGCCTACTGTATTTTTTTAAATTAAAAACAGCTTCACTGTGTTGTCTGTTACACTTTAATGTATCCTAAAGGCTGATCAGTGATGTTGTTTTATATAATACTGTATATAAGATTTCTGTGTCATGATTAGTTCACTGACTTGAGCCCTATTGACATTTTGACAGCACTTCATAGCAACTTATTGTGTTTTTGTGACACACTGTATGTGTTTTGCAAAATGTAACAAATAGTTCTTGTTCACTTTAATCAAAAGATTTAATTTTTTAATCAAAGTTCTCACTTTATTCTGCTGCACAAATAAATCAAACCTGCTGCACTCGGTTCAATATACACAGTCTGTGCATTAATTTCTTCTGAAATTGTAACAAATCATGTTTATATTTCAACAAAAATAAATAAACAGCTAGATAAATAAGGGTTATCAGGAAAAGACGACCTGTAAAGTGGGGTGGTACGACTGTTCTTAGATCCAACTGAAATATTTGCTGGCTTGAAATGAAGTGTTCCAGCATTTTCAATTGTTCAAGCAAAAAAAAAAAAATAATAATAATAATAAAATACAAGGTTAGAAAAGTGTGGAAAGGAGTTTTATTTGACTGACTGGGATCTGAGGATTTGCAACAACGACGATTGCTCACAGTCCACATAACCACACACTTTTCAGTCTTGGAATATTTATGATTTTCTAAAAAAAATGTTAGGCATCTTTTTAAAGATGTTTTCAATTGCTCTTTTGCCTTGGTCATTTTTATAAGAAAAACTTTTAATGCAGCAATATCGAAAGTTGTTGAGAAATCTAGAAAAGTGGAGGTGAGTCATATCTCAAAGAGGAGGCTAATTCAAATGCTGAAAAGTGTGTCACTTTTGTCTAATACTCATACTTTATAAATATTTATAAACATTACGCTACATAAAATAATTTGCCTTTATTTTCAAATATTCTGATCTCAAAAAAACAATTTACTCCCTCTATGGGGGCTATGAGGTAATTAAATCTATAAATTACGTTCACTATTGTAAATTAACCTGAACATAGCATACGTAATTTTAAATAAACCTACATTTTAAACAATTATAGTCTTTGATGGCGAAGTTTCATAAATGCGTTTGTATTTATACTCCACACCACCAGGGGGCAGTATTACCAGACGCGCTGAAAGCAAAGGATTGTGGGTATTTCCGTTAATTCAAATGGAACGTGACTGTAACGTTTCGACAGTTGTGACTCAGCTTAGCTTGGTGTTGGTCATATACGGAGGGACCATATTGTAAATAGATTTTTTTCTATTTTTAGTAAGGTTTTTGCTGCTGTTTTAGCTATATTTATTCAGAAGGCTCTCCGAAAAAAAGCGATAAACCCGCCGAATTATTCGACAAAATTTTTTTTTTGTTGTTGGACATACTGTACATGAATTTTTTTTTTTTTTTGGTGGACATGTGCAGAGAGACAATGTCTGCCAAAACGAGATTAATCAGATCCAAATATCTAAGAGCCGGATGCAAGTCAAGCTGGAATCTCCTCGTGCCCACGAACAGAACCGTTGGACCCTGTTCTAACGTCTGCAGAAAACATGGCCGCCGGGAGCGGCGACGGGCCCAGAAGGCTAAACTCGACACGCTCATGATGGAAACCGACAAGAAGGGGAACAGCGAGTTCGGATACGAGACCCCTGCGGACTGTGTTCACCACCTGCCCGTCGGAGCAATGGCGCCGAGCAACACTACGCAGTATCTGATGAGCTACGTGTACGAGGACCAGAAAATAGACGAGACGCTGCCTCTTCCGCATGAAACTCCCGCGCATCTCTACAGCGAGTCGCTGTCGCCCCGAAGCGTCTCCTCTGCTCTGGACTCTTATTATGAAGGTATTCTTACTTTTCAGATGAGGGACTTTGAGGAGTTGCATGGGTCCACCTGGAATCCGTAATAAACTGAGAATGAGCATGACTTGAACTGATCTGGATCCCTCTCCAGTAACTTTTGGGGACATGTTTGTGGAAAAAGGTGAAATATTAAAGACATTCTGTTGCATCTTATGTTATCTTGTGTTTGTTTCATGGTTGGGCTTTATTTGTCTCACAGCGGGGGCTTGGACGCTGCCCGCCCGATAGGGGGCGCTCCTGAGGTTTCTTCGTCCAGAGGAACCGAGCCTGCTCCGTTCTGGTCCGGATTGTAAAATCCAGGTAAACCGGGACAGGTATATTGTGGCACTGATGACAATAGGATATATTGTTATGCAGTTTGTGGGAGCTGAGAGAACAAAAAAGTGTTTTCACAGTCACTGACTGTTGTCTGAGCATTTTCCAGGTCACTTCCTGCTACGTCACGTGACTCCTGCGGGACGGACCAGAAGAACAAGGTCTGTCTTGATAAGTGACCACTAGGTGACATTTAACAAACTGCGCAAGTTTTTTTTTACACTGACAGCTAAAATAAGATCTCATTTTAAGTTTTTGTGAAAAATTAAAAATTGTTCAATAAACTTCTTGCTGTACATTTATAAGTGACTTTCATTTTTCCATGCACTACACAGCCTCTAGTGCCAGAGAGGTTTTAATTGTCATTTCAGCAACTTACAATTGCATATTGAAACGAAACAGTGTTTCTTAGGATCACAGTGCAACACAGAAAATAACGTGCAAAAAAATGCAATATGGCAGTACAATAAACACAAATAAACCTATAAAAAAGACATCTAATATAAATAACTCATGAAGTAATTAAGACAAGACTAGACATGTTTATTAGTGCATGTGTAGGTAGTACATCACTTGGAAAATGTGATTAGCGGTGTAGTTATACTTTTAGAGCAAAAAAAAACAGAAAAGTTGCACAAATCTGATAAAGTAAAAAAAAAAAAAAAGATCTAATATAAATAACTCATGAAGTAATCTAGACTAGACATGTTTTATTAGTGCATCTGTAGGTAGTACATCACTTGGAAAATGTGGTTCGCGGTGTAGTTTTTATACTTTTGGAGCAATAAACAGAAAAATTGCACAAATTAACCTATGATAAAGTTAAAGATCTAATAAATCATGAAGTAAGAAGACTAGACGTGTTTATTAGTGCATGTGTATGTTACATCACTTGGAAAATGTGGTTAGTGTAGTTTTTATACTTTTGGAGCAATAAACAGAAAACTTGCACAAATAAACCTATGATAAAGTTAAAAAGAAAGACATCTAATATAAATAACTCCAGAAGTAATTAAGACAAAAGACTAGACATGTTTATTAGTGCATGTGTAGGTAGTACTTGGAAAATGTGGTTCGCGGAGTAGTTCTTATACTTTTAATGCAAAAAACAAAAATTGCACAACTTAAGCAGACTGCAAAAACTTGCAAGTAAAAAAGTCAGTCCATGAGTAAATGTGCAAGTCAAGAGTTTACAAATGTGTCATAATATACAGGTGTTATCACTACATTTGAGGCATGGACAAGTACTGCAGATAATGTTACAACTATTCATGTTTGATATGAGTGACAAGTAGCCAGCCGTATGCTTAAAAATGTTTTTAAATAAGCATGCCGTAATATACAAGTGGTACATAATTACTATATTTGTACAACAGGTCACTTTTCAGTCGGTGATCCAGCCAAGCACACAATACTGGTCTACAGGATAAATTATCTGTTTATCTAATCTTGCTTTATGAGAAATAACTTGAGCATTCTAAAATACTTGTAAACTAGAGAAAGTACTGCCCTTAAGTACATAAACCATTGAATTCATGGGAAATGTTCAGAGATGTAGGCTTTGAGCTGTAGCTTTTAAATGAAATGTCCACACGGGGGCAGTAGAGCTCAACAAATAAAGAAGTTGGCTCCTGCAGGTCCCTCAAAGTTGATGCCAGAGGTGTTGATGGTGCTTGTCCACATTTAGCTCGTGTCGCCTGGCATTTGTTTCAGAGCAGGCCCACATTACAGCACGTTTCACTTTAAGTCTGAAGTCAAGGACAACAGATGGAACTCTTTAGTCCTAAGATTATCTCTATTTTTCTTCTTGCTATTTACTGCTAAACTAATCTAAATCAGATAAAACTGGGGGTGGCTTTAATGGGAAAACTATTTTGGTGCCTTTAGAACACAGAAGGTCTTTTTAAGGGAGAAAGCGGGTCGGATGTCGAGTCCGTCTGATGCAGAGGCTGATAGCTCTGAGGAACAGGAGGCCACAGTTGTGGAGTGACGCATTCACAAGAGGCCCTGAAGTTGAAGAAGCCTGGAAAATATCTGCGGTCCAGCTGCTGAGTGGAGGTCAGCAGTTCCACCTGGAGATGGGCAGAGGCCCGTCCCATCGATCCACTTGTGCTGCTGGTTGTTTGGACACAGTTTGTCAAAGTTAAGGTGAAAAGGTCACACAGATGTCTGTGTCCAGCTCCTTGCACCCTTTGGCCACTAAATGTGAAAGAGCAACATCAAGCTGGGTATTTTACAGATACTGAGCTGAAGTGTCCAATCATAACATACATATTAAGTCTTTTTTTATCGGTTTTGACACAATCTCCTTATAACTGGGGGTTTTATGACAAATTAGTGTGAAAGTGTGCATCAGTGTGAGTTTCACATCATGGATAAATGTCAGCTTGTGGCATGCGGGGAGGGGAATTAGGAGCTATAATCTTCATCCGTTTCTCTGCACCCTCCACAAAGCCGACAGAAGAGCTTCTGCACGCGCTGACGCCCTGTTTTGGGGGGTGAAAAGCTCAGGGTGCATCCAAGAGGACTCAGATTTGAAGAGCTCCCCCAGAGGAACAAAAGCAAAAGGAAGAGAAGCAGTAATTTAAGCTCCCATGAGAAAGACTTCTGGCTTTGCTGGGAGAAGTGACTCAAGTGTAAACATTTTGGCTATTTTTCCCCACTCGAGGCGGAAACTTCAAAGTCTCAACTGGAATCTGGGACTTTGTGGGGTTGGGTGGAGCTGAGTAATCAGGATACTGGGTGATTTGTATTTATACCATATCCTTGTTCTTTAAACACCTGAAATGGACTCAAACAGGCTCAGTTTGAATATCTATTGCTTAAAAACACTAAAGATGATCAAGTCCGTTGGGGAAACCATTCTTAATCCAACAAAGACACCTGAAGGGCTTCTGGCTGAGGTGGCAGCACAGGTTGGAACAGACGAGGCATCTCTCTTAAATCTCCTTTTTAATTTCAGGCTGAGTTTAAGACCACAAAACTCTCAAGTAGTTGCTCCAAAGATATAGAGCAGACAAGACAAAAACACTTCTTTTTGTAATAATTCACACAGCTGAGTCAGAGCAAAACTGTTAGAAGTGTGCGCTTACTGTCTGTAAGAAAATTAAACAGATAAAATGTTAAAAATCAAAAATGTGTAATGAAAAATGTTTTAGGCACATTTGATTAAGTGCGACAGAATGGTTTAAAAACAGTTTTTAAAGCGCTTAGATTGTCTTCCAGCGTTATTTGGACATTCTGAGTTCTTTCAAACAAAATGCTTACGTCAATGTTTTCTTTTAGTTAAAATAAAATAAAGATGTATGATAATACAAGGAAATTATTAATCTACACCTTCTTTTACGTCATTTGCAAAAAAAAAAAGAAAAGAAAAATAGAGAGAATAAAAGCCTGTTTATAACTTTAGAATGGTAAAATCTAGTATTTTACTCATTTTAAAGGCAGCTGCAACAATTTAGAGTGTTTGAGGTAAGCGCAACCATAAGGTGCACCGGATTATAAGGCTCACTGTCGATTTTTGAATAAATTAAAGGGTTTTAGTGTGCATTATAGTCCAAATAATATGGTAATGTTCATTAGGTGTTTGAATACTTTCAGTAATTTCAAAAAGCTCAGTGAGTTCTGACTTCTAGATTGAGTCATGCATAACGTTTCATAAAAATAACAACTAAGTCACGCCATCAGGGACGAGGAGTTTCTGCCTTTAGTAGGACAACACATGCAGGAATTTCACTGGAAAAGTAGAGTGTACGTCCGTGTCCTGTTATCTGTGTCCTCTGTGGTGAAACCTGCCAACGGGACATTCAGGTGGTTGTGTTAACCTGTGGACTGAGGCTCACGTAGTCGCACACCCTCTAAACCCTCTGTCCTCAGCAGAAGCACGCTGTGAGTGTAAATACGTGTGCAGATGAACTTTTTCTTCTCAAAAGTACGAGCCTGTTTAGCATGATTGCTCTGTTTCTAGGAACAGTCAGTGATAGACTCATTTGCGTGACCTTCCACCTGGAAAACGTCCACTGCAGTAAAAGTTTAACGGTCGTGGCCAAAGGTATCCGGGCAGTGATTGATTTATCCTTCCACAAACAAGCTCACGTTTTCAGCAGTTGGGTTGATGTTTCTGGTTTTCATCTCCGTAGGACTGAGGGGGGGGACAGGGCTTTCTCATAAGACCCACTTTTTGCAACTTGCAGAGGTTTGGATTGTGACCTGAAAAAGAAAAAAAATATATCTTCCTGCCAAACTCAGACACAAAGAGACGAACTCAGGCAGAAATACACATAGATACAAAAATAGGGCGAGGAGAAGACAACACTAATGTCCTCGTGAGCACCCTTGGAGAATTAACCCCTGTGCAGGACTGGCTCATTAGTCGAAACGGTCTGAGGGCTGTTTGAGACATCTATTTCCGTCCCGGAGCTCTCCGATTTGCCTGTCTTTCTCTGCGGAGACTGAGCAGAGGACGTTAATGGAAGTTGACCCAACAGTTTCAGGGAGTTGGACAGGTAGAGAGGATGTAACGAGGACACCGTGTCCAGGAGTGGACTTTAACTGTGTCAAGGACACATACAAACCTGCTGAAGCCAAAAAGAATCAGACAAAACCTGTTTATAAAACCTGTTTATTCCTGTCCTATAGTGCCCTTTAACCTGTGTTGGGGGCTGCAGCAACCTATGCACCCCTATTTTCCAGGGCCTTGGATGGCTGCCACCAGTATTAACACCAAATGAGTATTTTCCTGTCGTCAAATGAATTGTCTCGTTTAAGATAAATGATGAGTAGATAGTCTGTGCTTATGCCTTATCTGATTTACCTGACAGTCATCCCGACTGGATCTAGATCCAAAGGTTTTGACAATAGGGATGAATCTCTTCAGTAAAGTCTAAATTTGTTGTTTCAGGCACGTAATGGCTTCCCTTTCACCAGAGGCTATAGTGACTGCAGCTAATCTTTGTCAGCACACAATGAAACAGCCACAGCAGGTGTCTGAGCTGATCTACGGTGTCGAGTAACTGGAACAAATCGTGAGGGCATTTCCCGAACCAGACGTGTCAGTCAGTCCGATTCTGACAAAGAAGAGGATCCAGCAGCAAACACTGCGGCCGACTTGTGGCCTTTCTGAGTGAACGACGAGCCTCCATTCTTTGCCGTCTTAACTACTGTTTCATGTTATATTTTAGCTGTTTTAGCCATTAGAAAGTTAAGCTCATTCAGGAGATGGGTGTAATGACTTTTTTATTTTTTTTTTATTTTTATACTTTTCAAACCGTATTTAATTTTTGTATATAAATATTTTCCCCATAGACTTGCACTGAGGTCTCTTCAATTCCTTAAAATAAAAGTCATCTTTTGAATCTGCAGTGGCAGTCGAGCATTGTTTTTGTCTTCCTACGTTATTTTTAACTTTTATCTTCTGTCAATCCTAATAATTTATATATATATATATA
>JARVGS010000814.1:13128968-13143639 GCA_031762315.1 Hypsolebias antenori | reverse complement strand
CAACAGGCATCCATGATAAGTGGCCAATACACTCCACAGCGCCCCCTATATTATTACTAAAGTTATATCTCACTGACTTCACCCGAACTGGACGAGATTTATTGTTACTTCATCACTTAGCACTTCTACACACAGATATTGTGGTTTAACATATGACTCCAATTTGCCCCCTAAATTATTGAAACTGTTATATCTCATTGATAGATCATCCAATCAGTTCCAGATTTATTGTGCATCATCTGTCAGCACTTCTAAACACATTGGTATTGTTGTTTAAAATTTCACTCCAGTGCGTCCCCTACATTATTCCAACAGTTACAGATCAGTGATACATCAAACGATCTGCACCAGATTTGTCGTGCTTCATCAGTGAGCACTTTTATACACATTGGTATTGTCGTTGAAAATTTTACTCCAGTGTGCCCCCTATCTCAGTGATACATAATCCCATCTGCACCAGATTTTTTGTACTTGAGCAATGAGCAAGTCGAGAAAAATTGGTGTTGTGGATTCATGACATCACTTAAGCCCCACCCACTCACACAAGAAACTCACGATTATTGGGTGACTCTTCCAGCTTCGTTCTGTGTAACATATAAGACTGAAACTGTATTTGCTAACTGTTGATTACCACACATGAAATGTTGAAAGGCCTAATGGAAGTGCTCATCAAACATTTGCCACAAAACAGGAAATCCCAAAAACTCCTGTCGGGAAAGTCGCATTTCAGCCAAACTTGGAAGGCTTGCAGCTGGACTCGTACTGATATGGGCGGAGTGTGCACTCTGGTGGACGCATGCGGGAACAGAATGGGAGCGTTCACCATTGCAACCGGGAGGCGTTGCTGGAGCTCCTGAGTTCGCAGGTGATTTAGAAGATTTGGCAAATGCATACCCTAGCGAACGGGTGCGGGATAGACACGAGAGCGTTCAAGATAGCGACCGGACAGATTAGCTGGAGCTCCCGCGGTCGCCACAATAAGACCGGAGTGGAGCTTTGCTGCAAGGGCCTCAGTGCTGCTCGAAGCCTTAATTTTAGTTTGTCTTCACTGTAGACGAGTAGAGGAGGGAGAAGGATTCCAACAGGTGGTGGAGCAAGAGCAGATGAGGTGAGTATAGATTTGTAGGAGAGTGGCAGGACCGAAACTCAAGGATTGACCCAGTTAGAGAATGAGGTGCTGAAGTGATTCCAGGCTGTAGATCTCACAGCAAGGTAAATCAGTGGGTACTCGAGGAAACAGGACTTCCACAGATAACTCAGTATTGAAGAAAACACAAGTTACTGTACATTTCTTATAAGAAATTAGAAACACAGAGGGCTGTGGACTTGTTACCTGAAGGTCTTAAATGTTACAGTGAAGATCAACTGAGCCACAGTCCTTGAGTACAACAGACCTCATCAGACTGGATCAGGAACAGGTGGGAGAGATAAGCTCCACCCTGCCACTCAGGACCATAAAGCACTTTGTTGTGGAACTTTGTAAAGCACTTTGTATGTACAATATGTCAGTATGGATTTGCCATTAAAACATTTCTTGCTCCAAATGGTTTAAGGCAAGTCATATAACAAACAACATTAGATTAATTAATACAGGCGAATCAGATTATTATGACATCCGTTCATGCCTCATTGAACAAGGTCAACAATAATTGACCTTGAATTTAACTTTTTCATTCTGGACCCATTCAAAGTCAAAATTAATTTTCAAATCAAATGTACTTAACACAGCTAGGTTTCAAGCTCCTTTGTGAGTGATATGTTTCTTGTTGTTGTGCATTCCTTCCACCTCAGAAACCACCTGAGTATTTGGGATGAAGATTGCAATCATCGGTCAGAGTCTCTTTGGTCAGGAGGTTTACAAGGAGCTGAAGAAGGATGGCCACACCATCGTAGGAGTCTTCACTATCCCTGACAAAGATGGCAATGCTGACCCTCTGGGTATGAACCTATTGATCTTTGTGCTTTTTATTTAGCATCGGTAGCACTGTATACTGTACACTGCTTTTTTCACCACCAGAGCTGAGCTTTGCTTTTTAAGCTAAATAAATCACATTCTTGTGCTTATCACACCAGCAAGAAATGCACAAAAACTGTTTTAATCCCACAGGGATGTAGCAGCATTCAGTTACTTCACAGAATTACAATAGCAGCCAATAATAATAATAAGAATAAGTGCAGGGATTAAACCTGAGGGACCTGGTTGGCCCCTGGTGAATGAACCAGCAATAAATGAAGAACTGCTGAGATAATAATAATAATAATAATAATAATAATAATAATAATAATAATAATTAGCAACAAGATAATAAAAAGTGCAAAACATACAACGCATGTAGGAAAAATATACACAGCTAGAAAATGTGGAGTAAGATGTTCCTGAAAAGAGATGTTAATATTAGTGATTACTGGGGAGCACTAATACCACATTTTTTGTAAAACAATTCCAGAAACCAGTAAATACATTTGAGTACTTGCAATACTGAGTACAGGTACAAGTACTAATCAGTAATGTGTGGTAAGGGAAAGCACGATGAAAAAACAAACAAGAAAACACACATTATTTTTTTAAAAAGAAGTAACTTTTTTGGGTATTTAGTTTGTGTTGTGAATATATTTCCTGAAGGATATTTTCCTTGTTGTTGCCAACATGTTTGTCCACACTTTCATTATATACCATATTTTTCCACAACAGTGCCAAATAATTTCACATGTAGTTTATACATATTAAATCTTGTTGATCTGATATAAAAGCAGCATTCATTAAGCCAGGAGGGAGATATGCAGTAACTGTGTGCTGGAGTGCCCATGAGCCAACAACCAGATTGTTGTTCTGCTGTATTTCTGTGTAATATTGAACCACATCATTATCTGCTAAAACAATCAAGAAGTGAGTTGCTCTGTACAATCTATTCATACTCTGCTTTGACTACTAAAACGGACAAATCTATATATATATATATATATTTTAAACCATCTTGTGGGGGAGGTGTGGCGCAGAGGTTAGAGACAGTGGGCCTGTGATCGGAAGATCGCCGGTTCAAGCCCCAGTACAGACACCGACAACATCAAAAATGTTGGCGGAAAAAGGTGAAACACCCACACCCTGCGTCCACCTTCATTTGCCCCACTCTGGGCCCCCGAGCAAGGCCCTTAACCCCCACCATATGCTCCCTAACAGGGCTGTCTTGAAAAATGAGTTCTCGTGGCTCAATGAGACTACCTGGATAAATAAAGTGTACTGGTAAATGAAATGAAAAAAAAAAATCTCAAATGGGATTTTGAATCAAAACATGAAGTGGTTTGCGTCTAATTGTGAAGCAATGAAACTGTTTTTAGCACTTACTCTTGATGTCATCATCTAAAATGGAGCCAGTGTAGTAGTTCTTTTTCAGTAGTGTCCATTGGTGATAAGACATTAAGAAGCCATCCATTATCTTTTACCTGCTTCTTCCATTTTGGTTCACGGGGGTCCATGTCCAGCAATCACTGTGCAAGGAGCGGGGGAGTCCCTGATAGGTCTCCAGTCCATCACAGGGACACACAGAGACAAATGAGACAAACAAACATTCACTCTCTCACTCACACCTAGAGACAATTTAGAGTTACCAATCAGCCTAACATGCAGGTTTTTGGTCTGTGGGAGGAAACCCGAGTACCAGGAGGAAACCCACGCACGCACGGAGAGAACACGCAAACTCCACCCAGAAAGGTTCCCCCAGCCGGGATTTGATTCGGCAACCTGCTCGCTGAGAAGAGGCAGATCCAACTGCACCACTGGAAGAATAACTTGGCAGTCAAATGCAGGACTCCACTACTTTACAGGCAGATGTCCCTCATTTATAAGTCAAACTCAAACACACAAATGACAGAATCATAGGCTTACAGCTCAGACCGAGCTCACCCAGCAAACTAAAACACAAATGTTGCAAAAGCAACACTCCGAGGTTGTAACTCGTGACTAAAAGAAGCTTTAATAATGTGTTTTCCCCAATGGAGATTTGTACTAAAATCCCAGTGGCCTTTAAGTAAAAGACTTCCAACAGCCTTCTGCTGAGATTGACAGATGACCTTTGACAAGAACACTTGTTTCTGGAGTTCTTTAACTCCTCACTCCTCCTGCCAGCAGCTTCATTCTGTCTTTGTTGTGATAAGCTGTAATAAGCTCGAGTCGATACAGAGCTGTGAGATCTGGCAGCATCTAAATAAAATGTAGGGAGATCGATGTGCCGACCGAGCTGCCACCACCACACTGACATCACCTGCTGCAGGGCACGCTGCCTGTCAGCCATTTGTCACCCAGTGCACCCTCATAACTCAGAGGTGCAATCACAGAGGCACAGCGTCCCACTCTCACATATCATTCTGTCACTGGAAACTCTTCTGCACAGCTGAGGTTTTGCTTTAAACTGCTTAAAAATCTGTCAGTAAATGCCCCCGATGTCACACATGTTCAATGCATGTGCTGTCCTACCACCTTAAGATGATGCAAGTGGGGGGGGGGATGCTTGAAACAACTCTGTTGCACTTTGTGAATGAAGAAGAATCCTCATCATGCAATGATTCTGCACCATAAAACAATAAAATGGGTCCATTTATCTAATTTGTGTCTGCCAGCACTGCTGTTTAGCTAACATACGTCCTAAGCCATTCGGTGCTTCTGCGCTGTTCGGCGTTTCTGTCAAACGCAGTCCTCGATGGCTGAATCTAAATTGTTTTCTATACTATTCTAAGATTTTTGTGGTTTTGCCAAACCCTCCCAGAAGAAAAGTGTCAACCTGTCGTTGTAAATCTGCCTCAAAATCAGTCCTGGATGCCTCTGCAGACAAAACTCTGCTACATTATAGCTGAGCAATCTTAGCAAACACAAAAAGGGCTCTAACTGCAACAGTTTTACATATACTGAGCTAAAATTTAGCATGATTGTAGCTAAGAATGGTCTTTAACACAAACATATAGATCTTGCACGCATGAGATTGTGCACATTGTCATTTACAGATTTGACCAAATATTACTCCATCTCCTCTCAGCATAACATATATTTTGTTGAAATCATGCAGCATGACATCTAAATTAGCCAGAAGCACAATTATATAAGTATAACTTCTTTTTGCAGACATTTTTAGTAAAAAAAAAAAAAAAAAAAAGGTATTAAAATATAACAAATGAACAAGACAAATGTGGCAGCATGAAGATTAGAACAGCATGAGATTATTAACCAAAGTTCTTGCTGCTTGTTCTTTTTTTTTGTTTGTTTTTAAATAACAAAGTGTGCTGACTCTATGTGCAGCAAACACTTTTAGCTATTGCTGCATGAGGAGCCCCATGGGGCTAATTACCTGTGCAGGACCTAAAGCAGTTCCCCCTGCTGATAACATAACAACCGGGCTTAAAGCGCCGGATCAGAAAAAGTTTTCACGTCTGCCTCTTGCCATTCCCACATATAATCATTTTAATGGCTGGTAATTAATTTTCCAACTCATTTGCTGAAGACGGTTCACTGGAGGATACCTCTCCTGAATCAGAATGACCAAAGTTAAGCAGAAAACTACAAGACATTTTAATTAGCTGGTTATATCAAAGCACCGGTGGTGGATGGTACCGCTTTATAATGAGGGTCCCCTTATAGATGACTAATAAATAGATATGTTATTATTTCCTCTCTTGACACTTTATAAATCATTAATAACTGCTTATTATGCATTAATTAAGGGTGACAGAGAGACAAAACTGACCAGTTTCTTGCCAAATAGTGAGACATATCTGTTCACCATATATTTTGTTATATTGAACATTTCAGACTAAGTTATTACCATTTTTAAACTTATTTTTTGAGGATATAATATTAGTTGCAGATACTTATAATGCAGTGATAAAGTACAATATTATATAATAAATGAATAGGTTTGCAAATGCTTATTGTGCTTACAGGTTAACTTAGTCTGAAATGTTTAATATAACAAGTCTAGATTAAATATATAGTTGAACAAATTTGGCTCACTATTTGGCAAAAACCTGGTCAGTTTTGTCTCTGTCACCCTTAATTAATGCAAAATAAGCAGTTATTAATAATTTATAAAGTGTTTATAGAGGAATTAATAACACATCTGTAAACTATTTATTAGCCATATTTAATGGGAGCCTTATTGTCAAGTGGTACCCAGACCTTTAACATTTATGTGCCTTATGAGCACATGAGCGCCTCTTTTGTTGTTGAGTAAAACATGCACGCAGAAAAACAAATTTTGTACTTTTACATTGACAAAACAATAACTTATTAACACAATTAGTCCAAAAATGGCAACAGTTTTATTGATATTGAGATTAAACTTGATGTGACAGTAACTGAGAGTCATCACTGTAAGTGCTAAGTGATTAAGCAATTTTTGTTTTTAAATTCTAATTTAACTATTGGGGTCAGTACTGTCTGTTAGTAAAATATCACTTGAACCATTGGATGTATTTAAGTGAAACATATAGGATGTAATCATTGGTTGAACTTCTAAAACTCATTCACTTTTGGAGTTTGTAGCAGCTGATCGGCTTTCACAACACACAGAAGGTCAATGGCTCAGTCAGTTTTACAGACATTGAGTTAAATGCATGTGTGGTAGTAGCTGAGAGTCATTCACAGCATCATTCTGAGCACTGATCTCACAAGATCTCACAGCATGAGATCTTGCACCCCTTTCACAATAAGATCATTTCAGAGTAAAACTGACATCTCAGCTGTTCACTTGTCTTTATGTTTTGCCTTTTGCTCTGATTATGTTCAGACCGTCCAGAAAGTTCTGTGACTAACCCACATTGTGGGTGCTGATGGGTTTCATGAGTGAATGATTGTTGTTTTATGTCCTTAACTAATAAAAATGTCACGTTTAACAATGAGCTTTAATCAAAGTATTCACTGAAATCTAAATTGAATGATTGTAAAGAGATAAAATAAAATAAAAATAACACTTGCGTACATTCAATGTACAATTTATTTGAATCATTTCAGTGGTGTTTCAATGCATTCTTCATGCATCAACAGTCATCCGTCTCTTTTCACATCCTTCTTGTCGCGTTTCCTTGACAACCGCTTCCACTGTTCATAATCATCACGATCTCTGGGTCAAGAAGAGGCTGATGAACGGCCGACCTCTTCGACTGCCCGTGTGTTTGTCTGTTTCAAGTCACGGTGATTACTGTCTGAGGCCGAGGCGTGACTTTAATTGAATGTCACAACTTGTTTCTTTTTTTATACATTTGCTAAAGGTCAGTTTTTAAAAAAAGCATGATTGCACAGAAGGACACGTAATTTGAAGCTAAGCCTCCCGCTCATCCAGAAATTGACAGGGTTGTGAAAAATAAAAAGATTCATATTTTCTATCTCCCTGCACGTTCATGCCTACACCCTGGGAGAATCTATTTCCGAAGCATCTGCAGTCGTTTCTGTTTTGTCAGCACAATGCAGTATCCCTTTCCACCACCCAAATCCACTCCAAACTTCCATTTTCCAGCAGAACAAACAGTCCTTTCTTTCCATCCGTTTTCCTCTCGTCCGTTCGTCAGTGTAATTGCCCTCTTTCCAGGAATAGAAAGGAGCTGCCACAGACTGTCAAAGAGCCGGTGGTTAGAGCATCCTTCAGGAGACCGTTCAAACGTTCAAACACTCTCCAGAGCTGGAGCTGCACATTCTGAGAGCTGGTGCACACCTCAGCTCTGTCTGCCCTGCTCCTTTATTTATTTATTCATATAAATTAAATTTATCCTTCACTTCACCACTGCTGCAGTTAGGATCAGCCCTGAGTTGTAAGAAAATATATTTGATGATCTTAACAGTTAAATAGAAAATGAAACAGTTTTTTTTAAAAACATGAAATATTTAATGTTATTTAAAAACCGAAGTACAAAAAAGTTTTGTGTTCATCCCTCGATTTATAGACATGAAGAATGCCAAAAGTTCATGCTCAATAATCCAGGTATACAATCAGTCAGGTCATCTGGATTTTTTAAATTTTTTTTATTTTTTTAGCGCTGAAACGTTTCGCCCTCCATCCAAAGGGCTTCATCAGTCTGAGGAACCACCAAACAAACCTAATTCTCCACCAACAGCCCAAAGTGGAAAAAACCCAGTTGATGCTAACTTTTGGTGTTTTGGACCACTTTGACATGACTGTCGACGAGGGAGAGGGTGGGCTCCAGAGGCTATCTTAGCACCAATATAACTGTTTTTTTTTTTCTCCCACTTTGGAGTAGGCTGTTGGTGGAGAATCTGATGAAGCCCCTCGGATGGAGGGCGAAACGTCTCAGCACAAAAAACAAACAAAAACAAAACGTCCTGACTGAACATTGTTGGACATGTCGAATGATTCCATGGGTTTAAGCTAAAAAGGTTTAAATAATAAAGATAATTATTATGACCTGGTAAACCAACACGGTGAAGGTTCAATCATGGTGTGGGGATGCTGGTTGTCTCAGCTTTTAAATCCATTAAATCCATTAAACACAAGATGAAATCAGAAGCTTGACAAGACATTTTTTAGATGTCTTGTCAAAATACAAGAACATATTTGCTGCACGCTTCAGTTTCTATAAAAAGAAGGTGAAAATTCAAAATTAACGAACTAACTCTGAGACAAACAGTAGTGTTGAAATCTACCAAAGATTTGTTACCGTTTTAAGTTTGTTCATTAAAAAAAATAAAATAAAAGCATTTACATGTTCAGAAATGTTCAGATGAGGAAATCAGATCCCTTCTGCCTCACAGACTGACGTGACTCACTGATATTTTCTACATAATTTACCCTTTTTTTTTCTTACATTTGGCTTTTGTTCTAAAACGCAATATAATTTATGATCTGAATGCTTTTCAGCTTCAGCAAGGACGCCTCCCTTTGCAGGAGCGTTTTCTCTGATTGTTCGGCAAGGCCTGCTCTCGTTCTTTCACATTCTTTCCGTGACATTTCTCTTTTTTAATTATCTCCACCGCCCTTTGTCTTGACAGGCAAGTTTTGCAACAAATTCACAACAATAAAAACATTGTGTTCCTTGAAACAGTTTATTACTTTGCAAATTCTGCTCATCAGTATGTGTTAAAGGAATATTAAACTCAGTTTGCACTGATTTGCTTGGTTTGCTTTTTGTTCAGTGTGGAGGGCAGAGGTAGTAACGGAGCTCTCACATGTTCCACAAGTTCATGTCTGTGAAGGAAAGAAGCCTTCACCCTCACCCTCTCTGTAAATTGTCTCATCTCTGTCATTAGCCAATCTTGTGAGTCTGCCTCCCTGCCAGCCTTGCTGCTAAAATGCTAATGAGGCCCCTCGCTCAGCAATTACAAAACACACAGCAGCGCAGAAATCCACGTCTCTCGTTGTCACCCACTGGGGGCATAACGACCCCCGTGCTCAATGAACAGACTTTGCTTGGGGTTAAATTAATCTGAGACTTTTCATTAGGCCTATTAAACTCTAAATTAAAGCCCTCACATTTCTTGAAGGAATGCTTTTCACGAGTTTTAGACTGATTGTTGAGAAATAAACGAGTAAAATTTAAAACTATTTGTTGCTATTTCAGGCAACGTCTGAAGTGAGACATTACTGAAGTTTGTGTTGTGAGGGATTTTCATCTACGACCGCACAAAGATTTATTTCAATATTTGTAAAACTGACTGGTTTACAGCCATGTCTGTGTTTATAGCTGGTGTCTGTAGACTCAGCTTAAGAGACAAAAATCAAAAATACATACATGTATATCAAATGTATCAAAGTAGAAAAAAATACGGCAGTGTAAGCAAGCATATTTATTATAAAATGATTTTTTTTTTTTGTCTACACTTTTCATTCTTTAGAAGTAATTTATAGCTTTTGGTCATGTATGGATTACAATTGTTTATCTTCATATTTCTGAACTTACTGTTTTTTATTTGGGGGGCATAGAAGCAGAGAGGAGCAAATGCCATGAGACAAAAGTCCTGTGCGAGGACATCACAGACGCCTTCAGCCAGTGCAGCCACCCACACACGATTTACGCTGCAGAAGAAGAAACTCGTGCTAAAATATGTGGCTTGCCATGACTCTTTCTAACCATCACAGACCTTTTTTTCCCATTCATTCAACCTTTCTTTATACAGGTTAATCCCATTGAGCCTCTGGGACTTATTTACAAGAGAGACCTGATTTTAACAAAGAGTGATGACAACAGTAGACAACAAAAACAACAGTAGACAATCATAAAAGAAAGCATACAAATTGAGAAGAACAAGTGAAAGAAAATGGAACAAAAATTAAGCAGCTAGGTTGTAAGGCAATGTAGGATACTATAAGAACAGGAACATGTCTGTGTTGGTTATTCCCAGGAACTTCGCAGATGTTTGAAGCCACTTAGAGAGGTCAAGGTTGATTGCTTCAGATGTTTTAGCAAGATATTCCAGGAAACAGAAGAGGAGTAAGAGAAGGCCCTTTTGCCTAATTCAGTCCGCACTGAGGGGGCACTGCATGTAATAATGTCCTGAGAGTGCACGCTGTAGCCGCAGTCACGCAGAGACATGTAGGAAGAGATGTATGAAGGCAGCAGACCAAGAAGTGATTTAAAGATGAAAACGTACCAGTGGGAGAGTATGCGTGAAGTTAATGATGACCAGTTAACCAGTGAATACAGGGTGCAGTGGTGGGTACAGTAGTTACAGCCAGTTTTGAATCTTAGCGCACCGTGATGGACACATCCAGCATCTGCAGGGAGCCACCGTAGTCAATGGAGGGAAGGAAAGTTGCTACAAGTTGTTTCCTAGATTTCAGAGTTAGACTGGATCTATTTCTGAAAAAAGAAACCCAATTTAACTTTCAGTTTCCTTACCATGTTTTCCACATGGAGCTTAAAAGAGAGATGCGAATCGACCAGGATACCCAAATATTTGTAGGAATCAACAAACTCAATAAGGAACACCATGCTAGGCTGATTGGTAACTCTAAATTGACCTTAGGTGTGAGTGAGACAGGTCCCTCTTGTAAATGAGTCCCCGTGGCTCAACGAGGCTAGCCTGTATAAATAAAGGTTGAATGAACGACCCAAACAGGTGAGATCACAAAACATCCGACATGTCAGAGCAGGGTCTGTGTCTGAATAATGCAGAAGCAGCTCTGATCTTCAGCCTCCTTTACTCATTCATGCACATCTGCCGACCATTAACTATATACTGTAAGCAGTGAAAGCTTAATTAAAAATGTCAGGATTTTTTTCAGGTTCAGACCTGTAATTACTGTTAACTTGTCTGGTCGGGTGGGATTTGGAAATGCTGGCTACGGGCTGGGGGGGGTCGGGTCGGATTTTTTGGGCCCTAATGCAACCCTCCTGGCTTCATGCCTGTAGGGTTGGTTTGCCGAACCAAAACCGAGCCCGACCGGAACCGAGCTTCTGCTCTGCAGAGCTGGCGAGTAAAATTTTATAGTACTGTACAGTACATATATGTATGTTGTTAAAATTACTTAGGTTTAAGAGTTTAGAACATTGCAAAAGCGTGGGAAGGGTTTATAAAGCCTTAAAATATGTATAAATACTAAAATAAATATAGCATCCCTACTTTGCTGTTTTTCAACCATCGCGGTGTTGTGTGGAATGTAACCCCCACAAGAATCGAGGGACTACTGTACCAAAGTTACGTAAATAAATTTAGCCTTTCATTCATGAACCAGGGTGCTGTTTCTTCTTTGACTTGCAAACTGTTTATAAGGATGAAGCAGAGAAAAATGTTCATGTACATTTAAAATGCTAACTGTAGCGTCTAAATTCATGTGGTGATTGTAATGAAATGAATAGATTGCTGTGAAAAAGATGTTCAACCAGAATCACGTCTCTTTCTGCAAATTATTTAATGACCTTTGAAGAAGTTTAAGGGCACAACTTTTAGTCCTAAAAATCAAACGTGTTTGGTACCGTCTAGTTATTTTATTCCATTTTTTCACAGGTTCTGTTTAATTTTAGCTGCTCTGCACACGTAATTGTCAAAGTTGTTTTGAACACAGTTGTTTTATACATAGATATTTATCAGCATCCACATTCTAAAGCACCAGCAGAGGAGTCAGCACAACCCGGAATGAGAGCTCAGACTGCAGTCGAAGCGCACTTCCTTTCATGATGCTCTCTGTACAGCTGGACTTACACATCACATTTTACTGCAGCCGCCCATAAACACTATATTTTCTAACATATTTATATTAGACTGATCTTTAACAGACTGAAAATCAAAGAGAAAACCAAAAAATCTGATGTTTTTAGTTCCTTTAAAAAGTCCATAAGGCAACTTTGTAGTTTAGTTTCTTCAATACTAAACAATTCAATCACATCAAAACTCTAATCCTAATGGATTTGTTCAGTCTTTAGAGAAATTGTCTTTATTTCCATTTCTACTTTGCTCATATTTGGGCTCTGTATATACTGTGTCATATTGTAAAGTGAAATGTGACTTTCTTATGACTGAAACTCGACGCGGTCCACCTTAAAAAGCGAGATGTGCAGACTTCCAAGGTGACCTTTATCGAGGTACGGTGCACCTCAAAAGCAGAATGCAGCAGAGTGAGAGGAGAAAGAGGTTTCTGCATCCATTTCCTGAACAGCAGAAGCTTCTGCTCCACAGATTGTTGGATAAGAGTCGCTCTGAGAACCATTTTCTTTTACCACCCCCGCCGTGTAAAAGTGAACCATAATGTGGTAATCATTATAAAACCGACAATAGGACTATTTTCTCCTTATCTTTTCATAACAGTGCTTCTACCCTATAAATTATAAAAAACTGATTTAATAGAATATATTTATCTTGCAAGCAAAAAAACTTCAAAATACCATTTATAACTAAATATCTGCTTTCATTGATTGACGATTGCTTATCGGGTTTCGTAAGCCTCCTCCAGGTACACGGCCTCTGAAAACAGAAGTAGGCCAGGAGTACCTTTTCTCGTAATCTCCCATAGGGGGATGCACTCAACTTGACTTCTTTATTTAGATAAGTGAAGAAAAAAAAATGGAGAAAGTCAACGCCAGAGAAAAATTGTCTTTTGGTCAAAGAGGAGAATATTTTTAAGCATCACAAACTAACTTGTGAGCTAAAAGAGGGAATATTTTAATATTAATAACCAATTTTAATCTAAATAAATTGAACTTTTCCTTTTAATTTACTCTGAATAAACCTTTGCTTGTTGACCTATTTACCTAAAAGGAAGATTTCTTTGACCCAGTGCCCAATCCAGCTGCTAGACGAAGCTTCTGACTTGTCTGAGCTCTGAATAAATCATGAAATATGAGCCACTTAAAGGTCCTACCTTATAAATGAATCCATCTGGGCAGGCGTGGTCGTAGGTGAAAGCTTTATAAACCACCAGGAACACGATGCAGGCAAGGAAGGCCAAGGCCAGGATGATCAGAACTGTCACCTGGAGGAGGGACAAACACATGGTCAGTGTGTGTGCATGTGTGTGTGGTTTATGTAAGTGAGGACGGGTGAGGGGTTAGACAGTGAGGAAGATGAAGTATGTGCACTGAAGTGGGTCTGTGAGTTGTCATAATAAATGGTAAGGTGCTGCTGAATGAGGTTAGTGGCTCCTCGAGGCGAGGTGTTCTGTTCTGGAACATGATGGATGACTCCAGTCGTGGCGCTGCCAGAAACTACCCTGTTCCCAGAGAAGTATAAGGCGTTGAGGCGTCGAGTCGAATCGGAAGAATCGTTTCTCCTCTACTCTTTAACGTTCTTGTTTTTTCTTGGTTTTATTAGATCTGTCCATTGACAGTCTGCCACAACGCAATGCATAAATCTCAGCTTCTAAAACGTTTTTAACTATTTTGATTTGTTAAAATAAAATTAACATCAATATTCGAACACAGAGCGTGTTGAAAGAAAGACCAAAAGCAATGAAATGGGATTCGGACGCATCATTTGCACCAACATTTAGAACACACCGACACAACAATGTCCCCTAATGACATGCCTGTTAAAGTTTTAAGCTATTAAAAAAAATGTTAAATTCACCTACAGTGCAATCAATGAATGGATACTTCAAATCTTTTGTTCTATGGAAAAGTTATGAACAATTAACATCCCACCAGTTATGGATAGCGCTTTGAACCACTCCAATCACAAATATTTTACAACTTTTCATCAGGCACTGTTTTACAAACCCTCACACTGTCTTCAGTGTTGAGTTGCACTTAATGTCAGTTGCGTGAAATTTGTGATGAAAGTGCCTCTGGCTGCACCCGAGGTGATACAGCTAACTGCCGTCGACCCTACTTACTCCTGCTAATAAACATAGAATTATATGTAAAGGAAAGTAGCATTTATTTAAATCACCTGCTGCTTTGCATGCCAAAGTTTTAAACAAAAATCTCGTGCAATTTCTAAGCACGAAGTAAGTAATAGAAAATTAGCTGTTGATTAAATGTGGCAGCCATGTTGAATTGGGTTGATTTGGAAAAAGTATTTAGAATGAAGTTGTTTTAAAATAGTAGCAAACCCCTTTGGTCAGGTGCCACTCCATCTAGATCAGTGGTCCCCAACCACCGAGCCGCAGACCAGTACTGGGGCGTGGGTCAATTTGTACCGGACAGCACAGAAAAAAAAAAAAAAAAAAAAAAAAAAAATTTTATTTTTAAAAATAAAAACATTATCTCCACCACATCTGTCAAAGACACCCTCCTGATGAAT
>JARVGS010000814.1:13080957-13095297 GCA_031762315.1 Hypsolebias antenori | reverse complement strand
GTGGCTCCGGACACGTTTAATTTAGTGAACAAAGGGGCAGAAATGGCTCTTTTGATTGTAAAGGTTGCAGACCCCTGCACTAGAGTGACTGTAATATCCATCCATCCATTCATTTTCTTTGCCTGTTTTTTCCTTTCTGGATCCCAAGGCTGCTGCCTATCTCCAGCAGTCACGGTACAAGAGGCGGGGTACACCCTGGACACGTCACAAGTCCACCACAGGGCCACACAAGCAAGACCAACGACCATTCACACTCTCACTCAGACCTAGGGACAATTTAGTGTTACCAGTTAACCTAACGTGTATGTTTTTGGTTTGTGGGAGAAAACTGGAATACAACAGCCTCAAATATGAAGTGGCAAATCCACTCTTATCAACACGAAGACAGTACGGCGGTGCAGTGGTTAACTCTATCGTTTAGCAGTGAGAATATTCCAGGTTTGCCTCGCAGCATTTCTGTGCAGAATTTGCCTGTTCTCCCACTGAAGGTGTGGGTTTTCTCATTGTAGCTACCTCTGAACTGAAGCATTCATACTGTTTTCTAAAACATGTTACATGAAACCACAAAGAAATAAAATGGTTAATGATGTACAGCACATCCTGTCCTGAGTGTAAATGCAAGTAGAAACGAAAAGTGTTGTCTCTTGAGTCTGTCCTGTTTTTAACTGTCGCTGGTGTGCATGTAAGTGGAGTGTCTTGTTGTGACTCAGTCTCTTAGCAGCCACCTCATCTTTACAACCCTGCAGGTCCCCATATGCTGGGGCAAGACCAGCCAATCAGAGAGAGATGCCATGAGGACCAAAAGGCTGGGGGTTGTGCTGTCACAAGCCAAGAAATTGTTTCAGTCTGGGAAGTTGACATGGCGTGTGCGTGTGTGCGTGCAGTTGTTTGGTTGTGCATGTATGAACTGCAGGGGAATCTAAAGGCATTTAAGTGTGAGGATACCTCAATAGGAAATGAGTTGACGCCACATTAACTTTTTTATCCTATTGAATAAAATTAAAGTGTTAAAACAATCCCCAATTTTTATTTTATTTTATTTAATTTTACAGCACATTTGAAATGCTTACATGTCAATTTAGGAAGACCAAGTTGCTTCTATTTTGTGTTTAAATTATTTTAGAAAGTCTCAATTGCACACGGGCCGCATTATTGGTAGTCTGACTGAATCGTTGAGAATTATTTGTGTTGAACTGACATGTATGAGAGGGGGATGTTAAAAAAAGCTTATTTGTGTGATGTAAAGACAACAAGATAGTTACAAATATTCAAATCTCCAGCTGCATAGTTCTTTTATTCATGATGCATTTAAAGTTACAGTTTCATTTCATCCCATGAAATCAAAACAAATCTTCCAGCTGAAATAATGCAGCAAACGTTAAATGTTCAGGATTTATATGTGTTTGGATAAAACGGTCATCTAAACAGCATCAAGCAGATGATTAGCTATGAATCAGCTTTTGTGGCTTAGCATCAGTTAAGAAGAGACCTTCACTGAGAGCAAACAATTAATGTTTTTTCTGGGCATTGTTCGACTTGACTTTACCATATTTCTCAGCAAATTACTCTTTATTGGAGGGATTTGCCTGTCATCACAGTGGTGCTTTGTAAAAGTTAGGACAAGGACAGAACACATCTGTGGGAAGTTCTGCATCACTGTGTGGGATTGTGATTTTATCTTTGTGCAAACATCTTTAACTGTGCACCATGCAGCACGTCTCAGATCAACGGCATAAATGTTTTTTTTAACAGTTTGCACAGATGGCACATCCATACCCAGGACTTTGCCTGCTTTACACGTCTACAGACCACGCAAGCTTTATTTTTAAAAAAATTTTCCTGTAAGGATGGTTTCGTAATATTGTGCATGAAATTCTGCACTGCTACATCAGATTATGCCTTTTGACCAGTTAACGGTTTGTAATGGTTTCCCATTAAATAGTTTTACTGCTCTGCTTGCTTTGAGTTTTTGACTGTTCTAAATCTAAACGAAGTTATTTAAAGACTTCATCTTAGACTCAACAGGTAAACTGTTGGTTGAGATTTGCCCCAGTGTCATTTTCATTTATCAACTTCCAAACACGGTAAAACCTTCCCAGTGATATGTTGATAACCTTTTCAATTAGAGCCTGTGGACATGTTATCATGCCGTCCTAAAAGGTCACAGTGTTAATTCTAAGAAGATGTGATGTCTTTATGAGCAAGCGAAACGCAAGCATTATTTTTCTTTTTATTATTATTATTATTATTATTGAAAATGGCTTGACAAACAAAAAGATAAAATCTTCTTGGGATCAGGGTTTAATTTTGTGGTGGGGAATAAAAGCTGGAATACAATGGACTCATAACAAAGATAACAACAACGATGATCAAATAAAATTTTGTCTTCGCTTCAGATCTGCTGATCTCAAAACTGAAGCGTGATGAAGCTCACATAGTTCTGCCTCACTGGGTTAGCAACCAGTTCAGCGCGATAAGAAACTTATAGAAAGCAGGAGTTAAGAGCCACTTTCTCTCCTGAGAAACACCCTTAAATTTATTTCTGCTGAATGCTCTGTGTAATTAACATATTTCAAAGTGACAATAACCTGCAGAGATAGATATTTGTACTGTGTCCTTCAGCTTCATGATATTCAGTTTTATTTATTGTGAGCTAACAAATTAAAAATCTCAAACAACCTTGTTTTATTGTGACTGAAGTCGTGATTTGGTGCACAATAAATTATTCATTCATTCAAAGAAGACATTTACATTTTTGCTAAAGTGCACTGTTTACCAAACCAAAAATTATATCCTTTTAGTTGAGCATCTGTATAGTTCTTTTTCTCCCACATAGCAGTATTAAGCTCATCTCATCATTTAGAGGCACATTCAGCTTCTGTTAACCCAGTGTTCATGTATTAGAAGTTTATTCCTAATTATTTATCTCCATTTCGCAAAGTAAATTAAATTATGTTAATTTAAATGTGAGCTACATTTGCTTTTGGTAAACTTTTGGTTAGGTTTCAGCATATGTAATGAAAGAACTGAAGTAAAAACCTCAACTGCATTGGAACATATTCAGGCAACGCCTGAGAATTCTGGGCACATCACCTATTCTGCAGGCCCATCCAATCTCACCTCATAGCCAAAGGAATAATTGCTCGTGTCACTGACAACAGAAAGGCATCACCTACCCAGCTCTCACTTGCTGTGGCTGCAAATTAGATGGTGCAAGTCTCCTATTCCTTTCAGCCAGGCCAAACACAAATTCAATCCTACGAGCATCAGTGGATAGCGACCATTGTAAATAACCCCGTGATCACTTGAATAAATATGAGTAACATTTATTCTCGATATTAATTCTCGGTGTGCTTTGTTGGAATGCAGTCGGTAAACATTTGCAGATTTTCAAATTTGCATACGTAAAAAGATTTATTTGCATCAATGCTGAAAAGAAATGTATACAAAAGCAAGTGTGTGTGTTTTTCTCCCGTGTGTGTGTGTGGGTTCATTTTGCAGCAGTACCTGAGCTGTGTAGAGGACTCAGGCCTTTTGACCTGCAAAGACATTAAAAAACAGATGTTACTATTTACAGCCATTTTCTTTATGAAAGTACTTGGGGTTATGGCACATGAAAGTTTGATATTTTGAGTTGTTCTTCTGTTTCTGCCACGTTTTAATCGTTTCTCCACCTCCAGCACAACTTCAAAAGAGAAGGACAGCAGTTATTAGGAGTTAAGTAGGACTGAAAATGGAGGGGTATGAATAAGCATTTGGAGGATTTGTGAAATGAAGGGGATAAAGAGAGTATAATTTAACTCAAATAACAACTTTGGACTGTAGCTCAAGTCAGCATGGCTCACTGTAACCACTAGTGGTAGATTATTTTGTTCCTGTCTTATTGTCTTTGTGAATCTTCTAGATTTTTTAAAACTAGCATTTGTATGATGACATATAACCATTCTGTGTGCTCAGGGAGTGATAATTAAGAAGTCTTCATTGGACAAGGTGACGATGACAGAACTGCTGCTTGCTGCACTAAAGGACCAAAGAATCATAAAATTAAGTACCAACAAGTGTACTTTTTTTCACTCGCATGGAATTGTGGAGAGCATGTCTGTTCCAATAAACACACAATGTATTTATTAGCATCCTTGCAGTTAAGAATGAATTCCACCAAAATGTGTATTTGGCTCAGACAAGGTGTTAAGATGGATAAGATGGAGTTAAAACTTTTTGTTATTTTATAAATGATAGCATGGGGAGCTCTGTCAGCAACGCAGTTGATAAAAAGCTTCATTTTCTTCAGGAAGATAGAAGTAAATGTCTAGAGAGAGAAGAAGAGTATAACTCCTGTTTGGGACTGGTAGAACCGAAAAAGTCCAACTAAAAACAAAAGTTGGTTAAATGGCATAATGATTTCAGCTCAAAGGCAAAGGGAATGCTTATATTTTCGAGTGGCTATTAGTCAAGCAGAAAAAAAAAAGATGGTGTGCTCTCTGTCTTTGAGGGGATTTCTCCTCCTTGGTGCAGCTGCTTCTTTCACTGACTGAGTGTCCCTCACTTTTTCCTGCAGCCCTCCATCTCCCTGAGGTCTCATGATTCTCTTACGCTCCAACCTTAGACCTTCAACGACTTGTCTTCTGTGGTTGCTATGGAGACATATGTCATCAGGACCAATGCAATGTGTTGGCTATTTATTTTTAACTTGCCAGCTTAGTGGTTTGGAACACGGGGGGTGAAGGGAAACTGTTGCGGGAAGTTCTAGGAACATTTAGGGGCTTCCAGAATGGGGCTTCCCAGCTGGAGTGACACCCTGCCAAGGGTGTCCTACCAAGAATGTGAATCACCCATCCACATGATCTGTTAATACAACATTATGTCACGCTGGAACCTGGAAAGTCCTTTAACAAGTAATCCGAACAACTGGAGTTAGGGGGAATTCAACGAGCTAAAAATGTTAGTGTCCACTTGGAGGAGCTTCTGGGTGCTTTTGATTTTGTTAATTTATTTTTATATCCTTTGACACTGACTCCTAGAAATCAACAGACGCCTTATCAAACGCATGAAATGCCCTTTTGTTCATTTTTTGTATTTGTTTGTAGAAGCTATTCCCATTCAGGACTCGCCGTTCCTAAATGTTTTCCATGTGCAGTGGTTTTCCAGCACACACCCATTTATGGAAACCATGAGAAGAAACGAGCCTAATTAAGATTCTCCAGTGTGTTAGCAAAAGCACAGAATATTTACGATGTTCCTGATTGTTATTGTGAGAGGATGTGCCTGTCCAATGGAAACTCTGAGCTTCTTGTTTATCTCTTCCGACGTCTCGTGGCCAAGGCTGCAAGAGGGAGTGAAGCATCTAGCCATCGGTGTGTGGTCTGCAGCTTTAATGTGCACTATGATTTGCTAACACCTGCACTCGTGACATTTATTTTGTTTGTACTGTTTTGCTACATGACATAGTATTTCCAAATAGTTTGTTCAAGATTAATATGTCCTGAAGTGTTATCAGATTTCATGCTGTAACTGATAGACAGAGCAAAGCATGTGATACTATCTGCCCACAGTTTAAGCAAAAACATATTAGACTAATGTAAAAGTCAAATAACTTCAGAGCGTTTAATGAAAATTCATAGATATGAAAGTTGCTACAGTATTCAGTTGCAAGCCTCCTGAGATAAAAATAAAACTTATATACAGTTGGTACAAGAAGCCTGTGCAATCCATGAGGGAAATTCCAGTCCTATTAATAGTCAATGGGTGCCAGTGTTACGTCACATCGGTGAACTTAAACAGAAGTCCAGGAGGTCACCGAGGCACCTCACTCATAAAGGCAGCTTAACACTGGAGGAGGTTTTAGGAGCTCATGGAAACTGCTCATCTGCTTCTAACCCACCTGCTAAAGCGTCACCTTAAAAACTTTCAGGTCAACACATTTGTGCCTTCTCAGGCATGCAGTTTAATTTTACATCCTCAACCCAGTCTCACACACTGTATGTACATCGTAGAATAAAACACAGTAACAACAAAAAAAGGCATCCATCACTCAACTTTATCGCTGAAACAATGGCTGGAACTAAAATCATTACACATTTTTTGTTGCTTTTGTTAAAGTTTTCAAGATTTAGTCCATTATTACAGTTACTCTATCCTCCAAATGTGGAAATAGATTTTTCTATCTGCAAATAATAAATTACAAAGATCCATTGTGAAAAGCAGACCATTAGAAAATAAGAACTAAGATAAATGTTAGAATTTTACATAAAAAAAAATACAGTTCATTGTATGTCATGAGGCCAGATCTTTATTGTCTTTGTCTGTCATTGTGTGTCTTGCTCAGCACAAATCCAGAGGTCGTCACCCCTCAGTTAGAACAACTACAAACAAAACGATGAAAAGTGAGCCGGGGGAGAGTGGCAGCTTCACTCTGCTGATGCAGACATTTTTTGGAAGCATTTCTTTTGTTCTCCGGGGATGTCTGTGCTTTTTGTTTGTTTATAGCATCAACTTTCCACACAAGGAGTTTAAAACAAAGAGTTTGAAAAGAGAGATGGGGGAACAACCCCCTTGTAAGAATTGCTATGTTTCATCCAGTGGGTTTCAGGAGTGTCTCTTGTGCAGAGGCCAAACTAAAATGCTCTGATTTCTGAATAATCTCCCCTGGTTACTCACATAATGGTCTACTCTCTGCCTACTGATGCTGACTGTGGTGATGTCAGAGCAAAGAGCTCAAAGCGGCTTTAGTAGGATGTAGAGTGGAGGGGGCAGGGGAGCCAGCGTTTGGTATGACAAAAAAAAAAAATAGAAATATGAACACTGTCGTTTCTGAACACTCAGAGGCGGTGAAGCATGTGAACTTTAAATGCATTTTATACCCTTCTCTGTGGTTACGTTTTCCAAATATCTCTCTGCAAAAAGAAATGGGATACAGTCACAGCGTGGAGCAGGCGGGAAATTTCTCACGGCAAAAGTCATGATCAGATCAGCACAGCGGGGCTCCTGAGATGTTGACAGGAAATCACATGATTCTGTGTTACAAACTCGTCAGGAAGTAGCCGTGATGTAATAGTCGCACACATGCCGTGGCACAGCGCAGATCTGCAGGCAGACGTTTGTCCTTGAGCACAGGGCCACTGCCCTAGTAGTGGCTGAATAAACATTTGCAAAGGGATTTCAGAGATTTGGGTAAATAACTGAGGTGCATGACCATTGGATGGAGTTGCATTTACTCCTGCCATATTTCTGTTGGTTAAAAATTCTTGTTTGGGAGGATTTAAGAAAGCTTTAGCTGCTGGATGAAACGATTTGAGTGCTCTACTCCCCCGCATCATTAGTACAAGTCTTCTTTAGGGACATGTTTAATATCGACTTCAAATTACCTCTTTAATTTCATGGAAAGCGTTGAAAGCGTTTCCTGTTACGGATGTCAAAATAAGTGGTTCAACTGTCAGGGCAACATTTAAAGCTGTGTTTATTTAGTTAGGCGCAGAATTGTTGTTTATAGAGAGGCTGAAAATAATCTTTTCTCGTGTCTGACAGTGAAGGATAGGATTCTAAAGAGCCATTAGTTTCTGGATGTTATTGGTGTTTGTGCAAGCATCCACTGGGATTGTTTGATTCTCTACAATAAGCAGCGCTGATATTGTTCTTATGCATATTCATATCCCCCAGTAATTTCTCGATTTACAGCAAAGTAATAAGGCAAACACCTTCCTTGCACTTGACTGGGTTTGGAGTTCTGCTCATTATGGTGAACAAGCTGTGCTCCAGAGATAGCACAAGGGCCATTCACCCCACCCTGCAACTGAGCTGATAATACCAGCCTGAGCACACACACGCACCTTTACACAAGCATCATTCAACTCCTGCTCCCTGCTTACCTGAATGCATCACTGCACCACCAGCAAGGTAACACGACACAATAGTGAAACAACACAAGTGCCCTGCGACCATGTCGGACAGGATCACCCATGGCCGTCATTCTTATTCACACCCTGTGGTTTTTTACTATTGTGTCAAGCATTATGTCCTGTCTCTGCCTGCGTCCCGCCCAAAATGGTGACCTCATCTGACAGCCCAGCTGCCAGTAGGCAGCAGACTGCTTACGAAACCAGACCATTCTATCCCTAAAATTCAGAGGTTGTGCAACTTTAGCAGGAGCAGCGTGTGCCCGTGTGTTTAAGGCTTTTATGTGGGAGAAAATCTACGATTATATAACAGGGTTCATATTGTGACTGCCTAAAAAAAAAAAAAAATCAGAGAAGATTGGATCTACATTGTTCTGTTAAAAATCAACCATGCAAGCGCGCATGCATTTGAAGGTCTGACCACATTTGACTAACACAGCAGTGATGTCAAAGTCCTTGGAATGGCCTGGAAATGTAGTTCAAATTAAATGCACACCAACAGTGACCTCAAATAGACAATAACACTAACACACACACACACACATGCACAGTCACACACAACCCTATGCTACTACAATGACAGCACTGACCATTGAGATTGGCCTCGGTTACCAGAGTTCAGAGTAGTTTCAATACTTTTGAATACTCTTTTGGTTTGTTGTTCCTGCGCAAAGGCAAAAACAGTCAAGACCAATCAAGTACAGCAGCGTTTTTTTTTTTTTTTTTTTTTTTTTTTTGTTTTTTTACAATAGTGCTGCTTTTATGGCTGAGAAAAACACAACCTCTCTGTTGACTGTTGCTCTCCTGGACACGTTCTGTTCCTTTAAAAAAAAACAAGGCCATAAATAATAAAAGAAGCTTTACGTCATAATTTGCACGGGTAACAATGTTGGCATGTCAGGTGAAGGCAACTGATCCTTTCTTCCAGTGACATGATGGAATATGTTAGTTGGTGTTAGCTTTCACCAGGTAAGGCTGCAATATTGATGAAGAAGGTGAGGCATATTTTCCACTGCCTCAACGCCGAGCTGCTCCTCCTCTTGTTGACGCGTCCATTATCATTTGATACGATGTTGAGCCTGGGCAGTGACGGGGCTGATGGGTAGATAGTCGGGCAAACTGGACGAAGTGGACTCGAGACGCAGATGGGAGGAGCAGAACATGGCGTGCAGCACATTTTCCATCTGTCTTGAAAGTGGAGCAGCTCATTATCACAAAGTGCTCTCCGCTGAGCTGACCTGAAAAGACGAGAAGTGTGAAGGTGTAGGTTTAAGCGAATGTACATATAGTATTAATGTGTCCTAGTTGTATCGTTCCAACGCAGGGTGTTCATACGTCAGTGCATGGCTGAGGTGAATAAAAGCCTGTGTGCACGACACTGTGGATTAGGAGTTATTTTGGGGATGAAGCGAAATCCTAACCATACAAACTAAATGCTTGTCTTCATCCATCATCAGCTGACAAAAGAGATCAAAGAGACTTTTTTTCAGTAGCAAACATTGTTTTCAGTTTGTCTGTTGCTACATTTCAATTCAATTCACTTGAATTCAAAAATGCTTTATTAATCCCAAAGGGAAATTGAATGTTGTAACTCGTTATCCTAGTTTCATTACGAGATGTTAAAGATGCTGATGGCTGTATGCAGGAAGGATCTCTCGTAAAGGTCCGTCCCCCAGTGGATCTGTAGAAAATGGCAGCAGATGTTGTCCGTTCAATTCACCCAGTTTCGGCTTGCCTCTCTGTTCCCCTGGGCTGCAGGACCATCCAAACGGCGCTGAACTCCTCCCGGAACAATGGTTACTCCTCCCAGCAGCCTGCCGATCTTCTCGTCGCTGAGGACAGTCAGCCACAGGTGCTTGGGGATGATTCCGGCCCTTCTGCTGTCACAGCGTTTTCTGCCAATTCCAGGATCTCAGTGGTCAGGAACTAGAGCACAGCCGGCAAGGAGACCGGAATGCATCCATGGCGCCTCCTTTTCAATTCATTTGAGATTTGGGGCTGTAGCTGAGATATTGTTGGAGTTTTTGAGATGTTAATCAGCTGCTCCCAGTTGTTTACAAAAACATCTTGTTTTGATGGTTACGCATCATAACAAAAAATATGTTTCAGTAAAAATCCTTCCGCCTGCACAACATCCAATACCAGAGGAAATAATCATTCAAAAAAAGTAATTTAGTACATCCAGAAACAAGAAAATTTTAAGTTTCCAAAAGCAATATCAGAATGAATGTAACAGAGTCCAACATGCAGCCACCTTGAGCGGCGCAATTCTAGAACCAACCATCATCTATGTGTACCAGTATGTTTTTTTCATGTAACATAGTGACAGTGAGGGATGTCTGCTAACAGATCCACATTTACTGCTCTCAAAAGCATAAAAATATTATCTTGAAGGCAACAAGGATGAAGTGATTGTCTATTTTTGAGTTCTGACCAGGGATTATAAGTGCAGAGGAAGTGTCTTAAGATTTTTATCCAGAGAAATGACTTGACCTCAATTGTCTATTGATTTTTTTTTTCCCTATGGTGTGAAAACTGACATGAACCACTGCTTGTGTGTGTGCGTGTAAATCTGTCTTTTTTAATTGTGGAAGTACCGTAATTTAAGATTTTTATAGAGAAGAGTTTCTGTTTGCTTAACCCACAGGACACATTTACAAATCTGCATGTACGTCTGTGACATTAGGAGCACAGCTGAGGCAGTGTCAGTTTTATATTAGGTCTGATAGGATAACATAATCAGAGAGAATGTAAGCACAGCAGGGAGTCCCAAGAAAGAAAGAATTAAAAAAAAAAACTATACAGCGTTTAGAAATGAATCCCTAAACATTCTCCCTAGAGCATCAGAATCCCAACACCTGACATCACACACTGAAAGCGATTTGCAGCTCACTGTGAACCTTTCAACAAGCTTTACCACATGCACCTGGACTGGAATTAACTTCCCTTCCTCGCTCAGCCATGATGATTGATTTCAAGGTCTGCCTGCAAACCTGTCTAAACTGTAGCTGGTAAAGGAATCTGCTCTCAGTAGCCCTTTCAGAAATTCTGCTATTTCAGCCTGATTTTTAAAAATGGTTACCTAGAGGTGTGTAGTTTATTACTTATTGTATTTATGTCTACAGCCTTAAAGTTTTGGGATGCCCATGTCTCCCTTGAAAATGAGAATAGAGGTTATAGGAAATATCAAACATCTTTGTAAAATAAATACTTCACCGCAGCAAAGGCAATAAGCTCATCTGCAGAAAATGCTGGTGGTGAGCTGAATATTAACATTGAAGGTGTCCATCAGTTTTATTTTTCTTTCCTGCAAAGTGATTGTCCCATAAAGTAAAACAAGTGCATCAATCACTTTGGCAGCAGTGTTTATGAATCGACTGGGCTGGGAGATGATGCTTAATTGTAATATGAACATGTACACATGGTGGTTGGTGTAGATGGATGGCTCAACAAAACATCAGACTTGTATACACAGACGTATACTCATTATTTTGCATGCTTTACCAACCGATTATTGCCAAGTTCTTTAGCTCATACCCATAAGAACTTTACAGACCATAATGGTTATGTTGTACAGTTGGATTGTTCCTTCCAGTTTGGAAATCAACATAATTGTTCAGCCAAGCAACAACTGTCAGTGAAGATTTAAAAAGAAGCCATCATAGACACAATTTTAATATTACATTCAAAGAATGACTTTCTTTAAATCGTATCTGTATTGATTTGTAGGCGGCCAAAGTTGTATTCTTTGCAGAGTTTGTTAAACTTGAGGCAAATCTATTGCAGAGAGTGAACAAAAAATTGACAAAAATGCATACACTTTCCATTATCTAACTATAATGCATTGGTGCAATGAATGACCATAACGAGTTGCAAACACAGTCTGGGTTTGTAGCTTTATCAATACTGTCTGCTTTACTGCTTTAAAGTGATAAAGTAATCCATTTTTGAACTTTGGCCAAAACCAAGCAGGGTCTCTTCTATCTCTGTTACCTTTCAGTAATCGTAAATCCTTTTTATTCAGTTCTTTCTTTTCTTTGCAATAAACAGATGTTGCCTTGCCAGTTTGCATCATCATGTCTTCTTTGAGGAACGGGTTAATTGCCAACTAAGGATTATATTGTCCCAAGTTGTTGGACTCGTTTTGTGCCTATACAGCATATAAGACCAAAGGTGTCAGTTCATTGACTGTGACTATGTTCTCCCCTCAGATGAGGCACTAGTTTTATCTCCTGCTGACTGTTCATTATCAAACTTTGCTGTCGAAGAAGTTGCAGAATTTTCAAAAAGTATCTCAAAATGTATTTGCCATTTCCTCATAACTGACCGTGCAATGTGTGCAAGTAAAATATTTTTGAGAACACACCTTTAAAAGGAGAAGATGTGGCTGATTGTGTCCGCTCATTAATGGACTACTTGTTGAATGCCTCCTCTTGCTGTGGATGAACCACCTTTATGGTTCAGGTTCATCAGCAGGACCAGTTATGGCTCATGTATGAACTTTGAACATTGTGGGTGATGGGAGGCAAGTTAAGCACAAAATAGCCTTGTTGTGCCAATGCAACATGTTAAGCTTTTAAAAGTGCATGTTCTGATCTTTGTTATTCATAAAACATTATTTTTAAATCTACATAAAGCAAATGATTTGGCTGTGTCAGCAAGTTTTGTCAGTTAATTGTTAATCTTTGAGTGGGTTTATGGGTCTACAAAAAGTTTGCACCCAATACGTCTGTGGTGAATTGACAGGGCAGATACAGTACATGCTCAGCTGACCTAGTTAATGTCCCTCTGCTCCAATTGCTTTTGACTCATGGCAGGATGATGATGCTTACTTCATGGTAAGGCCGGAGTGAAGTGGAGTCTTATAATCTAACTGAACTCATTTACCTTTGCAGGAGATGCTTTTTAGATTTGAAGCTTCAAAGTTCATTCTCCGACTGGGTGCTAAATAAGAAAAAAATATTGCTTATTTTACCTAAAACAGAATTTATACATCTTTTATTTATTAATGCTTATACATGCAGCGTAATAATGCTGTTTTTAGTACATGGTGAAAATTATTTTGTAAAGAATGACCTTTCAAACTTGTTGCTCAGTCATAATGAGTCCCAAGTAAATGAGCTGGACAAAATAAAATGTATAAAGTGACTTTAATAGAAGCCCACTGACCATTCAATTTTTCAATTTGAACTAAACTGATCATCTGAAAAGAACATGAGTAGAGCAGATATAAAAGCTTTAAAATGATTCCCTGTGTTAGATTGATTCTGATATTTACAATAATTGGTAGCTTTAGCTGGACAGTATTGTCTCAGTGGATATCGAGGGCACACATGTGTGTATTAGCTGGTGAGGAATTGGTGTTTATGTGCAGCAAAATCACAAATTAGTGCAGGAGGTAGTACTTTGCTGTCTCATACCCTTCTCATTTTCTTGATGGCTCATGAAATACCATGCTCAATAAACACCTGTCTTGCTGAAAAGTGAGTTTTTGACCTCCAACAGTGTCTCGCACACAAAAGCAAACATTTATTAGAATCCAGACTTTCCTCCCTTAATTGCCCCGAGGGCTTACTGGACTTTGGCATTCCACTCACTCAGCACTTGGAGTTGAACAGTTCGTCTGTGTCAGGGCATGACAACAGCATTACTGCTTTGCGGCAACATGGAAACACTTACGCTGTTCCTACTAGCACAGCGTGATGAGCCGTGACACTGAAGCAGGTAATGATAGAAGCTTGCTTGCTGTCACTCTGGCTAAAGCTTTCAGTTAAGGGTGTCCCAGTTTATTCATACTATACATTTTAAACGCCCCTTACTTGTAACAACTTTAGCCATACTCTCCTAAATCATCAAAGTTGGTTTTATTCCCTTTTTTTATTTCTGAAGGCTCGGTTACTGAGGGGTCATCTTTTTATTCTTCTTTCGGCTTTTCACTCTTCAGCAAGCCATCCTCTGTCCTCACTCCAACTACCTCCATGTCTTCTCCAACTGCATTCATATACCTCCTCTGTCTTTTTCCTGGCAACTGCATTTCTAACATCCTTCTACCAATATACCCACTGTCCCTCCACTGGCCATGTCCAAACCATCTCAGTCTGGCCTCTCTAACTTTATCTCCCAGCTGTTCAACTTGTGCTGTACCTCTGGAGGGACCGTGAGGGGTCATGAGTTCTGTAAACCATCAGATGCAGTTACATAGTTACATTTACTCTGTAAGCATATCTTAGTTTACATTTGAGCTGGTGTTACACCAAATTCTGTGACCCATCATATTCTGTGACCACAGGGGGCGACAGCGTACATTCCTCTGTATGTACGTCGTGAGAAGAAGATTATTTACGTAAACTGCGTAGCTGAACACAGTTAGACGGACCATCACATTCAATTGCTGTTGTTTAAACATTTAAACCCAAAATAGCCGTTTAATAAATCTGTAAATGATTAA
>JARVGS010000814.1:13065322-13076952 GCA_031762315.1 Hypsolebias antenori | reverse complement strand
TGGTTTGGACATGTCCAGAGGAGGGACAGTGGGTATATTGGTAGAAGGATGTTAGAAACGCAGCTGCCAGGAAAAAGGAAGGCCAAAGAGGAGATATTTGGATGCAGAGATTTTAACGAAGGAACTAAGTGAAAGAGCTTACACAGTTCATAGCTTCAGCTTGTCAGATTCCCACCTGCCGCCACAACCAACTGGTGTTATATGCAGCATTAGAGTTGAGACACTAATGCTAAAAATAAGCCAATGTTAAGGAGCAATTCTTGTGTAAGAACAAACTGAGCATGAAAAGGCTTGGCCAAACGTATTCATGACATATTTTACACAAAATGTGAAATTTCTTCAAAATCTACAGAAACAAATCCCCATGATTAAATTTATTACACTTAAGACATTGAACACTTTCCTTCTTTTAATACTATTATACTTTAAGATAAAACTATAAATAAAACCTCCAGTGTTGATGGAAAAATCAGCAATTTATTCCTTTTTTATTTTGGAACATTCCTAGGGGCTAATGTGTTGTGGAGGCTAGCTGAATCAAGAAAAGCTTTTTGTTGTCTTTCCTTTAAAAAAAAAAGTAGTTGTTTTTTAAGGTAGTTTTCCTCACCAGTATGTTTTAATAGCTCACATCTGGCCAGTGGTTTGCTGCATACGGGCAAGCATTGACGGAGGCTGTGTGGGTGAGTAAGAAAGAAGACAACATAAACAAGATGTGGGGAGGCTGAATAAATATGCAAAGCCTAACTAACAGGACTAGAGAACATCCAAATTTGCATGCGTGATAGTGAGACTGAGATAAGGGAGGCAGATGGAGAAAGAGAGGCAAAGAGAAGCAAAATCAGTGACATCATTGGAGTTGGGTCAGCATGCATGCGTTTAAAGTAGATGCGAGTGTACCAGGGAGTGTGCTGGGCAGAAAACAGGGAGTGGGGGGTGGAGGGCTGAGAGCAAGTAGTGACGTATAGTAATCTGAAATACTGAGAAGCCCAGCTGTGCTGAATCTGGGCACAGTGAGGGCTTATGTTACGTCATACATGCAGACATACACATGCACACGCACACAGAATGTCAGAAGCCCTGAAGGAAAACAACTGTTACTATAGAGAGAGGTCGAGAGGGTAAACCCATGTGTGAATATGCGGTCTGTGTGCATAGTTTTCCTTTGGATGCATATTTATCGGCTCGTTTCGGAGCCAAATATTCGGTGCATGTAAATCCAATTGTAGCAGGGTTTGAAATTGGGTTTTCGAAAATACCGAGGCAAAAAGTAAGTTGCTTTGTTTTCGCTCATCATTTCAATCGTGTAAAGCTTTTAAGTTTTTGCTCTGTCGTTTGTGACACTTTTGTGAGACGACTGACACAAACTGCTGTCTGCTACACTAAAACCCCCCAAACTGAATATAATATGTTCACACATTGGAGAATAATCAGAAATGCATAAAACAGTCATCACATTATTATATGAAATTTACTGCAAAAAGAAAATTGTTTAAAATTTTTTCTGCAACTAGTGCGTAAAAGAGTCTTGACAGGGTTAAAACGAATATAAACAGATTATGCAGCTAATTTTTTTGCATCAGATTCGTTTTAAAAACGAGAGAACACTTGAAAGATTATGTCATTTTGTTTATTTGGTATGGAAACCTGCAATTCACGGTCAAATCTGTATAGCTATGGCTTCAGGAGATTATTTTTTTTCCTGAACTGTCAGTTTGAGGTGCAAACTGACTATAAATTCAGATTCGCCCACAAAAAAGGGAAAATAGCTTGCAGACTTCTGCTTTTATCTGTAAACAAACATTTTCAGGAACACTTCCATATTCCTATTCTTTTTGCAGTTTTTCTCGTGTATTTTGTTCCTACGCACTTTGCACAAACCTGACTTTTTTTTAATGTATTTCACAAGGTGACAAATCTTGTTTCTTAGCTACACTTTCTGGTTTACAAGCACAAAGTCTTTAACTTAAACTTGCCCCTATGCATACAATATCATCTTCATAACCACATACAGTATGTGCAGTTATTGAAAACATACACCCACCATCTCCTACCTACTCTGAGCTGTTCTTTTCTGTGCAGCCATGCACCCTGGAAAGGACACAGCAATGCCAGATGGAGCCGTGGTCAGCCCCATGTTGAGAGCCACAATTTGTACCCCACTCTCTGGCAGCAATTTACCAAGGGCTAAAATAGCACTCCCTTGGAGGAGAAATATGCACCTCTACCCAAACCACTGATGGCACAATCTCTACAATGCAGGAAAATTACTATTTCTAGCCTTATGACCATTTTGGGTAGTAACCTTAGAAAAAGAAATAATTCTATTCATGTCCTTCCCTTTTGCTGTTTGCTTTAGTTTCTTTAACCTCAACCTTTTTTGTGTTTTTGATAAACATCAGATGGCATGGGAAGAAAAAAAAAGAATTCAGCAGTCAGAAAGGTCTAAGGAACTTGGAAGATGAGCGTTAAAAAGCATGTATGTCAATTATTTTACCCATTAAGCAAGTTGAGGGTTTTTATTTATGTATTTATTTATTTATTTATTTATTTATTTATTTATTTATTTATTTTAAGAACTGGGGTTGCCACAAGTTTTGCCTTGGGGATGCTGTGCAATAAGGTCAGTGAGCGTGATTGCATAATTATTTTACTGTACAAACCATACATTCAGCCCATGTTTATTAATAGAGCACAGTATAGCCTGTTGTGTGTCAGAATTATTTTCATTCAAACAGGATTCATTTGAACAGGTTTTCACAAATATAGAAAAAACTTTTTAAAGAAATTTTCTTCCCTAATCATATGAAACTCCATTATAATGGAAGGCTTGCTATAAAGCTGATATTTTCATTTATCTCTTTTCACAAACCAATTAAAATTATGTACTCTAATTAAAGGCTTCTGATAGGGCTGAACCCCTCAAGATAAATGAGAACTATTTCATGAATATATCCAAGCTTCACCTTGGTAATTATTTTATCTGCAACTGTGACCAGCATAAGGTCAGGTAATGTCTAATCATTGTTTCTGTGGCTAAAGATTTCGGATCTTTCTTTTAATTCAGTTCTTTCAAAGATTTTTATTTAATTGACTAGCATCTTATCAGAACCGCTTATCCAGCATGCTCTTCATTGTGTCTTCAAAACAGCTCTTAGACATGAACAGATTTCTGAGAAATCTGTTTTTATTGACCGTAAACTAAAATTTTAACCAAGATATTATTGTCAATTTGAGAGTGTTTTTTTCCCCAACATTGTACAGCCTCTCCTTAAACTATCTACTCCGAATGCAATTAAATAAATGTAAAATCATTTTTCTTCTATAATTTTGTTTTTCAAAACTGTACAGTTTACCTTAAAAAAGTTAAATCAACACAAAGATTTAAACAACATTCTATGAAGGTACCGGTAGATTCTAAAAAGTATATTTTGCTCTAGATCTACTGAACACATGAACATCTAAATGTCAGTAATAACATTTAGCATTCTTTCTGCAGCATAAATTGTAATATGTGTGACAACATTTCCCCTAACTTATCAACAGTTGTGCCTGACTAATATTAGTTGTTTTTTTTCTACAGATTTAGCAAGTCACTTTTACAGTTTTCAGTTCATCAGCTGATATATAGAAAACAAAAAATGTGTACTTTAATTGAATTAGTCAAATGTCCTGCATGTTTTCAGTTTGCTGGTTTAAAACTTCTGTTTTAAAAAAAATGCATGACCTTATCAGCTTGTCCTCAAGCTTAACAGAAGTCTGATAGTAATAATAATTTAGGTTGGGTTTGCTGAAGTAGGAAATCGTCTAAATCTATAAGACCAAGATTGGGAGGTAGATTTATAGGATTGTATTGGATTATACTAAATTAAATTGCATACAATTGGACTTGAATTGAACTCGGTGTTTTGTGGCCTGAGATGACCTGTATTGCAAATTTGATGCTTTTAAAGTAAATTCAGTAAAACTGATTTACAATAAAATTGTCATTTGCTAAACTCAGTAATCTAACGGTTTTGTGTGACATTAATCTGAAACAAGAAAAACTTAAAAAATACCTTGAGAAAATTCTTAATCCTGTTCTTTTTGGGTCATTGAATCTCCTTTAACATTCAAATTCAGTTTTTTTGCATGAGATTACATAAAGGCAATGCTAATGCAGATGTTGCATTATGGCAATTCCTGAACGCATTTAACAAAATTTGAAAACAGAATCACGGTCTGCAATGCAAGTCAGATGTTAGAGCACAACAAACTGTTTTTATTATAATAACTTTGTGATGAGCATCGTTTCTGTGTTGGTGTGATTACTGACCCCTGAAGCAGTTGGGTTCTTTTTTGTTACTTAAAAATGTTTTATATCTCATCTAAAATATTATGCTTCTTATGGATTGGGTATTTCTGGCTTAAAGTTGTTGGGATAATTAAACTAAAAAGGACCACAGGAAGATGATTCCCTGAACTATCCGTCTATCCTGTGACTCATTTAGGCTGTTGACACTTGTGAGACATTTACCAACTGGACCGACGTGAGGTGCCTCGGTCATTTGTGTCAGTGTGTGAATGGTTATAAAACCACCATAGCAGAAGAGGCAAACGGCATTGTAAGCGTTTGATAGGTGAATCCTGGGGCCAGCTGTAAAACTAAAATATTATGCATTGGCGCAATAAGGAATGGAATCACAAACATGCAGCCCAATCGTACAATCATTGTTTGAGATTTTCTGGTCTCAGTGGAACGGTACCATTGCACAGTTAGATCAGCATATGACAAGTACTCACCTGGCTGACTTTGTCATTGCGACTCGACTCCAGAACAAGCTGCAAATGAAAGGATGGCAGGATTCAATTTTGCATACATTACTATACAGTATTTTCTATGCCTCTTGGATATAGCTTTCATGCAAATAGCTCAATACATTTCCATTTTTCTAAACATAACTTATCTGTTTGTTCTACATCTGGTTGCAGAAACCTGCGTCCAGATGGAAGCAACCTGAACTCATCATGGAGTGGGTGATCAGGATCTACCAGAATCTGCCTGGCCTTATTCACTGACCTCACCTTTTGTAGGTCAGCAAGATTCCTTAGGTCTATGCCAGCAATTTTGCTGCACATCCTGACAATCCCTGAGAGTTTGCTCCTGTTCTTACATGTCAAAAGTCCAAACCAACAGATGAAGGTAAAGGATAAGATAGACTCAAAAAAATAATGAATAAACATTCTCATAAAAGTTGAATCGACATTAAAACCCCAAAGCTTCCGATAAAAATATATCCTTTGGTGGGCCTTTTTACAAAGTGAGTTCACAAGGAGGTCAAAGGTCAGTTTATCATCAAGAACAGTTCCCAGGTATTTATATTGTTGCACCATCTCCACAGCTTCACCGTTAATGACCACGGGAGCTGCAACTAAAGTATTTTTTCTGAAACCAATGACCATCTCCTTTGTCTTAGAAACATTTAGCTTTAAAAAGGAAGACTCACACCATTCAGTGAAGTCCCCAATCACGGGCCCAGGGTCTGGGTCATCACTGCTCAGAAGGGACGGGATGACAGAGTCATCAGCAGACTTTACAATGTGACGCTGAGGGGAATGGCTATGACAATTGGTTGTGTATAAAATAAATAAAAGAGGCGAAATACCACAGCCCTGAGAACACAGTAATGTAAAAGTGCACAGAAAATAAAGAACATGTGAGGAAAATTTAACATTCGAACCCCTTCAAGGTACTTGTTAACTCTTAAAGGAGTTCCTGCAAGGAACAATAAAGCAACAAGAAAACCTGGCTATGCTTATGTGTCCATGTTAGGATCCAAGGAAGCAGATCCACCTGAGAACTCTATGAACAAAAATATATTTATGAACACAACAAAAGGCTGACGGGGCAGCAATAAAATGAAAATACTGTACTCTAAATACAAAAACACAGACAAGGCAGCAAAATACAAACGTAGCAAAAGACGAGGGGATTAGAGGAAACTGGCTAGGAGACAAACATGACTGATTGATGAAAAGGAGCAAACTAAGAGACAAATACTGGGAGCAGCGATTACAAATGGAGACAGCTGACTAAGTATGGGAAACAGATAAGAATGGTTAGGAAAGGGGCAGGAGTGAGAATTAAGGCAGGCTAAGGTCATGCAGCGACGAAGAGAAATGAAAGCACAAAAAAAGGGAAAACACAAGGAATAAACTTCATTCAAAACATTAAAAGAAAAAAAAATATTAATAAACAACCAAAACCCACAAATCATGACAACCGATTTTTTTTTTTCTTCTCCTGGAATGTTTGATCGGAACAACAAAAGCCAAAAACAAAAGACTGCTGAGAAAAGAGGTCAGAGATGCTTATAATAAACCTGCCTGGCAGCTCTGTAGCCAAAAGCACGAGCTACAACAGCAGACGCTGTGAAAACTTCAGCAGGACTTTATTTTTCTCCCCTATCTCAAATGACTATTGATTAAACCAACAAGTGAAAACTTACAGGAAGAGGTACACGGTGCGCAATTTACAAATCTACTGCATTGTTTGTTGATTTTTTTTTAAATAACGGAATGGAAAAGTTTGTTTTAAAATTCATAGCAAGATCAGAAAAGACATGCATGCATCTCAATAAACCAAGCACCCATCCACTTATTAAGTCATTTAGTTCAGTAAACACTGATATATTTCCTTTATCTCCCAAGAGTCTATATAGTTTCATAGCTCAGTTCAAATCCATACTATTCCCCATGAGGCCTTTTATACTTTACAGAACACATTGTTCCTGATGTGTTTTCAAGAGTCAAGCGATTCTGCCTGGAGATTCCTAAATTGTACCAATTTTGTTACTTTGTGTTTGAGTGGACTGGACAGAAAGAGGGGGATGAATAGTGGAGAGCAGGAAAATTCATTATACTGTGAAAGAACACTGCATTACTTGAAGCAGCTTTATAATAGAGGATCCTCAAACTCACAATCTTTTCCAAAGCAGGACAACTCTGCCCCCAGGAAATAACTGTACTAAAAGGCTGCCTGTTTATTTGATTTATTACCAACCTCGGTCATTCAATAAACCCGTCTGTTTGCATGTTTTGTACAGCATACCTCTTTTAGTCTTTAGCAAGCAACAAGCATTAAAGTTGGAATGGTTTTCCAAATTGCAGCATTCAGAGTGCAGTGTCTAAATCTTCCCTGTACATTATCATCACTTCCTGTCATTAGCAGGACGTCTGGATGTGATTGAAATAGATGGACACTGGAATTCTATTCACATGGACAGAGACAGTAGGGTCATCATTGCTTTGCCCGGAGGAGAGAAAGACCTCTCCCAGGTCTCTTAAGTGCTTCCTTTCTATTTTGCCATTATCAGAATTGTCTTGTCACCACTGGCCGTCTAGAAGACAGGCTCCATCAAAGAAACAAGGGGTGCTGAGATGTGTCAAAGCCGCAGCAGAAAATGCCTGTCATGGTTGGGGATTTCTGATTGGCCCATGTCATGAGAAATCACATTCACTGTCCTTGTCAAGCATAAGGGGATCAGCGCAGTTTATCTTTAGTAAACATAATCTGCCAGGATTCCCTTGTCCAGGACCACGAGGAAGACGAGACATTAGGCTTCGAAAAGTTTCCAGGCAGAACGGAAAACCTTTCCACTCGCTTCTTTATCTTATAGCAAGAGAGCCGCAGAGGCTGCTAATGAAGGTTTATGACTCGACACTGCCATACGGACACCATGTTTCAGCCTACAGTAGTCACGGTTGACTCTGTTTGTGCTTGCAGGCTGTGTGCTCACATACCATAATTAGTGTAATGAGTTATTTATAGCCAGCTGTGGAATTAGCTGTGGAATTGCCAAGAAGCCTCAGGACTGATTAAGCCACTTGCCAATCAATTATTTATGGTTTCCTGGAGAAGAGTGGCTCGTCTTCTTTTGTACGCAGCCCTATAGCAACACAACAGGAAGCAGAAAGCTTTCGGAGTGGAAGTAGACCCTGCAAAGGAGTCATCGAAGCTTCCCCTCTACGCCCAGAGCTCTAATATAAACCATACTTTTATTAGGAGCCCTCCACGAACTCCCTAGACCCAATAAAAGGTGTTTATATTCTGTGCTGGAGAGAAAATAAATTGGACGATTGAAATTAAATTAATCCCAGTTGGTGAGATGGAGAAGATTGAAAAGCATAGAAAATCTGCTTTTCATGTAGTCACTGTGAAACAGGGGGAAGTAACTTGAAGGCATTACGGACACTGTAGGAGTTAAATAGGTATGTTTTTTTTTAGACTTTCTAATTATTTACAAGAGAAAATACGTTTCAAGATGCAGTAAGTTTCAAACAATTAGCTTTTTAGTCCTGAACAGGACTATTTAACAATAGCGTAAATAATAGTTCCTGCCATACTGCTGTTGCCACAGCCTTCCTGTGAGTAAGCATGAATCACTACCCTGACAGAAGAGATTTTTTTTTAAATTAAATTTTTATTTATTTATAGTACTGTACATAAAACCAAGTGAAATCATTCCCGGTTGCTAAATTTACTTTGTAAAATAACCAAGGTTGTACTAATACTAAACTGCTCTTACCAGCAGCCCATTCCTGTCTCTTATCTCTTTGCGTCTGCTTCTGAATGCACATGTCACCCACTCTCCTACCAAGCACACAAATAAACACTGCTTCCCACTGATGAAGGCAGATGCACCAGTCAGTCAGGGAGATAACACAGAGCAGCTCAGTGAAAGTGAGCCCAGCCTGTTCGTTCACCTAATAAAGTAACCAGATGAAGTCTATCCTTTGCATGTCAGTGAGGCCAGAGTGATGCTTTGAGACGAATTTCAATCAGTCTGTCTCACTCCCACACAGCCAGAAGCCAACTAGCTGTGTGGGAGGTCCACAGGACATTGCCACGGGCTGCATCTTCACAGATCTGCCACCCAAATTGAATCTAAAATTCTCTGCTGTTTCTGCGCGGCCGACCATCTCCATTTATATGAATCATGTCACTGCACAAAATGCTAGGCTTCGAGTTTTCTGGCTAAAACTATGACAAGTTTCTTGGACAGCAAGCTGTCGCAGAACGGAAATCTAGCGTCGAGCTTTTTAAAGAAACTGCAGAGAAGAATTTTTTTTAATCTAATATAGCCACCTGTCTCGCTGAGATTTGTAAGGTTGCTATAGGAACTAAAGCTTAAAGCTTATTGTGCTTGTGATCTTAATGTTACAACAGTGTTTTTAATTTACTTTTAACAACATTTAAAAGTAATTTTGTCCAGCAGCTTATTGACTGGTCTGCTTTTCAGCGCAAGTTATTGCTCATGCTCTCATACTGCTTAAACTAGTTACCTGTTAATTTAGTAAGATAAAAAAAAATAAGATTATAAGCATAACTGTATCTCTGGTTTCTGGAAGGTTTGCTTAAGGAAATAATCCTAAAATAGGAGTGCTAAAGAAAAAAGATCATGTTCGTAGACAGAAACGTTCTGCAAAGCACAACATTATCTTGGACTTTTATGACGGTTGTTAGAATTCATGTGAAATTTTCATCAGTCTGTGGTAGATTATAGAGTTTCAGTGAGTTGCAGAGGAGGAAGCCAGAAAACCATAAGAAGAGACACAGAATATGATGTGCAAGGAGATGGAAGTGGGGCAATGGAGCCAGTATCTGGTCTTGGCCTAAAGCTAATTCACACAAGATGATTACATTGTTGCTTTTTCTTGCAAGTGCCCATTTCTTGCCTCATAAAATAGATTTTATACTGCTGCAATTACACACAGAATAAAGTATACAGCTGTTGGGGTTTTGCTCTTCACTAAAACCTGGCCTCAGTACATCTCAAAATCAATAATCCTGCTGTATAGGCTAAATATTTTCCATGCAGACAACAAAATAGTGTTCCACTAGTTGATATGAATGCTGGATTTTTACATCTATGTCTCTGAGCTCATCAATGAGACTGTGATAGATGTGTTGAACTCTTACCACTTTGGTCTCAAATGGAACCTGAATGACAGCCATGGGCCACTACAATGCAATAGAGATGGTGAATACTGGTTGATGAGAAGACATCATACCAAAGAGCTTTCTCAAAACAGAAAGTCCCTCCTCCACCTGGGCTTCATAAATTGGGACAATTACTGCTCTTTTCCAGTGTTTGCAGATATCACAAGAGAAACAATCAGCCAGGTCTACAAAAACATCCCCTAAAGAAACCATCCATTCAACATCGCCTTTGTGGGCAATGAAGGATAGAGAGCCCACTTAATTTGTGCATATAAATGAATTGATTTCAGTTTAAGAAAACACTGTAATTTTACTTTTTTTTTTTTTTCATTCAACCTTTATTTATGCAGGTTAATCCCATTGAGCCTCGAGGACTCATTTACAAGAGAGACCTGCTTTCAACAAAGAATTGAATTCTGATTTTAATCTGAGGATTCTGACGTTAATCTGAGGATTCTGATTTAATCTGCGGATTCAGACTTTAATCTGCAGATTCTGACTTTAAGGCGAGAATCCTGATTTAATCTGAGGATTCTGATTTTAATCTGTGGATTCTGATTTTAATCTGTGGATTCTGACTTTAATCTGAGAATTCTGATTTTAATCTGTGGATTCTGATTTAATCTGAGGATTCTGACTTTAATCTGAGGATTCTGACTTAATCTGCAGAGTATGATTTTAATCTGAGGATTCTGATTTTAATCTGAGGATTCTGACTTTAATCTGCGGATTCTGATTTTAAATCTGAGGATTCTGACTTTAATCTGAGCATTCTGATTTTAATCTGAGGATTCTGATTTTAATCTGAGGATTCTGACTTTAATCTGAGGATTCTGATTTTTATCTGAGGATTCTGATTTTAATCTGCGGCTTCTGATTTTTTCCTCCCAAAAAAGGGAGGGAAATTGCACCATGGCCCTTTGGCCTGTTTTCCTTTTTTAAACTGGACAAAAAGGTTAATTCCATTATCGAGCCTTCAAATCAGTTTAGCTCAGGAGGCTTGTAGGAGGTAAAAGCATAATTTTTTATTTTGTTCCCATTAGGGCCAAGGAAATTAACCAACCAAACCAATGAAGGCAACAAATAAAATGATTGTAGCCAATAAGAGCCAAAATGGGGAGGGTCATGCATGCCTTTGGATTCCTGTTGTTGGTGCATGCTCCAACCAGAGAAACTAGGCATTTTTGTTTAGTGAAAAGATAGGACATGCAGGAGTAAGCCTAAATACCACTAATCACAAAATAAAACTAATAATAAAGAATACACTTCATAATCAATTTTTTAAAAACACAAATCAAAGCTATCAATATTTTCAATACAATTTACAAAATACCAGCCTAAAGTTGCTTATAATGAGAAGGCTTAGCAAATGTGCTATTTTCTTACATACTTTGTATATACAGTAGTCCCTCACTATTTCGCGGTTCGACTTTTGAGGACTCGCTCTTTCGCGGTTTTTCAAAATAAGATTGGACATGACACACAACTGGCTGACTGATGGATGAGCTGCAAGATCGACATGGAGCCACGGCGGACGGCCAAGCAGGGCCGCCTGGCTCGCGTTCCGAGGGCCAGACGCGTGCCGAGGATCGCCGAGGATCGCCGAGGATCGCCGAGCGCCCTGCGTCGACCCCGCGCGCCTCCCGCGCGT
>JARVGS010000814.1:12982010-12998141 GCA_031762315.1 Hypsolebias antenori | reverse complement strand
TGTGTGTGTGTGTGTGTGTGTGTGTGTGTGTGTGTGTGTGTGTGTGTGAGTTCTGGTGGACCAGTACCTTCTTCAGGGACGGAACCAGCAGGTGTGTGTGTGTGTGAGTTCTGGTGGACCGGTACCTTCTCCAGGGACGGAACCAGCAGGTGTGTGTGTGTGAGTTCTGGTGGACCGGTACCTTCTTCAGGGACGGAACCAGCAGGTGTGTGTGTGTGGGTTCTGATGGACCAGTACCTTCTCCAGGGACGGAACCAGCAGGCCTCTCCACTTGCTGTAGTTTTCCTCGCTGAAGAAGTCGTACTGCGCCTGCGCGGCCTGCATGGCTGCGGCTCCGGACCCGGGTTCGGAGCTCCGTGGCGGGACTCTCTGGCTCGGTTGGACGGTTTACATGAACGCTCCGCGGGCCTGGCCCGGTCCAGCGTCCCGGGTGGAGCCGGGTCTATCCTCCGGGCGTCGCTGCGACCATCCTCGACCTCTCGGAGGCGGACGTCGGCTTGACGCTCCGCGGCTGACCGTCAGCGGCGCGGCTCGGTTCGCCGGCTCGGTTCAGCTGCAGTACATGGTCCGTTTAGCCTGTTAGCTTCTGGCTGCCCGCAGACAACACGGTAGGGTTCGGTCCTCCGGTACCGCCAGTCTGGGTCGCTGGGTGGACTGACCCTGATTGTTACCGGGAGTTCGGTTCCGTCCCTTTGGATCCTCCGAATCTGTGGCACGGAACGTGTGTCTGTCAGTCTCCGGTTCCGGCCCCGGGCAGTGGGGGACACTCACGGAGCTCGGCTGTTGTTGTGACTGACGATAACGACACGGTGCTGAGCTGCGCATGCGTGCTTCACCGGTTGTGACGTACTTAAACGAGTCAGCGAGAGCGCGCCTCAATGCGCGCGGCTGGAGGCGGTACTGCAGTCACAGGCCAGGTGTTACACCAAATTATGTGACCTATCATGTTCTGTGACCACAGGGGGCGACAGCGCATTCAATTGCTGTTGTTTAAACATTTTAACCCAAAATTGCAGTTTAATAAATCAGTAAACGATTAATAAATGTTTCCAAGGGCTTTGTTGGGAGGAAGATTGGGGTCAAAACGGCTTCTAACAATCTAATACCTTCTTTTTATACCCTAACCTTACTGTAATTCCCATAAATATTATCACAGTTCATCACAACTATGTTATGTTAAATGCCCCCAGATTTTGAAACATTTATTAATCATTTACAGATTTATTAAACTGCAATTTTGGGTTTAAATGTTTAAACATCAGCAATTGAATGGGCTGTCGCCCCCTGTGGTCACAGAATATGATAGGTCACAGAATTTGGTGTAACACCGGTAACCAAGACAGCCGGATACCGGGGAACACCTGTACTGTACTTCAGTAGTCATTGTTGGGCATGTACCAGTGTTAATGAATTATCACAGGAAGTATTGTCAACTTTGTTTTAAGGCTATTTGTTATTTGTATTCTCTTGCAAAACTATGCATACTTACTGCTGTAAAATGATCATTGCAGAAGCCAGTCTTTGTGGTTCTCAGTGTATTTGCAGTTATTTAATACAATGTATGCATGCATAATTTATAAAAACAGTACAAGCTCTAAAATGTAAACTACCATGTGTTCAAGTCATAATTCTTCAAATTTTATATCACAAGCTGTTTTACAAGTTCAAAAATTTGCACTTGCCTGAATTAGGTGGTTTAGCTACTAAAATATGTGGCACAAGGTTGCACTGTATTGTTTGAAAAATGTTAATGTACTTTAGTTTTATGTTCCAGAGCTATAAGGGAGGCTTGTTACACTTGGCATGATACTGACATCAAGCCATATTTTTAGGCCTGTCAGAAAACCTTGAACAAAAAGATGAACAGTTGAAAGGATCCTTCCACACAATTAAATGCTAATTATATAAGTCTGTGCTGTCAGTATTTTTTATTTTATATTTAATGAGTAACAGTTTAACATTTCTTGACACATTGTCATTTAAGAGTCAGGATATTTAGACATTTCTTTACAAACTGTATACAATGACTAGTTTTATTTTTCACAGAAGAGTGGTAAATTGTAGATTGTTTACACACACTTAGACTTATGTATAAATTTAAAATTGTATATGTAATCTTTGTGTCGGCCCAATCCTTTGTCTGACACAGTTGTAGCTTGTGCAGCTTTGTTTCAAAGTCATATCTCAACTCTTTCGTGGCCTCAGTCATTTCAGCAATCATCACCGTCCACAACCCACCCCCATCTGCCTGTCAGTAGCAGTTTCATAGTCACTCTTCCCATGGTCCCAATTCTACTCCACCTCCTCTCTTCCACCCTCTCTCTCACACACACAGACCTCCATCCAGTCTGTACAGGCACCCACACACATTCGGCACGAATAGGACTAAAAACCTGTCATCTATCATCAAATGTTTGAAGTCTTATTTGAATATATAATTGTACTTTAAATGTGGAGGCATTTGAATGAGTTGTTCCAGAAAGCTTTCTGAGCACATGGATGAATGGTTCATGGGCCAAGCAGACATTTAATGTGTCAGAGGTTGAGGCTGTAAAGGAACTGCAGAGCACAAAATCACCTGCAAGCCTAAATCTGATTCAGCCTTTAGTCACTTGGTCGTGTCATTGAAAATGCAGATGCAGGATTACATCTGACCTTTCTGGACCTCTGCATGCTCTGTTTTGCCTGAAAGAGTGACAATGTTTTATGAGCCCCACAGAATGTATGTCATTGTTGTCTCTGTCACTGGGTCCTGTCAGAAATGCTCATTCATTTTGGAAATTAGGCTGACATCCAGTGTGGAGTACAGCTCACTGACAGTTTTTGTGGAGGAAAAACTTGCAGTAACTTATCAGAGCTCATATTGTGCGATTAATTAATTTATTCATTCATTCAGTCGTGATTTGCGATTTGTCATATAATTAACTTTGATAAAAACTGTAGAATTACAATGTATTTTTCTTTTTTCTTGTTCTTGCAGGTCTAAGTGGACAGCCAGCTGACCTCGAGAAACGGAAAACAGTGTTTGGGCAAAACTTTATCCCGCCCAAAAAACCCAAAACCTTTTTGCAGTTAGTGTGGGAAGCACTACAGGACGTCACACTAATTATCCTTGAAGTGGCAGCCATAATTTCACTAGGCCTTTCTTTTTATAGACCACCAGATGCCGAAAGAGATCGTAAGAAACTAAATATGAATATTGTTTCATCCTTTTTATGATTTTTTTTATTTTTTTATTTTACATTTGCATTTACAGTATATTGCATATATCTTTGACATAGTGTTTTGTTATGGTATTATGCAACATGTCGTGACGATTTTGAGACATTCGCCGGCAATTTTTAAGTCTTACTTTATGGTTTATCCCTTTACAGATTGTGGAAAAGCTGCTGGTGGTGTGGAGGATGAAAATGAATCGGAAGCTGGCTGGATCGAGGGTGCCGCCATTCTTCTGTCTGTTATCTGTGTCGTGTTGGTGACAGCATTCAATGACTGGAGTAAAGAGAAGCAGTTTAGGGGTCTCCAGAGCCGCATTGAGCAAGAACAGAGATTTACTGTTGTCCGTGGAGGACAAGTTATTCAAATTCCAGTAGCCGAGATTGTGGTTGGCGACATAGCACAAATAAAATACGGTAAGTTTAAATGATTTTTTGCATCCCTTGCATGACCTAAATTGAATGTCTGTTTTATAGATAAAACTAGAAAAGAAATCTGTTTGGATTTTGTTGCGGTTTGTCTAAGCCAAAGTAAAGAAACAAATAAAAGAAGGGTAACTAATGCTATAACTAAAACAAAATTACTTGAGACAGAGATATGTTTGTGTGTTTAGGTGACCTCTTACCGGCTGATGGAGTTCTTATACAAGGGAATGACCTAAAAATCGACGAGAGCTCACTCACAGGGGAGTCCGACCATGTGAAGAAAAACCTAGAAAAAGATCCAATGCTGTTATCAGGTGACTTTAAGTCTAAAATTGATATCATATATTAAAAGATTTTGCCCCTTGTAATTTCATTGTAAGTTGCAATATTTAAAAAAAAAAGAATAAATAACATTTAATGTGGTAGTTTGAGAGGTAAAAATGTCTCAAACTAGCAACTGTCTTGTCCAAATGTCTTTAATTAAATAATCTGCAATACTTTGACACCAAGATCTGCAAAGCTTGTTGAGTTATTTTAATATTACGTCAGTATTTTATGCAACACTTTGACTTGCTTTATTCAAGTTTGATCATTTTATTCAGGCAAGGAAGACCACAGAACATTCATGGATGCAGTGAAGGAGGATATGCAGAGGGTTGGTGTGACAGAAGAAGGCTAGGGATAGGGTGAGATGAAGGCAGATGATTTCTTGTGGTGACCTCTAATGAAAACAGCCAAAAGAATAAGATTGTGATGATTTTAAAATGAATACTATTTAAAAAAAAAAATTTTTTTTAATTTTTTTTTTCATTTTATAGAATAAATATATATCAAGATAACTAGGATTTAAAGTGCTTATATTGTAAAAGAGTGGTTCAGGGACCATGAGCCATGGTTTTCACACACAGAATGACCACTGCTGAGTTCAGACTCTTAACGGCATAGAGAAATTTTAAATGTGCCAAAGAAGACTTTATGTAGCTCTCACATTTTCATGTAGCTCTGCCAGCTCCAACTTAACCATTGTCTTGGGTAAAATGGTTGTAAATTTAACAAATGTCATTACTGTGACACTTATCAAAAAGATAAGTTGGCAACTGTTTGCTGTAATCAAAGTTAAAGATGTTCCACTACTGTTATAGCGAGGGAACATTTTGTAGCCAGGCCATGTATGTTCTGCTGTTAGGTTATCTCTGATTTCAGTAAGGTGAATTGGTGTTCTTGTCATCTTATAAATGAAAAATATTTTGTGCAGTTCATCTAGCTCTTGTGTGTTTGTGTGTATTATTAAACTATCCAGAAGTCTGTTTAAAATGCAGGCTGTCTTTTTTAAACACCAATAAGAAAACGGTCTTTAAGTAGCAAGGTAAAAAAAAATGTTTTCCACTTTTTTATGATTTCTTTTATCAGACCATGCTTTTTGCTTCTGTTTTCCTCTGTTGTGGATTTATTATTTAAATATATTGTCAAGAGTTGTCCTAAGTGGAATTGAGAGCTGGAGCTGCAGCAGTGTCATTGCTTCTCAGCCTTTCTTGCAATAAATCTCCAAGAATAAAAATAGGCCTTTGATTAAAGACAGTTGATTAAAGGTTTGGTGGGTCAATGCATTAGTGACTGTTTCTTTTTTCCTTTCACTGCATCATTTGTATTTATTGCTTCTTTCTGAGAACTTGTTCTTTTTTTCTCTCGTGTGTAGCTTGACACACCACTTTAAAGCCTCATTAAACTACCGTTTGTATTTTAAAAAAAATCTAGCTCTGATTTTTCATCTTCATTAAAAGAAAAGCAATTAATCAAGGGTATATTTTGTTTCAGTGCCTGTACAAAATTACATTGCAAGCTGGAAACGATGAAATGTAGTATGCTTTTTAACTAGGAGCTGTTTTAACACTTTATTCTTTTATTGATGTTTTATTTCCCTCCTGTTTTAATAGGCACCCATGTAATGGAAGGCTCAGGGAAAATGTTGGTCACTGCTGTGGGTGTTAACTCACAAACTGGAATTATCTTCACTTTACTCGGGGCTGGTGAAGATGACGACGACGATGAAGAGGAAAAGAAAAAGGAGAAAGAGGAGAAGAAAAAACAGAAAAAAAGTTAGTATGCTCACTTGAGGATATGTTTCATCAGTTGTTTTCCTTTTTCATATGTTGCATTTAAGTACTTTAAATGTATTTATTTAATGGCAACCCTTGTTTGTGTTATGTCTGAGCGATCAATTTAGTAACACTGAAATTGCATTGAATAGTTGTTTTCTGTTTTACAAAATGAACAGACATTGTTGAAGTTTTTGAACTGCAGTGGAAATGTCTATCTTTGATTGTCCTCATTCAGCTGCTTTCATCCTTCTTGTTTAACACCGTGTACGCCACATTCAAAGAATATTATTGCTCTCTCAGTATTTAGGTTTTTTTGGTGGTTTTGTTTTATTTCTTTTTTTTTTTTTTTTTTTTTTTTTTTACATCAAGTGAAGGCAATTAAATAATTTCCTTGGATAAAATAAAAAATTAGATTTGAGTGTCCACCTATGCTATTAACATCAGTGCATTTACAGTAAATACTCACAAATAAGAGCCCAACTGGATATTTATTATTCATATAACACAACTGTTCAGTAAGTTTAGTTGTAGAAAATTTACATTTTCAACAGTTTTCAATCATATCTAGCATATTTTAGACAGACACTGTCATTGGCAAACATGGTGCATGCAACATGGCTCTGTCACTTTCACAGGCGTGTTTTTCAGAAGGCTGTAAGGAATGATATTACATCTGAATTATTTTTACTGGACCCTTAACAGATAAGATTACATTTATTTTAGAAGTCTTGTGTCTTTAAGGACCATAAGATTTCATTATATTCTAAACCTACTAACTTTTTTAGAAGTGTAGTTCACAGCTTGTTTGGCCCAAGTTGACATAATTTTGTCGTAATTAGTTTGTAATAATAAATGTTTGTTTTTTATGTGTAGACAAAAAGCAAGACGGATCGGTGGAGAATCGTAAAAAAGGTAAATCATGAGCACCCATGTGGATACATAGAATTTGCCTTGGTGTCTACCTTTAACATCTTTAGTGTAATCTTCACAATTCACTGTTTTGAAAGTTGATCAGTGCCACTACATGTTATGTAGATTTTAATAAAATTATTGGTGAGACCCTTATTCTTTATGACACTATGCCAGTTTATACTTTACGTGAGCTGTTCTTAGCTGTCCAGTATACTGCCTGGCCCTTTTGTGTCTTTCCTCTTTTCTCGTCCTTGTCTGGCACATTATGCTTTGAGCAGCAGGTGCTATTGAATCCAGTTATAGCGATTAGTGATGAGGAGATTAAAGCCATGCAACAATTTTGAGGCCAGAACATCTGCTTTTCCACCCATCTCGCTTTGACTCACCCTCAGGTCCCCATAGTTTGATTTTTCTCTTGATGTCACAAGCTAAACTATTCAGTTAAATTCTAAAATATGCACAGGTGCTGGTTCAGACTGATGGCACTCTTAATGAGGCTTTTTAGTGCTAATTCAGCCAGCTACCCAGACTTGCAATCCAGCTGGGATTTTATGATCAGTGGTGCTTCAGTCTGTGACCACAACCCTGGCGCTGGTCCCTAGTGCACAGATTCCCTCTGCCTGCCTGGAATCAACAATAATCCTTTAGACTGAGATTACAGCAACTGTGTAAGTGCAGAGGAAGCTGCAGTCCACAGCAGCTTCAGTAGCCCAGTACTCTTAATGCAATGCCTTATTATTGAACATGGTATGGTACAAAACTAGTCTTTATATAAAAATGTATACCATTATTATTTTTATTTTATTTACAAGGTTATATATTTTATAACCTTTTTTGAGGTAATATGCATTAACATCCTAGAAAATAACTTGATTAAAAAAACCTACTTTTAACTGATGCAATGTAAAATATTTTCCAAAACTTTGATGTCCACTTTTGTTAGCATTTATTGCAGAAAGTAATCATTTCCCTGCTCTTTTGATCTGACTTACAGCCTCATATACAAAAACATAAATGTAGCACATTTGTTTTTGCTCCCATTTTTCATGAAAGGAACTCATAGATCTAAGACTTTCTATGTACACAGTAGGCCTTTTTCTCACACATATTGTTCACAAATTTATGTAAAATTTTATTAATAAGAACTTCAACTTTGCTGTGATAATCCATCCATCTCACAGGTGTGGTATATCAAGATGCTACTCAAACAGCATGGTTGCACAGGTGTACCTTGGGCTGGCCACAATAAAAAGCCACTATAAAATGGACAGTTTCACTGCAATGGGGTGGGGGGATCTGGAGAGGTCAGAAAACCAATCAGTATCTGGTTGTGACCACCATTTGCCTCACACAGTGCAACACATGTCCTTCACATAGAGTTGATCAGATTGTTGATTGTAGCCTGTGAAATGTTGGTCCACTCCTCTTCAATGGCTGTGCAAAGTTGTTGGATATTGTCAGGAACTGGAACACGCTGTTGTATATGCTGATCCAGAGCATCCCAGACATGCTCAATGGGTGACATGTTTGGTGAGTATGCAGACCATGCAAGAAATGGGATGATTTCAGCTTCCAGGGATTGTGTACAGATCCTTGCAACATGGAGCCATACATTATCATGCTGCAGCACGAGGTGACAGTTGTGGATGAATGGCACAACACTGGGCCTCAGGATTTCATCACGTTATCTTTGTTGCTTTCAAAATGCCATTGATAAAATGCACCTTTGTTCGTTGTTCATAACATACACCTGCCCAATGCCCATACCATAATCACATCATCCCCATGGGCCACTCGATTCACAACGTTGACATCAGCAAACCGTTCACCCACACGCTGCCATCTGCCCGGAACAATTAAAACCAGGATTCATCCTTGAAGAGAACACCTCTCCAACATGCCATATGTCATTGAATGTGAGCATTTGCCTACTCAAGTCAGTTACAAACGACAATCTGCAGTCAGGTGGAGACCCCGATGAGGACAACGAGCATGCAGATGACCTTTCCTGAGACGGTTTCTGGCAGTGCAGAAATGTTTATGCAAACATATTGTTGCAGCAGCTGTCCAGGTTGCTGGTTTCAGGCAATCTTGGAAGTGAAGATGCTGGATGTGGAGGGCCTGGGCAGGTACGGTTACACGTGGTCTGCGGTTGTGAGTCTGCTTGATTGTTCTGCCAAATTCTCTAGAATACCTTTGGAGAAGGCTTATTGTAGAGAAATGAACATTCAACTCATGGACAACAGCTCTGGTGGATACTCCTGCAGTCAGCATGCCAATTGCATGCTCCTTAAAAACTTGCAACATCTGTGACATTGTGCTGTGTGATAAAACCACATTTTGAGTGGCCTTTTATTGTGGTCAGCCTAAGGCATACCTGTACGATAATCATGCTGTCTAATCAGCAACTTGACATATCACACCTGTGAGATGGATGGATGGATTATCTTGGCAAAAAATAAGTGATCTGTAACAGATTTTCACTTTGTGAACAAAATGTGAGAGAATAAGGCCTTTTGTGTACAGTACATAGAAAAAAAATCTTAGATCTTTGAATTCAGCTCTTGAAAAATGGGAGCAAAAACAAAAGTGTTGCGTTTATATTTTTGTTCGGTGCATTATCAATTTCAAAAATTGTTTTATCTAGCAAGTCCTCAGTATTATCCCTGCTGGAAATAAATGTTCCAGCTTTATTTTATTTATTTATTTTTCAATAACAATGGTTCATTTATGGAAATTGTTCAACCACACACATTACATGACTACTTTTTTTAGTTCACTGTGACCCTGTTTTTCTTTTTAAGCAGTACTGGGGATCTGTTTGGATTTTTTGTATGTAAATCATTAGACACTGAGTTCAGTTTGTTTCCTGTTTTATTTTATTTGTATTCTGGTTTAAAGACTTATTGTTTTCAGTTTCCTGTTCACTGACATTTTGTCCATATACAGTACAGTATTTGTTACCTTTTGCCTTCCTGTTTGGTTTGTACTAGGTCAAAACTTTGATCAAGTTAACAGGAAACATGCTTTGCCATGTTTCATTTTGGACTACCTTCTTGAAGGAACTTCACGATTCTTTTTCATTGTTTCACCTGCCATCTCTGTTGTTGCCACATTTCTGTCAGCAAGGTGTAAACAATTCCAGTCTATTAGAACTCTACTAAACCTCTATCTTGTACAAATTTGGGTTTTTGTGGTACTGGTTTTTAAATTCATCAAATTTCCTTGGATAAAAGTGAAGCAATGAGGCATGTACATTTAAGGGAATTGGCATCTTGTCTTTTTGTTTTCTTCAATCACTGTTTTTTTGTTTGTTTGTTTGTTTGTTTAGATTAAACTTGAAGCATTTCTATTCTACACAATTATTCAGCTAAATAACTTATTTGTTTATTGTAATACAAATTTTTTTTTTGCAACTTTTTTTTTTTTTTAATTTTTATGAAACATAAATATGCAATATATATTGGTCCTTGATACAAATGGTATCAAGGACCAAGAAGTTCAGTCCTTGGTACAATTCTTTAGTAATCCCTTCTTTTACTGTATAGTTTTTGTCAAATACGTCAAACATTTTTATTCTTAATTGGGTCTTGAGCAGTGGCTCCTCTGGCTTTTCAGGTCTGGAGTAAGTCAGAACTTTACTACAGTTATGTAGTCTTTAGGGTCTTGCAAATGGGAACAAGCAGTTTAATAAATGTCAGTTTGGCACTTAACAAATTTAGCAAACTTCTTTATGTAAAACGCCTTTCAGTATTTCTGCCTATCAAATGGTACTTTAATCTTTAATGTTACAGCAGTTCAGTTCAATACAGTATTTTATATAATTGCCTTCTGTTTTCTGTAGCTAAAGCACAGGATGGTGCTGCAATGGAAATGCAGCCTTTGAACAGTGATGAGGGAGCGGAGGCAGAGGAGAAAAAGAAAGCAAACCTGCCAAAGAAAGAAAAATCTGTTCTCCAAGGCAAACTGACCAAACTAGCGGTACAAATTGGCAAAGCAGGTGAGTCAGACAAATACACTTGTTTCTGGCATGGATTAATGCTATAACCTGCTCTTTATTTTATGTGCTTGAAGTATTAAATCCTCACATTCACTGTGGCTTTATAGTGTGCTTTTCCAACTTTTTATTGAAAAAGAGATTCTGTATAAAAATAGTTTGATTGTACCTTGGGATTATACTAGTATGTTTGGCTTGTGTGTAATGTGACACCATATTCCCCTTATCTCTTAATTTTTTTCCAGGACTGGTTATGTCAGCCATCACTGTTATCATCCTGGTGGTGCGTTTTGTAATAGACACCTTTTGGATCCAGAATTTGCCCTGGATCCAAGACTGCACACCAGTTTACATTCAGTTCTTTGTGAAATTCTTCATCATTGGCGTCACTGTTCTTGTGGTCGCTGTTCCTGAAGGCTTGCCACTTGCTGTAACAATCTCCCTGGCGTACTCTGTTAAGGTAAAGCCTGCTAAGCCTGTCAAATGATCTGTGCCATGACTGACCGGCTTACATTTATGCTTATTAAAAGTAACATGCCAGGCTGTTAAGATGTGGCTAACTGATACGCTTAAGCCTTGCAATGATCCCCTTTGTTGTTCTATTCTTTCCCAACACAGAACTTTCTATGTAGTTATGAGCTCAAAAACTATAAAGTTGAATTTCAGTGATCAAAATACATTTTTTCTCCTTCTGCAGAAAATGATGAGCGATAACAACCTCGTGCGTCACTTGGACGCCTGCGAGACCATGGGCAATGCTACAGCTATCTGCTCTGACAAGACAGGAACTCTCACCATGAACCGCATGACAGTGGTACAGGCCTTCATTGCTGAAAAGCACTACAAGAAGGTCCCAGAACCAGAAAACATTCCCTCCTCCACTTTAGACATCCTGATTCTGGGCATTGCTGTTAACTGCGCCTACACTACTAAGATTATGGTATGAAAGAAAATAACAGTGTACTTGTAAATTGCACAGTGTTACAAGTTTATTTAGATACTTAATTATCTGATCTTTATGCTTTTTTTTCTCCAGCCTCCAGAAAAAGAAGGGGGTCTGCCTAATCAAGTGGGTAACAAAACCGAATGTGCCTTGCTTGGCTTTTCTCTTGACTTGAAACGTGACTACCAGGCTATTCGTAATGAAATCACTGAGGAAAAACTCTACAAAGTCTACACCTTCAACTCGGTCCGTAAATCTATGAGCACAGTGTTAAAGATGGCTGACGGCAGCTATCGTATGTTCAGCAAAGGAGCCTCAGAAATTCTCTTAAAAAAGTAAGAACTGTTGGAGATTTTTTTGTGCTTTTAGATTTGTTTTATTTGCTCTTGCTGGCCAGACTTTGCAGTAAATTATATGTGTAACAGCTTAAGCAGCTAAGAAGTTCAAGTGCATCCCACCCAAGCCCCTTACGTTGAGTCTTAAAAACAGGCACTGAGAAAAGGAGCCAGTTACTGCTCTGTAAGCCTCTTAACCAAGCAGACTTCTTTTTAACCCACAGAGGGATTAGTGTTATTACTTATTACTGAATCACACCCTTTTAAATGTTTTGTCTTATATTTCCTTACCTTTTTTAATCCAAAATTAGTTTGTTTTTTTTTTACTTTGAGTTTGTACCCATTTGCCATTTCATCCATGTTTCTAAATCGTACACTAATTGTCTTCTTTATTCAAATATTTCATCTTCTACACTTATTTGTCTTTTTATGTGGTTATATATTTTTTATTTACTATGCCCTTCACTTTCTTTCCAGGTGCTATAAAGTCCTGACTGCAAATGGTGAGCCAAAGGTGTTCCGCCCACGGGATAGAGATGACATGGTGAAGAAAGTGATTGAACCCATGGCCTCAGAAGGCCTGAGGACCATCTGCCTTGCATACAGAGATTTTCCTGCCTCTGATGGTGAACCTGACTGGGACAATGAAAATGATATCCTAACTGGATTGACTTGCATCTGTGTGGTGGGCATTGAGGACCCTGTTAGACCAGAGGTGTGTAGTTTCACATGGATACAAGAAAACAAGTAGAAAATTTGTCATACAAAAACCTGCTGTGTATACTAGGGCTTGTACATTCACCAAAACACATGAATATTGTACATTTATCAATGTGGGTGCCTCCTACTGGTTAAAAAAGAGGAACTTTTGTCTAAACTAGATTCACAAGTCGTCAACATCCAATAAATCTAAACCATAAAGTGAGGGAAACATTGGATATCACAAGTTGTTAAAATCATGTAGGGCTTTGCTTTTGAAATATGCTGCCAACATGTCAGAACATAGACTGCCTAGTGTCTGGTTGTGCTAAAATAGTTGGTTATATGATGTGTTTATATCTGAAGGAGAAATGGTCACATGGAAAAAGGAATAAAAAAATCCATCTGCATGACATCCTGAAAATACAGACTAAACACATTTACAAAAACTCGATCTGAAAAAGCATTCATGGAAACACTTCACAAGATCAGTGATGATAATAATTGTCTTGAATAAAAGGAAATGCCTTCTTATCTACACATCAGGTCATGCACTGTGGAATCTAGGTGTGAATGGTAAATTGTCAGATTTCAAACTTAGTGAAGTGATGGCACATGGTCCCATGTCTTTAGATTACTTTTGGACAGACAGCTGAAGAGGTTCTCCCAAGTTACTTTACTGTTTGATAAGCAGTTCCTACTAGGAATAATGGCAGCTCAAGGGGAGCTTCTTTCACCAGCTGCACAAGCTTTTTGAACAAAGCAAGATTTGGGTGATGCGCTGTCAGACATTTTTATCAAAGTTTGAAAGTACTGGTTTACATTTGGAGTCATAAGAGGAAGTGGTCTCTCAGTGAAACAAAAACAAACGAGAAGTTGGTGATTGTTGTTGTTGCTGGTGAACTGTCACTTTGAATTTAGATGTCCACACGTGCTGTCTTTTAAGCTTGCTAGCATTGCATTAAGTTAAGAACCTTGAAAACAGTGAGAATTACAAAATTAGTCATTTTTAATTACCACTTAGGATGCCTCATTTTTTGGTGAAAATACAAAGTTAAGTTTTGCTTTGTCCATGAAATCACACATCTTATGCAAAAATAGCATTTTCCTCTTGTGATTCCTTCAGGTCCCAGATGCCATCAGGAAGTGCCAGCATGCTGGAATCACAGTACGGATGGTGACTGGGGATAACATTAACACAGCTCGCGCCATCGCCACCAAGTGTGGCATTCTACAGCCTGGAGATGACTTCCTCTGCCTGGAGGGAAAAGAGTTCAATCGAAGGATTCGCAATGAAAAGGGAGAGGTGGGCCACAGCAAAAATTCTACTTTCGACGTTGAAGGATTGACTGTTTGGATTCTATTAGGGTTTTGTTTTTTTTCCATGATTTTAGATTGAGCAAGAACGCATTGACAAGATTTGGCCCAAACTACGAGTACTGGCTAGGTCGTCCCCCACAGACAAACACACCTTAGTAAAAGGTACCATGTAAAACATTTAAAATTTAAAATTGTCAAACTTTAAAAGCATACATTTAAAAGAAGGATTTTTTTTTTCTGTTTTAGGTATTATTGACAGCACAGTAGCTGAACAGAGACAAGTGGTTGCAGTGACAGGAGATGGTACAAATGATGGTCCTGCCTTGAAGAAAGCTGATGTTGGCTTTGCAATGGTGAGTATTCTGTTTATTTTCTTAAAGACTAGAAATAAACAACCTTTTGTTTATTTGTTTGTTTTTTTTACCTTAAACATTCTGTAACATTTAGAATATCATATTAAGCTAACAGTTCAGCTAGAAAATAAACAATCCCAGCAGTGAATTCTAGAAAATAATTGTAAGGAATTCAGGTTGTTAAATAGTTCTTCCTTTTATCTACTCAGGGTATTGCTGGGACTGATGTTGCCAAGGAAGCATCTGACATCATTCTGACAGATGACAACTTCTCCAGCATTGTAAAAGCAGTAATGTGGGGCCGAAATGTTTACGACAGCATCTCCAAGTTCTTGCAGTTTCAGCTAACGGTCAATGTGGTGGCTGTCATTGTAGCGTTTACAGGAGCCTGCATCACACAGGTTAGCAGAGAAAACAGGACTAATTTGTCTTAAACTACGAGTTGTGTTTATTAAACTCAAACAAATAGGACAAAAGTCAAAATATTTCTCTACTTTATACTACATAAAGAGTTTTGGCCATTAAGTCGTCATATCTTAGTATTTATGTATTCAAAATGTCTGTAATGCTTACACCTTCACAGCTCAGTTTTCCAGTGACGCAGAATGTTCGCATATACTATCTGATTCATTTCGGTTTGAATATTTGTACTAAAGGCTCTGAATGTGCACAATATTAAAAATGTGCTTTTCATATGATGTTCCCTGCTACCAGGACTCTCCACTGAAAGCAGTTCAGATGTTATGGGTCAACCTCATTATGGACACATTTGCCTCATTAGCTTTGGCCACAGAGCCCCCCACAGAATCTCTCCTTCTGAGGAAGCCGTATGGCCGCAACAAGCCTCTCATATCGCGCACCATGATGAAGAATATTCTGGGTCATGGCGTGTACCAGCTAATCATCATCTTTACTCTGCTTTTTGCTGGTAGGAACATTTTTATGCATCTGAAGATGTTCTTTATGTACACTGGCAGTGCTATGCTGCAATTTTGTATGTCTTGTGCGTTTATTGAAATTATGACCATTGTTTAATCTTTTTTTTTTTTTTCCTCCTGCAGGAGAGAAGTTGTTTGACATTGACAATGGCAGGAACGCACCCCTCCATGCTCCACCTTCTGAACACTACACAGTAGTTTTTAATACCTTTGTAATGATGCAGCTTTTTAACGAGATCAACGCCCGCAAGATCCACGGTGAAAGAAATGTTTTTGAGGGCATTTTCAACAACCCTATCTTTTGCAGTATAGTCTTTGGTACCTTTGTTATACAGGTAAAATTATTCTTCAGACTTTTGTGGCTAGACTGTTTCTTAGTGTATAATTGGGACTTTTTTCTTTTTTTTTTTTTTTAAAACCCCAAATCAAATGCTAAGAGTTGGAATTTTGCACTAAATGATTTTGTCTGTTTTCTCTTTCTTTTTAGATAGTTATAGTGCAGTTTGGAGGAAAACCTTTCAGCTGCGTGGCTCTGACCATTGACCAGTGGTTATGGTGCACTTTTCTAGGCTTTGGCTCCCTTTTATGGGGACAGGTATGCTAAAACAGCTGTTTATTTTGTCTTTTGTTTAGTGAGCTATAAACGCATGGTGTGACACTGCCCCCCTGTGGTGGATTTTTTACAGAGCCAGTTTGATGATTTACTACTGATGATAAAAGTATTTGAACTTTTATAGTTGATAAATCCTTTGTGGGAGTGGTGGCACAGAGGTTAAGAAGGCGAGCTTGTGATCAGAAGATCGCCGATTCAAGCCCCGGTACAGACAACATCAAAAATGTGGGTGGGATAAGTGAAGCAGTCACACCTGTCTCCACCCTCATCTGCCCCACTCT
>JARVGS010000814.1:12941700-12963715 GCA_031762315.1 Hypsolebias antenori | reverse complement strand
GTGGATTGCTCTCTTCAGGTCGAGGGTGAGGTTCTGCCTCAAGTGGAGGAGTTCAAGTATCTCTGGGTTTTGTTCACGAGTGAGGGAAGAATGGAGCATGAGCATGACAGATGGATTGGTGCAGCTTCTGCTGTATTGCGGACTCTGTGCCGGTCCGTTGTGGTGAAGAGAGAGATGAGCTCTTAGGCAAAGATCTCTGTTTACTGGTCAGTCTATGTTCCTACCCTCACCTGTGGTCATGAGCTCTGGGTAGTGACTGAAAGAATGAGATCATGGATACAGGCAGTTGAAATTAGTTTCCTCCTCAGGGTAGCTGGACTCTCCCTTAGAGACAGGGTATCTGGGAGAGACTCTGAGTAGAACCTCTGCTCCTCCACATCAAGAGGAGCCAGTTGAGGTGGTTCAGGCATCTGGTCCCTAATGGGCATGTCTTACTGGGAGGAGACTCCGGGGAAGATCCAGGACACGCTGAAGAGACTTTGTCTCTCGGTTGGCCTGGGAACACCTTGGGGTCCTCCCAGAAGAGCAGGAAGAGGTGGCTGTGGAAAGAGATGCCTGGTCCTCCCTGCTCAGGCTGCTGCCCCCATGACCCGACTTCGGAACAAGTGAAAGATGATGGATGGATGGATGGATGGATGGTTTGTTTTATCTAAAATGTAAATTGTAATCCAAGTTTAAGATTCTTTCCAAACACATTTACATCAAAATTTCTCTAATCATACTGGTATTCGAAGAATTGTTGAAGAATGAGGCTTTAATTGCAACATTTTACACAGACGGGTTTATGTCTTTGCTAAGAAAGCCTAGTTAATGCCGATACGCGTGGGCAGGCTCCAAAAAGACTTGTAGAAACATCTCGGCAAACAAAAACTGGAAGGATACCACTCATAATAAGGACTCTGACTACTTAGTGACAATGATGTTTCAGCTTTTTTTTAATGGTTTAAACCGCAAATTTCACAACCTGTAGTCTTATTGTTGAGAAATCTCATTTCTCAATCTGTTTTGTTTTTCTTCATGCTGCTTCCTGTTCAGGGCTAACATGCATGTTAGCTTAACTGGAGACACTAAAGTGGTGTGAGTCAATGTTTGTCTGCCTCTGATGGACTGGTGATCTTTCAGGGACATCACCTCTCATCAGCTTATTTGTGACCCAGAGATGAAGGAAATAAAGCTCTAATAGTTCTCTTGCTTCATTTTAGGAGTCCATCTGTCATGGGGATCCTGGTGGCCGATAGAGCATATCTCGGAGAAATCGGAGTTCTCGATGAAGGAATGAAAGTGTATGGTGGCGAAAATGTAGAGCTTGGAATCCGTGTAAGTAAATATAAAAAATTAAACTACAAATAAAGCACCTGGAGTCTGTTGGAGTTGGAGCAAGCTATAACTCTGGTTCTGTTTTTCAAGTAACTGCATGCATCATAATTGTTCTGTTTTGATTCCAGGTTTAACATAAATGCTGGCATATTAATAATAATGAAACCAGTAAAAAATGAATTTAACAGGAATACATAAGAAATGGTCTTTTTTATTTAATAATTTTTAATCTGACATAAGATAAAATAAAGATTAACAAACGGTTTAAAGTCAGAAAAGAATGGAAATCCAACATTTTGCATTTTGCATACAAATGAATGCAGGCAAATACAACAATCATGATGTAATTATTACAATTTCAAAAAACATTGAAATTACTAACTGTAGCAATAAAGTGAAATCACCAAAAAGCACCAATAAAAAATAGAACATATTTAAGAGAGACAAGCCTAATGAAAATGGTGAAAGGAATTAAAATAATTCAAGTGACATCTGGAAGAATACTGCTTCATTTGCATTTAGAAAAACAGTTTTCATATTGATAGTTGAACATGATCGTGTATTTCTGTTATTGTTATAACAGTTTTGTTGATACTTCGGCACAGTCGCACGTTACTTGCATTTTCAGTTGAAATAGAAGTGACAGTAATATTACCCCATGATCTTACAGTCCTCAGAGTCAACAGAACACTGGGTCATTTCCAAGTAAGCTTATTTACTGATTAGTATCTTGGCACATCTGAAAAAGTAACAGCGTTTTAGTTGACAATTAAACATCTGCTGTTTGCTTTGTGAGAAATACCGTAGCATGAAAGTCAGGATACTTCACAACAGCAGTCATGGGGCGAGGATAAAACTTTTTTAATTCCAGTTTTGGCATAATGTTTATTTTCTTCTTTGGTTGTAGGATTGTTTTGTACATCTTTAGAATGACAAGATGTTTTTAATGTATCAGCAGCTTTAAGTTCTGTTTTGTTTTTTTCATTTGTTTGTTTTTTTATTATTAAGGTCCTTAATAGTGAAATAAAGCTACAACAAAAAGATGAAACAAGTGTGGACGACAATTCATATTATAAGACAACTGGAAATATTTAGATACATTTAACTCACTTTAACATTCTGTGCATTGGGATATAAAGCAGCTGAAAGTTTGATCAAGTTTCAGATCCAAATGATCAATTTTGATACCTGGTTTTTGCAAAATGTCAAAGGCCAGGTAATGCAATGTTTAGCACATTTTACTTTTACAGCCACAGACTTATCAAAACAACAACCAAACAGTTTGATAAAAACTGTAAGCTGATGCTCACAAAGTATCAGCGAAGACTAGAAAGACCTGTTATTCAGTGCAAAGATACTGCACAGATGAAACTTGCTGAAAAAGTCAACAAACCGTTTTTTTTTTTAATGCATCTTCAAATACGCAAATAAAAAGCTAAACAGGCTCATCTGGTTCTAATAATAATAATATAATATAATGTAATATAATATGGTGTATTAAACAGTAGCTTTTGGTAAGAATCAGCAAAATGGATACGCAGCAGCTTTCTTGGAAAATAACCTACCTACCTGTGAGCAAAATAACTCAAGTAAGCACTTAATGGAAGAAATTTTCCAGGCAAGATAGAAAAAAAAATCATTTTGAAATCCATCCATCCTTTTATCTTTTACCCGCTTCTTCCATTTGTAAATTTGTAAGGAGCAGTGTGTATGAGGTATTCCAATAATTTTACAGATCTTAAAAGGCCTTTCCAGGAGGACTGGCAGAAGATCTAAAAGTGAAAGGCATTTTGTGGTTATTTTATGTTTGAAGCAGTAAAAGTTGTATTTATTTATTTTTTATTTTTTAATAAGTGCTTTCATTTTTCTTCTTATGTAGGTCTGGACGTGTGGAGGCTCTATTGAAGTGGTGCCATGCTCCAAGATCGCCCATATTGAAAGGTATCACAAGCCCTATATGCTGGACCTGGGTCCCTCCATGAAGAGAAATGCCCTGAGAGTTGCAGAGGTCTGGATGGATGAATACAAACACAACATCAACTTGGCGTGGAACCTGCCATTTGAGGTACCCAAACAGCTAAAAATATGTCCACTACTGTACACTAGGGACATAAGACGAACAGTAAACAGTTCGAAACTGAAAGTTTAATAAATGCGTTCAAAGTCTTGATTGTGCATGTTTTGTTTCTTTGCATTGGAATTGGGGATGAAATTGTCATAAATCGCATCTTTCTAATAAATGACCCCATACTATTTCTTTGTAGAATCATGGAATTGACATTGGAGATGTCACTGAGAGGAAGAAACTCAGAGAAAGGCTGAACTGTAAACCTTTCAAATGGTATCTGGAGAATGTGTATCCTAAGCTGGACCCCTGGGACAACCTGCTTGCTTATGGAGGAGTAAGTTGATTCCCATTGGAGGCAGAAGAAACATGGCAGGACACATTGCTATGTAAATTTGGTTGTTTTTAAGAGAAGTCGTCTTGCCTTAATATTTGTTCTTCTAACGGCAGCTGGAAAATCTTGATGCTAAAATGTGTGTAGACCAGGGTCCAGTACCAGGTCACACACCCATTGCCTACCACTGCTTTTACTACGGGCCACAGGTAAGAGGAGCAGGTAGTCAAGAACAAAGTTTTTCTCTGTTGTCGGTGGTATTTAATGACTGTCTGCTTTTCTTTCTTTCTTTTTTTTTTTTCTTTATTTGAGATCACATATTATCGTGGAAATGGTGAACTCTATATTGGAGGCATTAAATCCCACAAGTACAACGACAACCGATGTGTAGCTGACCAAGGACAGAAAAACACCGAGCCTGGCCTGTACAACTGCAAAGAGGCTATGCAGAAAAGAATGGGGATATACTGGGATTTCACTCAGGTACTGCAAAACAAACTAGAGATGGAAAATAAAGTCATGGTGTATGAAATAAAACCAATAATTACTCTTAATCTGTCATTTCAGGGCAAAGAAATTAAAAACAAGGAGACAAAAAGATGTCTAGAAATTGAAAATGAAGTGCTTCTAATACGGGAATGCACCGGCCAGAGATGGAAAATCCAAAACGTAATCAAAGACTTTTAAAAGAGTGGTTTGACCAACAAGAAGGGCTCTTTTCTGCTTTCAGGGCAAGCAATAATTCATGTACTGTATATGTGAAATGTAAAAGAAGAAAATAAGTTGGGTGAATTTCTTTGCAATACTAAAATATGAAAATTAATGGATTTATTTTTGTTTGAGTGGTGGTGAAGGTTAGAACAAAATTTTGTTCAGACTTTATTTTGCTTTTAACAATGTAGTTTATTAAAAATAATTATTATGACTTGTATTTCTACATCTTCTCAAAAAGAATTACTTTTATATATAAACTAAATTTACAATGGATTATTTCTGCAACAATTTCCCCTTTTATTAAATTGTTATATATGGTGAGAAACCAGGACTGCATTGAGAAATGGCTTTTTTATTTATAAATGCTGCAGAAACAACTTCTGTATATACTTGTAACAAATTACATAATGATACAAATTTAATGCACTACTGTTTTTGAGTGCTGATTTGAAAATAAAACTTGTTTATAATAATGTGATTTTTCATTCTTTGTTATAAAAATGTGAAGATCTATGTCAAAAAATGCTTTTTTTTTTTTTTTTTAGAAAAATAGTTCACAGGGATCTTTAATATGTGTGTGCATTGCTTAAGTGTGATGAAATGGTTCAAAAAGAAAACCGATCTCATTGTTGCATGCTGCTGAAAGCGGAAGAGCAAAAATATTTTTGCTCTAAACTATCTCAGACCACTGAATAGATTTTAATGAAACTCAAAATCAACATTGGATGTAACATTGGATGTATACCCTGATGCATGCTCAATAATCCAGGTACAAAAATCTAAAAATGCTAAGTCTGGTCCTCTGGACATTCAAAAAACAGAATGTCCAGAGGACCAGACTTAGCATTTTTAGATTGGATGTATAGCTATCTATAAATGATTACCCCATGGAGGCAGTTTAATTCAAGATGGCTGCCACAGCTGAAAGACCATAGCAAAGGCAAAAATTGGCCATAACTAGGTGAGTTTTACAGAGTCCGAGCAAAGTATGGTCATACCTGAGCACTGTGGGGGTGGTGGCACGGAGGAGAAGCTGGGCTTGTGATCAGAAGATTGCTGGTTCAACTCCCGGATTCCAACAGCATCAAAATGTGGGTGAGATATGCGAAGCACCCACACCCGCATCCACTTGTATTTGCCCCCCTCGGCCCTTGAGAAAGACCCTTAACCCTCATCATCTACTCCCCTGGGTGCCCTATGTCAGCTCTGCTCCACACAGAAGGCTGTGGTATCGGTGGTCTGTGGTTGCATCAGAAGGGCATCCGACATAAAAAAAATAAATTGCCATGTCTTCATGTGACTTAGTTCACTGCTGACCCACCACCCATGATTTATTATGTTAAATGAATTGGTGAGATTTTTTGAAACGGTGAACAATAATTTGTGGACAAATGAGTATACTGGCATCTAGTGTCTAGGGGACATCAGAAAATAAAACATATTTTTAGAGGTGTTACTGTATTAGTATGTTTGTTGGTTACAAAATTATCTCATGAACCACTGGAGAAAAAACTTTTTGGAGTCAACCTGATTCAAGACGGCTGCCACAAGCTATTTGGCCTAAAAAAAAGGCTTAAATTTAGTTTGTTGTACATATTTTGACCATAAATAGATTTTGACCGTCTCTCATCTACACTCTCGTTCATCGAAAAAAGGATCATATTGAATCGGTCATGCTTTCTATCATTGCAAATAAGTTTTATGTTTTGGGTTGTTGAAGCCTTAAATATTTATTATTATAAATTGTGTCTGATCAATATCAACTACTAGAATGATCCATCTACCATGACTGTAAATTGCTGTATGGCGTTTCCTATGAACGTCCCTTGTAGAACAGCGACCCCTGCTGACCTGTTGTTAAAGAAAGTGTGGATGTGGAAAGAGCTGTCTGGGCCTCCCTGCTCAAGCTGCTGCCCCCGCGACCTGACTTCTGAACAAGCAGAAGATCATGGATGGATGGATGGATGGATGGATGGATGGATGGTGTGAACAGTCTGACTCAGTCCTATACGACTGGAGGGCAAAGCTACAGACAGAAAAGAACAGCCGGAAGTGAGGACGCTCCAGTCTCCTGAATGATCTACTCTGCATTTCATCGTTAGGCTGATGGTCCTCCTTGATCATGTGAGCAGCTGGTTTTGGCTGTCAGCAGCAAATTGTGAGAAGGTGCTATGACTGAGCTGAATACAGCTCCTCAGACTGAAGAAGTCTTTCAGAGGAATGTTTCTACTTTTTTTTTTGTTTGTTTGTTTTGCTTTGTTTTGTTTTTTGAATGTCCAGAGGACCAGAATTAACTTTTTTTTTTTTTTGGTTTGTTTTTCTACCTGGATCATTGAGCATGCATCAGGATACAGTACTCTGCATTTAGCAGCGCAGCCAGTGTTGTTTTTATTCTGCCTTTATTTTGGTTTTGTGCATTTTACCTGTGTTCAGTTTGCTGTTATAGAGTTTGTTAGAAATTTTTGGTTTGTAAAAGCATGTGTATTTTATACTTTTGTGTCTGATCATATCCATTCATTCAACCTTTATTTAGGCAGGTTAATCTCATTGAGCCTCGAGGACTCATTTACAAGAGACCTGGCTACAAACTAAGGATGATGACAACAGTAACAGTATATGACCTCCAAGTCCAACGTTCAAACATTCGACTCTGTATTGACGTACAAGTGACGTCATGGTTAGACGACCAGAGTGGACCTTGTTTGCACGTCTGGGAGACATCCATAAATGGTCTTGACCGACGAAATCTAGACATGATCTGCAAATCCATTCGACGTCTAATGTTTAGTGGGATGTTTTAAAGTCCAAGGAACTCGGCTTGTTCTACATCTAATCTGAAATTAAACCCAGCCACCATCGTCTGGTCGGTCTTACCTGAATTTACCAACGTTCTGTGACAAAAGTGACTACTTTTCTTAAAAAATAAAAAAAAACACTCCACCCCACTCCAGTTTAGTTTGTCAACTGGAAGTTCAAGAGATTTAGTTCTAAATATTGAAATAAAATTCCTGAAACACTAATGACAATTGGACGTTAAGACAAAAATTATAGGTAAAAATAATGGCACTGAATATTTTAAAAATAATAATTTTAATGAAATAATGCAGCTGTTTGGTAATATTACCTGGTAGAACACATTTGTTTAAATATATTCAAAACTCGTAAAAGATGTAAAAAAAAAATGTATGAGTGAGGTCATTGTGGTTGTACTGGAGTTTCACAGTTGTCCATTTTGCTTTCTAAACTTTTTCTTCTTTCAACTTTTTCCTCTTCAGGGGTCACCACAGCCAGTCATCCTCCTCTATTTCACTCTGTCTTCTGCATCTTCTGTCCTCACTCCACCTACCTCCATGTCCTCTCTAACTGCATCCATATATCTCCTCTTTGTCTTTTTCCTGGCAGCTGCATTTCTAACATCCTTCTACCAGTGAGCCCGATTGTGCAAGCGTGCAACTTAGACGGAACATTGTCTTGGACCCACTTAAACAAAACATTTCATATTAACTTAAAATACAGTCAATAGTAGTCAAAGTAGCTGAAATTCATATTAAAACCAGTTTTGAACTGTCACTTTTAAGGATCTACGTGGAAGCATTTTTTTCCTCAACTTAATATGAAAGTCTCATACAGGCTTGTCTATTTTTTTCTCTGACAGGAGTATTCCCAGAAACACACCACCCACGGCTGCTGCAGACGGTGAGCTCATGTTAAGGGATTTAACGATTTTAAAAAACTGCAGTACAAGCTCTCAGTGCAGGTACTCGGGATCCCTTTAGCAGTACTCCGAAAGTTGATGCACAACAAAGTGCAGTGAAGAATATTTGGAAAACTCCTGCAGAAACTGAAGTTGTCAATGGTTGATAAGTGGTGAAGTCTGTGTATTACATGCTATCAGTAAAAGCTACAGAAAAGTGAGGAAATTGGATTTATTTTAAATTTGTATTCAGTTGTGAAGCAGAGAAAAAAAACCAAGGCCACGATGTGTCAAGTTGTTCAAGTCTCTGATGATGCTTCTTAGTATTTTCTGAGGTCCTTGTTAAAAACAGGTGCATTATTAATATAAACTCAATGAAATGATAAGTTTGTGTGATACATTTTGTCTCCAAAAGCTCCTGAAGGACTCAAGCATTCTGGCAGTAATTCTGACTCGACTCACCAACTTTTTTATCTTCCAGAAGGGGTAAGAAGGCCTGAGCTTTGTTACAGATCCAGTAAGTTATTTGTTTTGTTGACTTGTTTCTTTCTGGGTAGGATAAAAGAAGTGTTTGGTCCCTACACGCAGCCCACTGACGCAGAGTTCTGGGACATGTGGGCAGGGTTACGCTACAATGATGGCAACTTAGTGCTGGACAGGTGAGCGCGATTTAGTGCTCAGACTTCATGCATGCTTACCAGCAAGTTCACTCACTTCGTGGTTTTGTCTCTGCAGCGTTCTCCAGTACATCAACCAGAGGTTTAAACACAGAGATCGATGGGTGGGGGCGCTCACTTCCACATTCGTCCCATGTAAGTTCATGGTTACAACACGCAGCCTGTTAATGAATCAAATGTTCCTTGAAGGTGTATTAAGAAAATGGTAAGCTGATTAGCAGTCATGTTGCCCATCTGTCGTCCTTGGGGTAGGGTAACTCGCCTAACTCAGCTTATTTTCATCCTCCCCCTTGTGTTTCAGTGCACATGATCTATGGACCCTTGGACCCAGTCAACCCCCATCCCCAGTTCATCCGTCATTACCTGTAAGTGGCCCCTCCCTTAATTCCTCTCATTCTTAATCATCCTGGTGTGTATACTGAATGCTGGAGGAGATATTGTCTGATTGTAGAGAAGTCCTTGCCCAGAATATTTTTTTTTCTTTAAGACAACTAGTTTCTACTCATTTTTTCCATGAAAAAGTATTTGAGATCTGGTGAGAACCCCCTGAACTGGTGGCAACAACTTCATATCTGCTTTCCACCTTAATTCACTTAAACCTCCTTGCCTTTTACTAAACAAGGAATATTTTTCAATTTGAAAAATAAAACCCACGAATGTTGTAATTTGACGTTAACCTCCTCCATGTCCACATAACCCAATTCATTTGAAACGTCTTAAAATAAGCTTTTTCTTTTGCAGGCAGCTGGTGAAGAGGTCCACTGTGACGGTTCTGGACGACCACATTAGTCACTACCCTCAGCTGGAGGATCCCACAGGTTTCCTAAAAGCATATTTCAATTTTATTCATTCTTTTTGAAAGAACACTAAATGTCTCTATTCAGAGTTGAGCTGCAGTGTCAAAGTTCAGAAGGACATTTAAATTGTAATCCAAGTTAACCCTGTGAGAACGTAAGCTACTGTAACGTTTTGCAACGATTGAATGTATTTGAGCCCAAGAACACTTGATTTAATTTTCTATGTCTCTTAATGTCAACGTTTCTTTAAATAAAAAGTTAGTTTTGTTAAAAAAAAACATTGAGCAGAGGTGCGCTTTGACAGACTTTATTGCAGAATGTTTTTTTTTAAAAGAAAGCAAGAAAACATGTTAGTTTATAAACTTATGGAAACATTTATAATTGGTCAACAGTAATGTTTGGTTGCGTTGGCACGCAGATTTACAGTTTTAGCCCACAGAGGCCAGGATTACATCAACAACGCTCTCCTCACTGCTGCGAACCGTCACCTGCATGGTGACGCCATCAGCCAGCGCCAGGCGAGCACGAACCAGTACGTCGTGACCTCCTCGAAACACACCTGCGCAGTGAAGGTGAGAGGTTGTCAGTAATCTGTTGACTAATCCAGACATATCCTGATGCATGCTCAATAATCCAGATATAAACATCTAAAAAAGTTAAGTCAGGTCCTCCGGATGGGTTCAAAACAATCTGCAGAAACATTTAGTTTTTCATCCCCAAGACTTCTTCAGTCAGAATGAAGAAGTCTTTTGAACGAAAGACGAAACATTTCTACAATTTTTTGTTTTTTAAACCCATCCAGATTCAGAGGAACTGATTTAACTTTTTTTAGAGCTAATCCACAAAGTTAGCAAAACAACTGATCTTTAATTGTGCAGATGGAAACGCTTTGCTTCTCATTCAGGGAGCTTCAATTCAAACCAGTGTGTGGAGTTGTTCCCTGGATGTAAAGCCAAACATCAACTACACAATTCATGCTCAGTTGCTTTGGATGATTGACCTGTTGTGATTTTTTTTTTTTTTTGCACCACAATTCCTAAAAAGGAATAATCTGGCCATTTTGAAATACTGCTTTAATGCCCTTGTAGAGTTTTAGGTAGGTAAATCAAACCTTGTTTAAAAATGTCTATACTGTCATTTTTTCAACTATGCAAAGTGAAGGGGTTTATGTTTTTACTCATGCTGACATTTTTGATCAAGACTTCATTTATTTGCCAATAAAATACGTTGAGGCATCACTTCAGTTCCTGTACGACTTTCCTTTATAAGTACTACATACTATTAACTAAGACAAACCATAAAAGGATGGTGCATTAAAACAGTCATCAGTAGTTAGTGTCTCATCAGTCATAGATCAGAGTAGGAAGAGGCAAAGGTTCATGCTAGGCTAAATGAGGCCCTCTTTGTTTTCAGCCTTGTGGCTCAATGAGACTAACCTGGATAAATAAAGGTTAAATTAAATGGAAAAAATGAAAAAAAAAAAAAAAAAAAGAAAACATCATCTAAGTTTAATATTAGCCAATGTAGCATTCTTTTTACTGTAGTGTTTTAAAAGCCTAAAATATTACAGTTTGCCTAGCTTCATGAAGACTTGCCTAGTTCTCCATACTCAGTTACAGGTGATAAAGAGAGCATTCGTTCAAGCTGAACTAAAATGCTGCACTTGCATCTTAACAGTACTAGTCTTAATAAAAATGTATTGTTTAGATTTTTAAAGTGAGGTTTTGTGTAAAGGTTATGAAGAACATCATTACCTGCTGTATTTTTAAGTGTTTGAGGAAATAGTTGTCTGACAGTCTAAAACAATTATGGTAGTTTTTTGTGCCATTTCCTAGTCTCGTGGTTGGTTACAAGCAGCAAACCATTAGCAACAGCTAACTACAGCACTTCTAGCCTGAGTTTACAAATAGTTCTACATAAAAAAATAAATTAAAAAAACATGTATTGATGGTGGTGTAAAAGGTATTTAAAACTTAAACCTTTAACCTAAGACACTGATGTCATTTTGACCACACCTTTCTTGGTCCTGCTCTGCTTAGCTGTTAGCTTGTCAATTTTATCATAAACTTCATATACATTTTTCCATCATCCAAAAAGTTGTCTACAGCATTTGTTCAAAATGGACAGATAATCCCTTTTAAAATAAACAGCACATTTGACCTTGAAGCTTAAACTCACCAGCAAGAAAGAGGACATGAGAGTTCTTGTTTTCTGGAACTTTGTCTGAGCGTTCACATGGCTGCATTCCCAGGAAGCTGATGATATTACCCACCGCCTCTGTACGAGAGAAACGTTGCATCAATATACAAGCTTAAATTTATTATCATTTCAAATTCTAGCAAACTAACTTGTAATTCAAGCTAAAATCTGTTTCTGCATACCATCGAGCGTTCGCACAGATGCCAGGGCAAATGTCTCCTCCTTCTCAAACTCGTCTCCCACTTCTTCCCACGCTGCTCCAAAGTTCGGTTTCAAAACTTTCTGAATGTGGTCTGCAACCGTCACCTCCAGGTCCTCCAACTGAAGCACAGCAGTGGAGAAGAGCGTGAAACTACAGGTCCAAATACATCATTACTTGTATGATTAAATGTGGCAGATGTGCCATTATTGCGTACCACATATTCATCATCATAACCGTCATCATCTGGCTCTCCTGTGTTGGGGTCGCAGTCTCTCACGAGGTACTTCATGGTACAGCTGAATGTGCACGACACTGCAAAGTGAAAAGAGAACTTCTTATAGACTGTACACGCAGTTGATCATCTATTTAAATATCCATGTTCCAGTCTTCCTACCAGCAGTCGGGTCGTCGTCTGGCAGGCGAACCAAAGTGTAGCAAGAACCAGGCTGGCTGTAGGGAAGGCTGGGGGCGGGGATGTAGTGTATCACCTCATAAGCTTCTGCAGGCTCCATCTGTACTACCACCTACAAGATATAAACACAAAACAACAAAAAAGTATTCAAGTATATCTCCTGATTGCCAGGAAGAATATAAGTAAAGCCATTTGTAAACAAACCTTTTGCAGCAGCTGGTCATTCAGAGTGTTTGTGCAGTCAAACTGGAACACCATGTGTTGGGCGAAGGTGTGTTTAATGCAGCGCACAACATACTCTGTCTCAGCCTCGGTCAGCTGCACCGGCTCAGAAGACTTGAATAACGGGCCGAGACCCTGGAACTCTGGGATGGAAGCAAGTTGTTCTGCAGAATGATGTGAAACAAAGCGTAAGGACGATGCAAAAGCAAACGTGCGCAAATTCTTTAAATATCCTGATTCACCATGAAAGAGTTTAGTCTTACCTTGGTAAATGTCCTGACGTGATGGGGCCAACTTCTCTGGCAGTTTGCTGGTAGCAACTGGTGCAATTTCTACAAGAGAACAGAAGTTTAATCAGATTTCCTAAGTGAAATTTAGCAAATCCTATAAACAGATTGTACCTGTTTTCTGCTCTGTGATTGGAGTGGTGGCCAGAGGTACAGACTTCATGTCGAAAGGTTTCTCTGAGGGCTCCAAGGTGTACTGGTGGAGGCACTTCTCCAGCCCAGGAACAGACACAGACAGTCCTGAGACACACACAGACAGACGTGTTGTCATCAGAGGCCACATTAAACCCTGTGCTCTGTGTATAAGTGTGAATCTTCACCATTGAAGATGTAGGCTGCATTCAGAGCTTTCTGCTTCTGCTGGAGGACGTTCATGTAGAAAGTAGCTCTGTCCCGCACCTCGTCATCACTGTCCATCATACACCTGTGAAGACGAAGCAGGTCAAAGGTAAGCATGTTTCACTGTTCAGTTAGAAACCGGTCTGATCACCAAGGTCACTGTGTCATTCATGCAGCTGTTCTAAAAGACTAATAAATGTTCGGCCATAAAATATGTCTCTCGTGTTTGTTAAAAAATTAACTGACATTTAGAGAATTGGCAGTAAAACAAGTTTTTAATCTTAGCCGTCTTCAATCAATGACTTTAGACTATAAAAGCGTAGTTTTGAACATTAGTCTCACAGAAATAAATAAACACCTCTGCATGAGAACCAGGACGCTGGGCAGAAGATCATCATTCTGAGCTCCGAATTTAGCCAAAGCGCTGACAGCAGCTGAAGATTGGAAAAAGCAAAACACATTTTAGCCGCTGGTAATGGAACCATCTTAAATGTACAATAAAACAGGTTTTCAGGTCAGCGCACACACACCTGCACGAACGGCTTCACTCTCCAGCACCACCCTGTTGAATATGAAGCGAATGTATTTGGAGGGCTGCGGGGTGCGAGGACCCTCTTTGCCCAGCAGGTGCAGGATTTTTGTGGCCAACACTGTGTGTTCACAGTCCTCTATGAACTCACACAGGTGGGCCAAGCCCGTCTCTTTGCTCTCAGGGTTCTCCTCGATTATGCTGATGATGCAATCCACAATAGCTCGCTTGTACTCGAAGCCACCCTGCAGTGAAATAAATGATCACAGAGTCCAAACCTGCTATAATACATCTGCTCACATGTTGTTGGCCTTTAATGATTATGCATTTAATTTTTGCTCTCCGTACTCACATCATCTCTGAGCATGTTGGATAAGAAGTTCATCATGACACTGTGCTTCCGGGGATATTTCTGACACAGAGCACTGATGGCCTGAACCACCACCACCTGAAACAAAACAGATTTACAACAGGTTGTTCACAGAGTGCATTTTAGAATTGAAACTAAATGACATTAAAGAGATCTCACTTTGAACTCGTCAGAAATCTCAGAGACGAAGGAGGAGATCTGTTTCATGAGGCGGTCCACGCTGCTCTCGCTGCCCGTCTTCAGCAGAGTGGTGATGGCCAGAGTTGCAATGCTGCGGTTTGAGTCCGTGATCAGGTTCTCCAGGTCCAGGTTGCAGGCAGTCACAGCGGATGGATGTTTCATGGCCACCTGGTGGACACAAAGTGTTTTTCTTTTAACTCTTTTGGGGGGCGGGGGGAGAAATCAGACATTTATTTTTGTCTGTCCTTTCATTAATCTATGTTGGTGCAGTCGATAAACGTGTTTTTTTTTTCTGGAAAAGAAAAAAAAATCCTTAATTTTATGTTGTTTTTTTTTTATGCTCTTAATCTCAGTAATTTTACTGCACGTTCCTTTGGGGGAAAAAAATCAGTCACATTAGAATTACATTGTAAAAACTAATTTTTATCCCATATTCATACAAAAAGGTACCCTCTCAGTTATGTTTTTATCTTTGCTACTAAGCTATCAATTTTTATATTAGCCCACTAGATGTTACTCAGATTTATTTTATTGAGAGCCTCTAAAAAAAAAAAAAAATAAATCCACCAAGACGCAGTTCAACTCAAGCTGGAAATGGTACGTCTTCCCCGGCCAGGACTGCTGCAGACTCCTGTCTCTCATCTCGTCAGACAAAATCATTTTATTTTGATTGTTGAGAGCAAACTCTTCCTTGTAATGTGCACAAGTGAACATTTAGTACGAAAAAGGTGTTTCAAATTGGATGCAGGCTGCAGAATGAAAACTGGAAGACTAATGAACTGGTAGGTGTGACTATTAAAAAAGGCCTCTTTTTATCTACCGATCCTGAAGAGTCCAGTGGTCTGGAGCGTCTTCACAAATCCAAACTGGATTTTTTTCATTGTCCAAAAATTTTTTTTATTTTGGGCATATTAAGGGCAAGATAACTTTTTTTAATATATTGCAAGAGTTTGTTTTTTTTATCTGAATTTTTCTTTATTTATATTTTTCAAAAGACATAAAAGAGTACCCAAAAAAAAAAAAAAGTATTTAAATAGATATTTTTATTTCAGGCCGAGATGGTTCCAAAACAATGACTAGTTTTTATGCAGGAACAAAAAAAAAAGAAGGTGTTTTTAAGCCATTAAATAAGGTGGTCAATTATTAATTTAAGGAACATGAATGGTTATAAGTTTAAAAACAATTTTAACAAATGTTGGATATTTTATTTGTGAAATTTCCTTTAAAAATCTATTCAAACTTAATCAAAGGCAGACCCTTTATATTTTGATTATATTTAACCGTAATGAAACATAACATACAAACTGCACTTTATTTTTGCTTCAACTGGGTTAAAATAATTTATATTCTTATGTATTTGAGAGAAACTTTGGCTGTGAACTAATTAAAGTGGCAAGCAGGTTAATGAACTACCTGTATTAACTGATTAATCTGGTTTGCTCCTTGTACAAATAAAGGTTGAATGAATGAATGTAATAAAAGTACTCCGTCAGTCATTTCATTCACGCATTTACAGTAAATAAAATTGAAGAGAAAATTAATGGAACTGTTTCTTTCTTTAGCAGTTTTAAATTTAAGGATTCATTTCCATATCATTTTGTATCACAGCTACAAAAACCACATGGTGTAATGACTGTAGTGAAGCTGTACCTTGTTCAGCGTCCTGACAGCAGCATACCTCAGCGCTGCTTTAGGGGAGCTGCAGAAGAGCTGCAACACTGCAAGGAGACAGTTTCAATTAGATTCACAAGATTTTAACTTCACAGTCTGCAGCACCTATTATCAGCCATAAATGCACAAGAAATTTGCATAGATCATGGTTAATATAAATTAAAAATTTAAAACTGAACAGCTAACCAGATTATTGGGACTGGTTATGTGCAACTAATAAAATTTTGACGACACATATGACTCAATCTTGACACTGAGGTCATGTTTACAGGCTAAATTGTGGATAGTTCCCCATGATCACTACCATGATTGTGTGTAAAAAAAAAAAAGTCAAAATGCTCAAAGTAAATAGCATGCAGCTGGTTTGAATAACCTGTTAACATGACACACCATGAATTCTGCAACATGAACTGCTAACCTGACACAGCAGGAGCCAGCTCCCTGGCAGTACAGTTGGGCATGTGGACGATAGCAGAAGCAGCTTCATAGACCACCATCTCGTTCTTGTTTCTCAAACAGCTCTCAATGAAGTCAAACAATGGGCTGTCATGACTGGTTGGAAAAAGAATGTGCATTTTGTCAGCACTTTATTTGATTAGAGAGAAACGACTGGTCAGTCCTAGAGTGTGCAGATCTACTCACCCTGCCTCCGTCTCATCCAGCAGTTTGCTGGCAATACGAATCAACATACAGTAAGCAAAGGGAGACTTGAGACCAGACTTGGTGAACTTGTTGAGCATCTTGGTCACAGCAAGACGATCGTTCTTCCTTAGATGATACAGAAGGCCAAGGGCATGGTACTAAAATACAAGATGTGCACAAATTTAAAAACAAAAATGCTTAAAAATAAATAAATTATTAGGGTTTCAAAACATTTATTAAATCATCCTGCTATCCCCACCTGGACCATGATGTTGTCACTGGAAGCAGCCTCCTGGGCTTCATTCACCCAGCGCTTCACCACATCGTAGCTCATCTTCACCATGTGCTACATTGAAGCAAAGACATATTCAAACATTTTATTTGGAACAAAAAGGTTTTTATTTGAAAACAAATCAAATGCAAATATTTTTGAATGGAATAGAAAAGGTTCTGATTTCATACCAGAGAGGATACCAGAGCCGAACTGGACACACTGGGCACCTTGTCAACTATAGCCTGTTTCATGTACCTCTCAATGGCCTGCAGCATGGTGGTCTGAGGAGGAAAAAAAACATCAACCATTTCTGCTTTAGTTTCAAAACAGAAACGAGTAACAGAAAATATTCCCTTTCTTGCACGGGAAGAGAATTAATGCGATGAAAGATGAAGACCACATCACTCACATCTGTAATCCTACAAAGAGCTCTGATGGCTGGGCCTCTGTAAACATCTTCTTTCCCAGTCATGTCTTTGGTCAAGCTACAAAACATATTAAAAAAGAAGAAAAGATCACAAAATATAATTTAAACACCTAAAAATGACTTTCTGTACTTTAGTTTTGTTAAAATCAATTTATTTTAATTTTGATCCATCTAAATGAAAACTGGTCTAATGAATCAAATAAATGTGATACTAAAAATAATTTACGCCATGACACATACCTGCTAGTGACAATGATGACATCCTCAGAGATGTTTGCCATTTCTTTGATAGTTAGGTAGCACATCCTCCTCAGGGTTTGCTAAAAAAAAAAAAAAAGCATATTTTAGGGTGAAATACAAACTAAAGTTGTATTGCTTGAATCAGAGTGCAATGTAAATCTGTGTCAAATATAAAAACTGAATAAATAAAGTAGGGGTGTACCGATAAATCGGCTGGCTGATTTATCAGCACCGATTTCCTTAATTTTGGGAAATTGGCCAATACTTGCATGAGAAACTGATTTTTTTTGGTGTTGTTTTAACAACAGTTGTCTGAACTTCATTTATATTTCAAAGCACAACCTCATGGCCAGTTAAAACAAGTTCGTATTGTTAAGGTACCGGTATGTTTTTCAATAAAATAATATTGAAAATTGATGGTACACTGTGACCTTACAACACCTGACTGTCGATTATAAAACAAAATTGGTATTGGCCAAAATCGGAATCAGCAGGTCAGACTTTAAAAAATCTGTGATCGGTGATCAGCCAGAAAACTGCAATCAGTGCACCCCTAAAATAAAGAGTTAATGTCTTACATCGTTGGACTGGAAGAGCCTTGTCATGGCAAAGAAAGCCTCGGTGGCCTCTGTGGTCCCAAAATGTTCTCCCTACACAAAAACAGACAAAATAGAGCATACCTCACCTCACATTAAAATAAATAGCTATAATTTGTAAAAATAAGTTTTTAAATAAATTTCTAGAGTTTGAAACTATATATATAAATATAAACCTGGTTGAGGAGGTAGATGATCTTGGTGAGGATGTGGAGGCATCTTCTTGGATTGATGGGAGTTTCATTAAAGATACGAGCCTGTGAACCGGAGAGGATTCTTTGTTTTATTTAACGATTGGACCATGATTTTATTTTTCCTCATCATCATTGCTGTCCTAAGTATTAACGTTACAAGTAGACATTACCTCTTGCAATACAGCACTTTTTTCCAGGTGCTGGAAAGGGTTTGACCCACTTCCTATGTGTCAAAACAAACAAGTTACATTAACTATAGTCAAAAGAAACGCTTCTCAAAGTGGACCAAATAAAACAAGACTTGATGCTGAAAGTTTTGTTTATATCTTGAGCACAAATTAAATACAGGTCTTTAGACCAACACTGACATTTTGCCGACACAGCTGCCTATAAGCTGCCTTTACAATCAACTAAGATAAAAATGGAAAACAAATTAGCATTTTTATTGTCAACAAACAAATTGGCTTTTTAATTGTCAAGATTTACATGAAAGCCACAGTTGGATAAGTAATATGTGCATTTTACTTGACAGTTAGCTTTAGGTTTAGCTAGTGAGCTAACAGATAGCGGTCGCCTGCAGCGCATTTGACATCAACTGAATTCAGTCCAAAGTTTAATTAAGACACTGTACATTTAAAGACTCTCTTACCAGACTCCTCGTCTTTCTTGTCAAATTTTTTAATCATTGTGTATGAACGAAGGAGACCCCGTCAGCCTCGGACATACGAAGAACTACTTCCACGTATCCAAAATGAAGCTTCACTTCCTGTCTGGGAGTCCACGTCGACGGAAATGACGTCACTGAACTTTCTGCGTCTTTTACAGTCACGTTTCATCAGACATGTCTCATGTGTAAAAACCTCGAAGACCTATAATTAACTACAACTAGTATATTTATTTTACTGAAGAAATAATTAAATAACAAATGTTTAATCAGATTTCGCGTTTGCACCCGTCGGCCACCGTAAAAATCCGTAGTGTAGTTATCCAGAATGGCCACAAGAGGGCGACATCGGTCCGTGCCCTCATTGAAGTCTGATGTTCCCAAAACTAAAAACACTAACATGTGGGATTATTGAGCATGCATCAGGGTACTATCATGTGCATTTTAGGTTTTATTTATTTATTAAAAATCCAGTCTGTCTTGTAGTACAGTACTGGCTTAGAATGCATATCTAAACCCGGTCTGGGAGGCAATATTTAAAAGAAACCCTTGGAATGCCGAAATACTTACGTTTAAATATAAAGGTGTTTTAGTGCCCTCCTGTGGTCAAAATATAAAATGACATGATGACAAAACTGCAGTTTGAGCTTCAAACATTTATCGCAGTTTAACTTATTCATTTGTCACGTTTCATCAGACATGTCTCATGTGGAAAAACTTCGAAAACCTATTATTAACTACAACAATTTTTTTAATGAAAAAAATACGTACTGTTTTTTCTCAAATCTAAAATCTGTAGTGTAGTTTTCCAAAATGGCCACAAGACGGCGACATCGTTCCGTGCACTCATTGAAGTCTGACGTTGGCGCGTTCTTAAAACCAACAAAAAAAAAACTAGCCAGTGCATTTTAGTTTTGATTTATTTAAAAAATCCAGTCTGTCTTTTAGTACAGTACTGGCTCAGGATACATATGTACACCTGATCTTGGAGGCAATATTTAAAAGAAAGCCTTGGAATACCAGCTCTGTTTAAATATAAAGGTGTTTCAGTGCCCTCTTGTGGTCAAAATATAAAATGACATCATGACAAAACTGCAGTTTAAGCTTCAAACTTTTGTCGCAATTTAACTTGTTTAACTGTCACGTTTCATCAGACATGTTTCATATGGAAATACTTGAAAAACATACTATTAACTGCAACTAATATAATTATTTTACTGAACAAATAATTAAATAATTAAATATTTTTTCACGAGCGGGCTGCTGTCTCAGATCTAAAATCTGTAGTGCAGTTATTTAGAATGACCACAAGAGGGAGACATCGTTCCGTGCACTCAGTGAAGTCTGATGTTGGCGCGTTCCTAAAACTAAAATGCTAGATTGTACTTATTAAAAAAAAAATTCAGTCTGTTTTTTAGTACAGTACTGGTTTAAGAATACATATCTTAACCTGATCTGGGAGGCAATATTTAAAAGAAACCCTTGGAATACTAAAGGCGCCGTTTAAAAATAAAGACGTTTTAGTGCCCTCTTGTGGTCAACATATAAAATGACAGCATGACAAAACTGCAGTTTGATCTTCAAACTTTTTTCGCAATTTTCTCACGTTTATTTTTGTTCATTTCTAGCCAAGCACACCAAGTATTAATAATATTTACATGCCATAACTATTATGTTTAATAGATGTCATTGTACAAAAAAAAATTATACAAACACACAAATGTACGTGGTTGCGTCTGCTTTAATTCAGGAAAAATAATCCTTTATTTGCAGTATAAAAATAAGGGACATCTGAAGAACACATACATTCGCATGCATTTGCATTTTACTGTAATTTATTAGTTTTGGAGGTGATATGTAGAGAAATTTATAGACAAAATGACTTATTTAAAACTTTTGGCAAATAAAACATTCAATGAATAAAATACATGAACAACAAAAAAAAGTGAAACTTGTCAAGTGTTTTTTGCTAATGAAATGCAAAACATTCTGCAATTCACAATTATTATCTAAAGAAGGGCCAACATTTATCAAACATTTAGTTTATTCTTAAATGGAAGTCCTTTAAAATAATTCAAATATTAAATAAAATTGTAAATGAACTAATTTAATTTCCTCTAAATAATTATGGGGGGGGAATCAACTTCGTTTATTTTTACACAGCCATTCTTCATGTCATTCATGTAAATGTTACAGCATTTTCAGAGTTTGCTAAAGAAATCTGATGTTTCTGTTGGTTGATGGGAATAAAAGCTGTGATAACACAAACACGAGCGATGTTAGAAAATGTTTTCACCTTTAGACCATCTCCTCGAGCAGAGACAAATTATTTACTTGAGGAATAAAGAGTGATGATCACATTGTGCAGGAGGGGGGCCAGCTGCTGCTCGTGGATGTTTAATCATTTCATGAAACTTTCTCAGTGTTTTTGCTCATTTTCTCCGTCCGATCTGCGCCAGGAGACGCGCGTTCTCCGCCGCCTTGGCGCGCAGGTTCTTGGCTTTGGCCACGTCAAACAGGACGTTCATGATGTTGGTGGGGACGTCCAGGGACAGGGTGAGTCTGCTCCCCCGGTCCCCCTGGACGCTGTTGCGGAGCATCTGGCCCCTGAGCTTCGTCCGGCTCATGAAGCGGTAGTTTGCGGGACTTGAAGTCCTTTTTTCCCGGCTGGATTCAGCAGAGGAGGAGGGGAAAGCGGGGCTGAGATACTCCGCGGACTGCAGGAGGGAGCCCCAGCTGTCTTCCTGGGAGTAGCCCGGTTCGTGCATGCCGCTCGGAGCCCGGACAGCCAGGTGGTTGCAGAGGAGGTCCGAGCGGCTCTGGAGGCGCAGGCACAGGCTGGAGGTCGGTGCGCACAGGACCGAGAGCAGCAGCAGGGTCTTCAGTGACGACAGCATGCTGTGTCCTCTGGGAGACAACAGGCAAGACCAAAGTCCCCAGAAAGAAACCAAAAGGGGGAGTGGGGGGGG
>JARVGS010000814.1:12927105-12941690 GCA_031762315.1 Hypsolebias antenori | reverse complement strand
AATCCTGCACACTTAATTCAATGAGGATAAGTTTACGCACCAGAGCAAGATGAAAGGTGTTTTTTTTTTCTTACCACTCTAATCCTAGAGATTCTGCAAGGAAACCCCCAGACTCTTCTGATCCCAAACCCAATCAAACTAAGAGCGCGTGTGGAGGGAGGTCAGCAGCGCGCACAGTCTCAGCGTCCATGCACGGGTTTAGTAGCAGACTTCAAACTGCAGCCCTACGCCAGCAACAACGTCATCCCTTTGACATTTGAGTTTGCTGTGAGACATCTCATTGGTCCTCGAGCAGTGATGTCACGCAATGTTGTGACCTCCTGTTTGTAGACGAGATCTCACGACTTTGAGAAACTTTATGCAGCCTCAACTTCTACATCTGTCACGTGATCCGTTGCAATCTTATTTTCTGCTTCTCAGTCAGCTCGATTGAACACTTTTCACTCACATCTATTTGTAGTTGATCACTTGTAAAGCAGTGATTTTGCTGGTTTCTTCAGTCAAACGTCAAGTTCAGAGAGGAAAAAATCTGCTTTTTTTCCCCCAAATTAAAAGAAATTTAAACATTTTAGTTCATGAAATTAAAGCAAAAAGCATCAAACAACATGCTGATGGATGTAATATATGTGGTGAAAGCAAACGATGTGTAAAAATGGAGGTAATGATGGGAGACTTAAACAAAATAATCTCCATCTGCTGTCAGAAGTTTACGCCCATTCATTATGAGCACTAATTATTTCAGGGGCTATTACTGATTTATTTGAACAGTTCTTCTGCCAGGCTGGAATGATGGAACAATATGCAGCTTTAATAGCTTTAACAGGATCTGAGCACACAAAGTGGATTTTATTGTGGATTTTTTTTTCTATGCACAGCATCAAATTGCTACAGGTTATAACCAGACCTTGTAATGATTGTGATGCTGAAGGTCCCAGAATCTTCACGTGACCAGGACTATTCAGTCCTCATTAGTGATCATGATCAACTGTAGCTGGTAGTTTCTCTTCACCAGCATTTGACAGCACCATCTGGATCGACACCAAGTCTGTACATAACTGATCTGACTCCAGTGAAGTTAGTTTTAACAGCTCCTCCAGCGTGAACATGGACAGTCTTCTGGAGACAACTTTGACATCCAGACAAAACAGAGACTCAGCTATTTGTCATCAATGACAATAAATGCATTTGGAGGAGTAAAAGTGATGCTTTCAAATGCAAGAACACTGTACTAGCTGTGAAGCATGGTGGTGGGAGTATCATGTTTTTGTACTGGTGTGTCACACAGTGAATGGAATGCTGGAGAAAAAAAAACTAGATGTTCTCCCTCTCCTGAAATGACACAACTCTCTTCACTATTATTAAATTGACAAAACATCATTGAATTTTGACACCGTCAAGGGTTTTTACTCACCTCAGACGAAAACACTTTAAACTTTGATCATGGGTTTGGTGTCGAGTCTTGTTTTTAGCGGATTTCTGACCAGTTTGTTTCATTAAAAAGCAGTTTAGTAAAATAGAGTAAAATAAAATTGTCTATATTTTTCATTTTCCATGTAATGAGACCCACAAAAGTCAATTTCTATATGATTCATGTCTAATCATATAGCCTACATATTGGATTGGCTGTGGTTAGAAGCCAATCTCTCAGAAAGCTCAACATTGCCTAATAAACCTTGAAAAAAACAGAACATCTCATGCAGGTTTGAAAGCATTATTAACAACCTCAACAAAGCTCATGTGAAGTGCATAAAAAGTAATTCTTACAGATTTATGAGGCGTCCTCTCACGGGGGAGTGCATTACTGCGCAGCATCGTGACTCATATGAAGACAGCCACAGGAGGCTTGTTCACATGAGGCTCCTCCGTCAGATTCGGATGACATTTTTCAAGAATTCACCTGTGAGATCTAAATTAGAAAGTGGCCAATATGAAATCTGAGACCGTATTTTAAATTTCCGCTTGCAGCATTTCCAGGGTTTAACTTGCTTTTTTTTTGTTTTTAATAGTAAAAAAAACACAACTGCATTCAGATCGTGCTGCCTCCATATGAGCAGCCACTGGAATCCCCTACCACTGCTGAGCAGGTCTGATGGAGGGTGACCGAGTCCCCGTTGGCCTCTCGTCTGGCTTCCAGCCTGACCCGTAACACCCCCCACCACAGGAACATATGTGGCGATGACAGTGGCAACAGGGCCGCCTGCTTTGTTCTTTTGCTCAGATTGTAGGGCAATTAAATAAATATGCTGAAGTTAAATTACAGGAGAAATGTAAACAATGGGGGAAAAATCACAAAGTATTTAATTTTCAGTAGCATTACATGATGAAAGACTGATTAAAAACAATACAAACTTATGTCATGGGGGGAAAAAACCAGTCCACGCTTATTAGATCTTTAGCAGGATGTGAAAGTATTTAAATCTAACCTCACAGCAGATTCCACCCTGTTATTTTTTATTAAACTAAAAAAAGAAGTAACATTTGAAAAACTAAACAGACTGTTGTTACTGATCAGACCATCAGTGAGTTGACATTCAGAAAAGCAGGAGCTTAGCTGCTCTGGAGCATACAGGTGTGTGTTAGCACAACGCCGGGGTGGAAAGACATCAGCAATGACCTTAGAGAAGCAACGTTGCTGCCCATCAATCTGGCAAGTGTTAAAGGTCATATCCAAATAATTTAGTCTACCGTTCTGCAGACAAATGATCACAAGTGGAGAACCTTCAGGGCATTTGACCATTTTACTGTAAAATGACATGATGGAATCTGTTGTGTTTTTGTACACTCATTACAAGATCTAAATAGATTTATAACTTGGTAAAGATCAGATCATAATACACTGAAAGAGAGTGGACTTCCCTTTTCCCCATGACTGTAAATGTCTCAGTAATTCAGAAGAAAACCACAGTTTTACAGTAAAAACAACATTAGCATAAATAAAGGCAACGCAAAATGCAAAACTAACATTATACTTAGTTATGTACACAATTCAGCATCATGTAGGCTTCATTTTTAATGTTTGCTCACTGTGAAAGAACAGTTCTGGCACTTTCCACATCTGTACTATTTCCACATTGTTGAAGGGAAACCATGCGGCTGCATCAGCTGTGGGACAGTACGTCCCCCGTGTGATCTGAAGGGCTTCCTGCTGCTCCTCTCTCCATCACACAACAACTTTGGCACTCCTGTTTAGAGCTGAACCGGTTTCCGTTGCCGCCACAGCCCCCGTACACAAACGGCCGGCACTCCCCCGACTGGACATGGAAGTACCAGAGCAGGATGTAGTCTGAACAGGATCCTTCTGACATCAGCTCCGAACAGCGCTCTGCCATTAAAACAAGTTACAGAGTTATGTTTGTGGACTTTTATTATCTCATCACCACATGGTAGTGCAAGAAATTATTTTAAGCTCCATCTTAAAAAAAAGTGGTCTCATATTGTTCTCCTCTTACTTTATTATTTCAGCTCGTTACTCATAAATTATATTTAAAAAAGTACAGGAGAAAACACTGAGCGTGTAGCCAAGGGAAATAAAGAAAAGAAGAAAATCTGTTGTCTTGGCCACTCACCAGCATCCTTTGTTCCAAACACCCTTCTTTTCCTCCTCTCTGTCCATGCCACAGTTCCTCCCTCATGAGACTCTAAAGACAGAAATAAAGTCCATCAGAAGTCGGACTTTTTGCTGGACTCGGCCTTCAAAGAACAAGAAATATCCTCTCTCACTGGACCAGAGGGGACTTCATGAGTGCCGGCAGCAGTTTGGGCTCATTTGAATGCATTTGAGTGTTGTGGACCATCAGTTCATTCATTGTCAAACTTTAAACTGCTAAGTGGTTCCCGAGTTATTTTGCTAACAAACAAATAGAGTTGATACCAACGGTTAACGCGAACGTCATGAGCAATGAGTTGCTCTTGGAGCGACTCTCAGCTAGAAACACACCAAACTTAAATCAGTATCTATAACATTGATTGACTGACGATCATTTTTATATTTGTTATTGTCAGTTGGCTGTGGCGGCCATTTTAACCACATTTTTCTGACTATCAGGCGCATTAAGCAAAATAAAACAGATATGTCAAATTTTATTAAACTCATTCACAATAACCACAAAAAAAATCGGTTCTAGGTCAGTAAGCACAACCAGAATTAATACACAAGGTGCACCAGTTTAGGGACCGTCAACAAATTGCCGGGCTAATGAGCTTGGTCTGAACACCGTTATAATGTTTTAAATATATTTCCAGAGTATTTGTCAAAGCAGCATCATGTATCATAAGTTTTCTCAGTATATTTCTGTGTGGTAATAAATCCTGAATTTTTTTCACCATTTAAAATCCAAAAGAACAAAATGGCACTTGTGTTTCAAAAGTACTGTAACTTTCTTTTAAAGCATCAAAGTTCATTCAAGGGTTCAAAGATTCAAGATTCTTTATTTGTCATTCCACCACATGTGGTGGAACAAAATTGTGTACACAGGGTCTCAGTAACATCCAACAAAAGTATTAAAATGTGTGTAAAAGAAAAACAGTAATAAGATCTAACATATGAACTAAGAAAAACGTTAACTAAAAACACACTAAGCACACACTTCTGTAGGGCTTCATCAGTCTGAGGAGTCCCAAGTAAACTGTTTTCCCCACTAAGCAGTACACGTCTTTAGTGGACCAACCAGTTTGCTGGTTTTGCTGGTGACTGATGAAGCCCTCCGAATAGAGGGCGAAACGTCTTTCCACAAAAAAGAAACTGGATGACTGAGCTTGAACTTTGATGCTTTAAAAGAAAGTTACAGTACGTCTGAAACACAAGTAACGCCTTGTTCTTTTGGATTTTAAATGGTGAGAAAATTCATGATTTATTACCATGCAGAAATATACTGAGAAAACTTGTTATGATACATGGTGCTGCTTTGACACATACTCTGAAAATACTGTAATTTGTTGACGGTCCCTAAGAGAACCATCGCTCCTCGGAGGGACAGACTGAGAGAAGGCTGCCTGCATCGGCTCGAACGAGGAAGCCATGGAGCATGAACGTGAAATATACAACGTAAAATTAATTTTACCACTGCAGCACACACTGGATATCGTTATATTTAAGGCTGATTTCAAAATTAATTTCATTTCGGTTTATTTATATAGTGCCAAGTCACAAAATCCTGCATGAACCTAAAACACAGGTGTCTGTTCCATTGTTGCTGTTGTCTGTGAGGTAAAACTATGTACAGTACAGTACAGTACAGTGAGGGAACGCAAAACTATTGCGAGGGAACGAAAAAGAAAGAAAAAAAAAAACACGTCCTCTCCGGGGCTCTGTAAATATTAAACAGACATGACTCAAAACATAAAGAAGCTCAGTTTATAAAATAGAGGTACTACAAGCTTAAAAAGGTTAAAATTATCTGTAAATAAAGCGTGAAAGTCAAACATTAGAAATGAAGGCAATGTTTTTGCTTCAGTCAAAGTCATTTCATTAGTTTATTTTTCATGGGTGACTCAAAACCTTTGATTTTCTTGTTGCTCAAATGAATCTTGTGCTCCTCAGCTCTGCATCTTTGCCTCAAGGTGAACTTTTTGAAATGCATCCATATGAACAGTGAGGATATTTAATCTGTGCATCACTACGCACACCACTTCCTGTGCTGTAAAACCACATGTTTATTTAAAAAAAAAAAAAAAAAAAACCTGCAGAGGTTCAAAACTGTTTTAATTTTTTTTGAGTTCTCCAAATTCATGAGTAAATATTAGCCTGAAATGATGGACAGCTGTAATTCTTATTATACTGGCTGGCGTTGACACTGAGCAATGGCAGCCTTAGGCTTTGATTAGCTGTTTGGTTGAATTTCCTGAAGCAAGAATTACAAATAGCTTCAGATTCAGAAAATGATTTCTGCCTGCAGCTAAATTCACTAATAAGTTTGTACCAGCTGCATATGTTTAACTTTCTACTGCATTTTTAGAGACAACAAACTGTGTTTATAATTCAAATGTTAGTTTTTTTTCTGCTTTGCTTTTTTAATATTTTTTAGTATGTAGTTATTGCATGCCTCCATAGTTTTGCTGGGATTGGTTTCAATAAATTTCCTTAGTAGTCCTTACCTGTTGAGTTTGGCAACTTCTTTTCTTCTGCAAGCTTCATAGAAGGACCTACTTCTGTAAAAGTGTCTCTATATATTTTCACATTGTGTTTCTCTTCCTCATGAAGATCACTGGTGATGGAAAACACTGCATCCTCCAGATTATTTTTACTTGGTGTGATTGCAGATGTTGCATCTGGATCCACGGACTTTACCATGAACTTGTATTCCAATCCTGCAAAACATAACATAAAATAAATAAAAGACAGAGCCTGAGTTACACAAACACCAATCACAAATTTTAATTTTCTTTAATCTCAAAAAGTCTGTAAAAAGTCACATCATTGAACTATAGTTCAACTGCTGTGATAGGAAAAGGAAAACTTGTGGATGATAGCGAGAAATCATGACATGTTCTAGTTTAGCTCAATTTTTTGTCACACATGTAATGTTATATATTGTTATGACATAAACAGAAACACTTTGAAGTTCAGATTTATGCTTATTACACAGAAACTAAACCAGATTTGTCATGGTGAATATTCATAACTGTCCAATTATTATACAATTATCTTAAAAAAAGGTTTGACCTGATGGTATAAAACCTTTAGAATAACAACTGATGCCAATTTACACGTATTTCATTGAACTTTGAAGATTAAAAACACAATCCTATATGCAGTACTTATGGCTAAGTTAAGACATTTGACCTCCATTTTGACCAGTTTTTAATTTGAAACAGCACCAACACAAACACTTGACATTTCACATTCACACATCACACATGGCTCTCTTTGTTATGTTGTCGTATAAATTTACTCAATAAAACTGCACAGAATTGACCTATATATTATGATAAAAAGCAGGATTTAATGAACTTTAATCTAAGGACACGTTAAAGTGTGAAGGTTGTTAGAAATACAGTTTTTATGTGTACACATTTTCATATTAGGTCAAATTAAAACGTCCCCTGTGTAAAAGATGTGTTTCATGTGTTTTTATACGTGCGTGGATTTATAGGAAGGCGTCCCTCCTAATTGCACGCTCATGTTTGTGAATGGCTTTACTGTTGCTGGCACCATGGTGTGTGTTCCTCAGAGAGAACATAACAGATGGCTCAACACACATGGGTGCCATGCTGCTGCCACAGGAGCTCTACAACAAATAGCCACATGCTACACACACACACAGACACACACACACACATACTTACAATATGCAGGCCTTTCTAGAAACACATGTTTATTCGCACACAGACACTCTCCAGGATCCAAAGTGTGCTTGTACAGTCGATGTGTGCACACTCTTACCACACTTTTCTACCACCTCCTGAGTCACGAGCTCCTTCACTTCTTCTGCCTTCACACACAGGAAAACAACATTTAAGAGACCGGATAGTTTTTAACCAATTTACTGTTTAAAAACATGTAATGTCATTGTAATACTGACGTACCGAGAGCCCAGGTTCTCCTTTGTCTCCCTTTGATCCTTCAACACCCATTGAACCCTTGAAAAAATAAAGACTAATATTCATATATGTATATATTTAGTCTATTTTGACGTTTTTCTTATAAACCAAAGGACTGTACGAGCAAACATGACACACCAATACTGGTTATTATTCAAAAAAGTGCATAATGTCTATCATTTTGTGAGGAATTGCTGTTTTAACTACTAAAAACATAACAAAGGTATGTAGAAAGTTGCAACAATATTAGAAGGGTCTGTCATCTCTGGCTACTCATTTACAGAAACCACTAACTTACTAATTTTACTAAGACTCTTAAAAGTGATGATAAAAACATAGGTTAAGCAGCCCATGGGGAGTTTGTGAGAGGATATGATCAAAATTATTTCTTTGCTTAAGGCCCTTCTGATGATGTTAGTCCTCTTATTCACACATGCACTTCTTATTTATGTAAAATAGTGACAAGAATTTGGGAATGAAGTTGTGGGAAAATCCCAGATTTAGTCAGAAAATGTGTTGCTCCAAGGAACCAAGATGCAGACACAGGCAATAATACTGCCTGGTAAAACTTTAATAAAACAAACAGCTGACAGAGCAGAAAAATGGCCGATACAAAAGCCAAACACATAGCAAAACCAGAAATAAGGAATAAAAAAACATCAAACAATGTGATGAGCAATGGCTGAATGAGAACTGGGAGGATAAATCTGTTGAGAGAGGTGATTAGTGATTGAGTGTAGCTGAAGCTAGAGGGCAGATTGGTGTGAATGATAAATTGAAGGCAAGGCTGACTGAGGGAAGTACAGATAATGGCTCAGGGAGGAACTAAGTAGCAGAAAACAAGATGAACACAGAGAATCTCAAAATAAAACAAGGGAAAGTATGGCAACCAGCGCAATAAAACACAACCTCACAAAGACAAAACCCCAAGAATCATGACAGACGTCTGCATGAAAAATGACACAGCAGAACTTAAGTGCTCAAAATATCCAGAGTCTGAACTTTTATCAGTTTTTTTTTAATAATAATAAATAAAAATAAAGCAATCTAACAAGTTTTTACTTTGGTGGAGCTCAAACTAAAGAGGAGCTAAAAATTGACTGATGATAGATTTACAAGTGATACAAGAAAGAGTGTTCATAAATATATCTCACACTCTCTCCTCGACGTCCAGGTGTCCCTGGTGTTCCCTTCGGACACAGCTTCGATCTGCCTCTTCTGCCCCTCTCGCCCTGTTTAAGAAAAGCACACAAAGGAAAATAAATCTCTTAAGACAAGTTCTCTGTGCCCACAAAGACAAATCCATGACAGGACGTCAAATCTGTACCTTTTAAACAATCTGAAAGACAGATCAAATAGATGCATCCTTGGAATATCCTCATTAGTGGTTTCAAGCCACTCTCTGTTACCACAGAAAGTCTGGTAATTGTGGCTGAAAGGATGTAATTGAGTAAGATATTACTTGAAAGCTGTAGGCAGAAATAGACTTCTGTGTGTGCGCATGTTAATTGGGGACATGTCTCTGCTGTCTCTGCTGCTGCCACTCTCCCACAAAGACACAATGACTGTAATCAAGCTGTGCTCATCCTCGTCATGCATTTTCAGTCGCTTCTTATTGTGTTTTTACATGTGAAATAAAATAAATAGTTGTGAAAATGTTTGGAGGTAGTTAAAATATTATAGTATTATTAAAGTTTTATATATATATATATATATTTCCCCTGCTTGCTCTTGACAAAGGCAGACGCTTCCTCCCGCGCCTGCTTCTCTCCTGCTTTGCTCTTTGTCCTGTGAACCCTATCAGAGCCTCTTTACATATCTTCCGAATTGTAAATTATGGATCTCGTCAGCTGGTCTCTCAACACAATTGAGAAAATTTTCTCTACAAGAAGACAGGGCAAAGGAAAGCCCTCATGCCCTGATGGGACTGCAGCTGGATACACGATGGATTCCTGGGGGCAGTGGAAGATCATGTGCCTGTCTGTATTGTCCGCTGAGGATGTGGAAGATGCGTACATAATTGGATTTATGATATGACTTCTGCTCTTTGGACTTGGCGGTTACCTGGCATATCAACAAAAACAGAAAATGTCAGCAACTGTTCTGGCCATTGCAAGGTTGCCTAGATTGTGTGAAAGAATGTGCCATGTGGTGAGACTCAGATGCTGTGTGAGCTGAGCCATAAGCTAGACGCATTTCTGAGAATCGTTGGCCACTTGCGGCTCCTGAAACTCGCTGGCAAAAAGGAATTGACCTTGGAGAAGCTACAAGCTCAGCCCGGAGGTGTTGACCACAAAATTTGGCTGTTTGGAGTCACCACTGAGCGGTACCAGCAGAACTATAAGGCAGAAAGAAATCAAGCAGAGTCAGCCTGACCCAAAATAACTGTTGTTATCTGAATCTGGCTCCCACGTGTCAACCATGAATTGGCCAACTATCCCAAACTCTTCTGGATGTTATGTGAACAAGAAGCTCTGCTCCCCCCCTCCCCTATACCCGCTCCCTTCTCAAGAACATCTGTGGGCCTGTATCAGAGCTGAGCTGGCTGATAGACACTGTACCATCTCTTATCAGGACTGGGGACTATCTGGCAGTGTCCACAGACAAACTCCACCTCCGTCGGCCTTCCTCATGCATATATGTATCATGATGTCATCAGTATGTTGCTGTTTCTGTGGTGAGTTTTTTTTTTTTTTTCAACTTTCACTGTGTCCCGTCGAGGATACAATGTGAGATATATATATATATTTATATACCTCCCCTTCCCCCCGTTTTTCTCTTTTCCTACCAAAAGGAAAAAGACTGTGCCTCCCACAGGGCCGCGGCCTCAGACACCTCCATCCCCACCATGTCTGTTTGTTTGTTTTACTCGCACGGGCTGTACTGAAATGTAATTTTGTTGTGCTTCAGTGCAATGACAATAAAGCTGATTCTGATTCTGATATAGTAGCTAAAAATGGTACAGATCCTTAAAGCCACTTTTCATGGTCACGCTTAAGAAACGAGCAAAAGACCAAAAGAGCATTTTTTTAATGTAAACGTTGACTCTGTGGTGAGACCACCAAAGCACATGAAGAAGTCTCACAGGTGAATGTTGGGTTTCAGGTTTACCAATGGAACTCCATTGATTGATTCAGTGGCTGTGATTTAGGAACAGAGAGCGAGAGGTGGTGAACTGATACCTGGATAAAAGTCAAGGCTTCAGTCTGACAGAGGAGGGTTTCTGACAGCTGAAGACTGGAAACATTTTTATTTTTTAATTATGTGTTCATGCAAGTGAAACACAAAACAGACAGCCACACAATAGGAAACAATCATGGAGTACCTTGGGGCCCGGGTCCCCTCGAGGTCCCGATGGTCCTGGTGGTCCTTCATCTCCATCTCTCCCTGGACTTCCAGCTGATCCCTTAAACCCTGGAAAACCTGAGAAACCTGCTGCACCCTGAGTTAAGACAGAAAAAAGCAATGGAGGATAAAAGATTTATTGTTCTTTAACATAATCAACATCTAAAAGTTTATTACGTTATTTAAATACAAGATTAATTGAAAAGCGAATTAAATTTACAACCTTTTCTCCTTTCCCTCCTGGTACACCATCACTGCCGTTGGTTCCACCTTCTCCTTTATCACCCTAAAGTTTTACATTAGGAGAAAAACAAAGGGATTTATCTGTGTTTAGAGATGACACAAAAAATAAATTTGTGTGTTTTTACCTTTCGTCCTGTGAGCCCATTTAGTCCGGGTATACCGGAGCTCCCAGGTAAACCTGAGTCTCCCTGTTTCAAACATACAGTGTAGCTGAAGTCTTTGTAGAAGGCATCATTATAATTTAACTATTCTTTATTTATAGAAATCTAACTAAAAGCTAACCTTTTCTCCGTCTAGACCAGGAGTCCCAACGCGTCCAGGAAAACCTCTGAAACCCTGGAAATACAACCAACACATTTGTTTACGCTTAAAAAAACAAGGCAGATGGCTAACCACCAGTGGAACAAGTGGAAGAAATAATATTTCCTCCACCTTTTCCCCTTTCTCTCCTATTTCTCCTGTTAAGCCAGATTCTCCTGGATCCCCCTGTGAAAGGACATCAAACAAAATAAAGAACAAACAAAACCAATACACTCACACTTTTAATATACCGATAAATCAATTTGATGGTTAGAAGCCAGACTGTTTTCCAGAGTACCTGGTCACCCTTCTGGCCATGAAGTCCATCATCTCCTTTGTCTCCTTTGTCTCCATCCTTCCCATGTTCTCCATCACGTCCCTAAAATCAAACCAAGCTGCAGCTTTTTAGTTTCCACCTCAAATTCAAGGCACAGTATTAGCTTCAAATAAATAAAAAAAGGCTAAATGTTACATGTTGATTTACCATCACTCCATTCAGCCCTGGCTCTCCAGGGTCCCCCTGTAGATCAGCACAACAATCTCACATAAAGTGATGTTGAAAAGTAAAACACATTGAAACAAAAACTGCAGAATTTCTAGTCTACCTTCTGGCCAACTGGTCCTCGTGCTCCAAACCGTCCCATCGCACCCTTAGTACCTGCATCACCCTTTACACCCTACAGAGATTAAAAACACTGCATAATTGGACCAATGGGGGCAACTTGGGTATGCATCTTTAAATGCGGTTTATATATATTACCTTCACTCCAGGAGGACCATCTTCTCCCTTCTCTCCTTTATCCCCATCAAAACCCGGGAAACCTCGCTCTCCCTGAATCAAAACGTCCTCACAATAACCGTCTTTGCTTTAAAGATATCACTATTAACTCAATCATAGGACTTTTTAGTTTTATTAATCTATTTATTTATTTTGCTGGCAGGATTAAAGAGGAGCTGACAAAAGTTGGATCAAACATACAGAAGCAAAGAACAAACCCATCAATAACTTCAGTGACAGCAATACCAACAGGTGTAAGCTGTGAAAGTTTTTTTTATTTTTTTACCACAAATATGGTCGAAGGATTAAAAACACGTTTTCTAACCTCCCAATTTCTTTCTCCATCAAATTATTCAAAGATGATGAGAGACTTCAGTCAAGTAAAAGATATTATGAAGACGTCTAATCTAAAACAAAATAAGTTCATGCACGAACACCTAAAGCATGTATGTGATAGACAAAGCTACTGAATTTAATAAGTTATCCCTCTAATGTATATAATCTTTAAAAAACAACCTTCACAATTATATTAAAATGTGCAGTAAATCTAATTAAACCATATAAAATGGTAAAAATAAGTTTTTGCGAGAAAGTGGACTTGATCAATAGCATCCCAGGATTCCTGAAGGTTTGATTTTTTTTACTTTTTCTTTTGAACTTTGGCTATGTTCTTTTCAGTCTGTTTGTCTAACCATGTCCACATGCTACATAGTTTTGGGCAAAAATAAATAAATAAATAAAATAAATATAAAAAGGTGAGTGAACTAGTGATGGTTGTGAACTAAACAAGAAGCATCAGTACTAAAACAAACTACCTATCTCAGAGTAAAAGTACCTGAACTGCATGCTTTTAATAAATTGGGAAATAATCTGGCAAAAATATGACAGGAATGGAGTGATGAGCTGATCATTCCTGTATGTCAAGTTTTCAGCTAACAGCTCTTTACCATCAAACTGTATTATCTTTAATATTTTTCACAGATTAAACAAAAAAAATGGGAACAAATTGTGTCTTTGTGACAGAATGCTGAAATAAAGAGCTTGAACATCAGATTAAAAACGAGTACTGTACTTTGCCACGATATCTGTTATGTGTCGACAACACTGGTTCAGCTCTTGAGTTTAGGGGTCTTTTACTCTGAAAATGTTCAGATACAAGACAGGAAATCCTGGGCTCATTCATATGTCATATACTACATAGCTAAACGGCTAAACTCTTTATGAATGCCCTTTTAGATCTGACTGGGATTTAGTACAAAAGAAAATGAAACATTTACAAATATAGTTCCACATTTAATAGCTAAGTTTAAACCTAGTCATTCATTGCTTCAGCTTTGTCCTTAAAAGGGGTTCCGTTTTCATCTTTTGATCTTTTGTGTGTTGATCTGGACACTGGTTATAAAAGGGATACTTTCCTCTCACAATGATAAGAAATAAACTGAACGCTCTAAACAAATACTTCAAAAAATGTATTTGCTGTGCGACAGTAAAATTGACAGTAAATTGAAAAGGATCTTACCGCCTCGCCTTTGGAGCCCTTGAAACCACGAGGTCCTTGAATCTGAAGCACACTCCCCTGTAGGAGAGAATCAGATTTTCATTTCCAAACACACACAAAAATAGAGGAGCACATCATTATATTTTCTTGTTTGTTTTGTGTGACACAAAAATATCGGTTAAAATTTATCTGAAAAATTACAAATAGAGCATAAACGTCTAAATACTCAGTCACCTTACCCTTTCCCCTCTGACTCCAGGTAAGCCATGATCTCCCTGTGGGGGAGAAAAAAAAAGAAATCAAACAAAATTGCAAATTTTAATACTCAAAAATATATATATACTGTATTTTTAAATCCCACATGTCAACACCAGTTACTTCATAGCTCCTGGCTGCATGCTGTTGCAGCAGTTCATAACAGTATGATCATGTCTACTAAAATCTATAACTCACAGGTTTGGAGCTCAACCTGACTGGGGTTTGGAGGTGTTTGACAGGAATAAGTGTCAAGAACTCAGTCAACACCTCAGCTGAGACACTTTAGCAGAGATGAGACAAATACAGAGTGAAAGCAATACAACATCCTTCTAAAAAAACTACCTGAACTTCAATTGATGCTTGAAAATTATGGAGGTATCTCTATTTTGTATGTATATATTCTATAACAGAATTTTGAGCATTTTGAGCAATTTTTAGTACATAGAAATGTGATTTGAGAGGAGAAAAAATATGAAGTAATAAAAAATTGTGCATTTTCTTTGTGCCAAATTCACAACAGCAAGTACAAATGTTGGCATTTTTGTTACTTGTAGAATTTTATTACTGTACTTCTCGCTGCATAAGTCATACCTTTTTGCATAAATTAGCATGCCCTGCGACTTA
>JARVGS010000814.1:12906098-12921775 GCA_031762315.1 Hypsolebias antenori | reverse complement strand
AAAAACTATTTACAACACTATAAACACTACTGTACAGTATTTACATCACTTTGTACAACAGCACTGTTCTGCACAGCGCCAGAGTGATCTATGCAGCACTGAAGGCAAAAAAGAGGAACGTCCAACACAGTACAGCATAATCCAAAAAAAAAAAAAAAAAAAAAACCTTACTTTTTGTGTTGTTTTAAATTGATTTCTTCCACCTGGGGCACCTGGCATGAACACCTAAAATAAAATAAAAAAAAATTTAACATCAGCCATTGTCATTGTTGATTTATTAATATCTTTAATTTATTTTTAACCTCCCTTTGAAAAACAGGTGAAACCTACCATGGAGTCAAGCCAGGATGTGCCTCTTTTTGCCCTGATTTGAGGTCGAGGCCCCTGTAAAGTTCCCCGAAAACCTTTATAAGCAAGCTTAGCACAACAGTCATGTATTTATATGCTTTTGTGTTCTGATTTTTTTAATTAATGTGCATAATAATGTTAATAATAATAATAATAATAATAATAATAATAATAATAATAATAATGAAATGTAAAGGAAGACACAGAGCTGCTTTGGAAGTTATTTGAACATTTTTACTTGAGCATACATGCACACAGAGGTTAAACACAGACAACGAAATAACAGCGAAAGATTTCACCAGTGAAAAAAGTGCTGAATCACTCTTAACTGATCATAGTAACATAGGAATTTGTTGAATTTCTAAAGAATTTAAGAAATGTGAAAAACTTCTTCAATAAATAAAAGTTCCACAAAAATCATGATTAAAAACATGTAATCAAAAGATTATAAAATTGTGTTAATTACATAAATTCCTTGGAATAAATAAATAAGAAGTTCACAAGGTCAGAAAATTAAAGTCTAGGCTGAACAATATGAACAACCACATCTTAAACATGAAGTTTATGCCACCTATAAAAGGACCCTCTTAAAAAAAAAAAAAAAAAAAAGGGCCGTCTGTATGGCTTTGGGTGAGTGAAATTGTCTCTGTGTGGAAAGATGTCGCCCCTTGTGAAATGTTGGTCGAGTTCAGGATTCCTCGTCAGAGAAACGCTTCATGGTTTATGCAAACTCTCCATGCAGTGCTTTCTTATGAATGATTAGGACTCTAATGTTTCAGTCTCTTGACAATTAAGAGATGTCCTGTTTAAAGAAAGAGAGACAAAGTATTAAAGGTAACTCTCTTATTCTTTGCTTCAGTCATTTTGTGAAAAGTTGCACCGTTTGTTAGAGTTTTTTAACTTTCATACCAGCTTAGGAGGAATCATACTAAAAGCATGCTGCTCAAATGTTTTTTTTTTTTTTTTTTTTTTATCCAGACCATGCTTTAGTAAGGTTTGCTATTATAAATCCAAATAGAACTGTTTTGCACTGGTGAAATTTTCAGGACTTAGGAAAAAAAGTTGGAAAAAGTGCTGCCAAGTGCTCGTCCTCTTTCATTTAAAGCCTGATTTATCTCATCTTTCTAAATAAACCCTCTGTCCCTCACCTTTTCCTCTGTTCAGGTGTGAAAGAAAGAGCTTGGCATTCCAAGGCATGCAAGAAAATATCCAGAAACTTATATAAATTTGTAGAATTTAAATCAAAACTCTACCTTGACTGGTTCCTCTGTTGCAGATGGAGGAGTGGGCAGTGTCACCTGATCCTAATTGTAAAAGTAAGAGAGACCTATTTTTAGCTATAAATACATTAATTCAACAGTGAAGCACCACACGGAGTAAATACAGGCTTGCAATTACATGTAAAAGGGTTCACGCCATTCACCATGCCCCACGTCCTAATTTGCAATCTTAGTAAAAGTAGTTCACAAAGAAATGTAATGGGTTTCTAATTTGCTTTTTACATGATCGCACCACTAAATTTGATCAAATCTAGTGAGTAGGTCGTCTTGTTGTATTGCAAAGAAACAAGACATCAGCTTTTAACTCAGAGGAAGGCAAAAACATTGCCAGCTCCTTACCTCGTTCATATCACCTGCAAACTGAAAAGGTCCTGCTGTGGTTGTCAGGATGACCTAAAAAAACAACATTTAAAAAGAGCATTAGAAATATATTTAAAAAGTTCCAACAAAGTCTGAATATTGGAGAAAAATAATAGTTTGCATTTTGTTTGAAAATTATTGAACAGTGGTTAAAATGATAAATTTTAAATTAAATATGCAATATAAAAGCCTGTTTAACATCTGAAATAAATACTACATATGCTCCAGCATAATGTTGTACATTAATGTTAAACTATAGCACCAAAAAGCTTTCAGAACATGTCAAGTTTTAAACATTCTGTGAAAATATTGTATATGTATTGTAATAAATGTATTTGGACTCAGTATCACAACCCAATTTACAAAATAGTTGGGACTTTTATTTATTGAGAGGCTGAATTTTTTTTAAGTAAAAATGGGCAGATGTTTGTCAGTTTGCCAAGAACTATCTAAAATAGTGGAATAATTTAAAAAATAATGTCTCCGTAGAACATTTGGAAGACTTTGACTATTCTATCCTCTACGGTTCATAATAACTTTATAATATAATCAAAAGAGTTTTAAAAAATCTGGAAAAAAATTGTAGACACAAGACAAGGTCAAAAGTCTATGCATTAATGCAGAAAAGTTTATACAGATTTAAATTAATTTGGCAGAAACTCAAACTAAGAAGGTCCAGGGCTGTTGAACAACTAGAATCCTACACGAGACAGGAATGGGACAAAGTTCCCCTCCAAAACCTCCAGCAGCTGGTCTCCTCAGTTCCTAGACATTTAGACTGTTGTTAAAAGAAGAGGCTTCTCAGTGGAAACATCACAACTCGTTTTGGGATGTGTTGCATCCATAAAACTGAAAATTACTAACTTAATCATTGTAATTTTATGATTTTAGTTTCAGCGTTTGACATGTTTACTGTGTCGCATTGTAAATAAAAATATGTTGATGAGACATGCAAATTATTTGCATTCAACTGTTATTCATGGTAAACACAGTGCCCAAACTGTTGGGATTGAGTTTGTGTATGTTGTGCATTTTTCCAGTGTCAAAGATATTTGATTAAAAATAACTAACTAAAATAATCCTTACAGATATTTAATATAGTGCATTCAAAACATGTTTAATGTAGATTATATACAACCTTTATTTTGTTTGAACATGTCCAGAGGAGGGACACTGGGTATATTGATAGAAGGATGTTAGAAATGCAGCTGCCAGGAAAAAGACAAAGAGGAGATACAAAGTATATGGATGCTGTTGGAGAGGACATGGAGGTAGATGGAGTGAGGACAGAGGATGCAGAGGACAGAATAAGATGGAGGATGACTCGTTGCGGAAACCCCTGAAGAGGGAAAAGCCAAAAAAAGAAGATTTAGTTTGATCAAAACATTCAATTTTCCTTTTCCTGGTAAAATCCTAACAACTTGATGTGACTTTTAGTCAAAAATGGTTCCTGCCAACAACTCTGAAAAGGTTTTAATAGATGGACTGCTGAACTTGTGATTGTTCTTCAAACTTAGTAAATAATTCTGATTTTTTTTGCAATTGTATGTTTAGGGTTTTTGTTCAAAATCTATGTTTAGATGTGCACTGGGATACAGAAAGGCCACTAGTGGCAGCTTCTGCGCTACAGTACAGTATAATCCTGTGTTGTGGGTATTTTTGACATTTAAATGGACAAGTTTCAATCTTCACTTTTCTGCATGTAGTTCTAACATCTTTTATTTCCTTCTGTAAATATGTTAAAATTGAATTTGAATCAAGTGGCAGCTTGGAAAGTTTATGAAAGTTTACCAACAATTTAATCACAAGAGCCATAAAAGGCTGAGAAAAGGTTAATAAGAATACAGTATAATTATTTAAATAAGGGTCAGCAGACAGTGAAAAATAGCCACTGCATTGCCTCTGTGGACCAGAGGAAAATAAAGTATTTTTCTAAGACAAGTAAAAAAAAAAAAAAAATCAGTAAAAATTGTAAACTTAAAGGTGATAGAAAAATATTTCTAAATGACAGGAAGTAGATGTTTTCTGAATCACGTTCAAGGTACAGTTTGAGATTGTATCAAGCTGAAATGACCACTCTTAAAGGATCAAGTTAACATTATTTTTTTATTTTGTTTGTATGCATGTACAATAGAAAATAAAGTAATGCCATCATGCATGATGTGTAGTTTACCTGTGCATCTGTTCCTCTGTCTGAGGACAGTAAATAACTGGAGGTTTCAAACTGGTCAGGACTGTGTGTGGGGAACAATCCCTCCTGTTCATATTAACAACACATAACTACTAGATAATATTTCAGGCACAACAGAGTGATGCACAACCAAGTTTAGCAGTAAACCTCCCATTTTAATAAGTTAAGGGGTTTTTGTTTCACTTGTGCAACTCAATTACATAGGCTTACCGTACCTTTTTATCTCCAGGATTGGGGAATTCATCTGTTTGGACTTCAAGCTGCAAGGAACAAAAACATATTTTACATTAAAAATGAATCATAACATTTATACCCATTCCAGCTGACACAGATGAGAACATTCTCTTTGAAGCAACTTTACCTCTGTGTTCTCTGTCTTCTCATGAGAAGATGAGAGTTCATTTGGGGGAAGTTCTTCCTGTTTACAAGTAAAAAAAAAACTCTCAACTTAAACATGCACACACAGATAATATGCTGAGCAGATGCAGTGAGCTGTCATGACAAACTAATTTATTCCTAATAACTAAATTCAGGTAGTGGGTGTGTCATTAATCAAGGCTTTTTAGTATTCATGTGGGCATGGATATATTTGAGTTTCAAGAGTTGACGAGCATGCAGACTTTAAAAAAAGAGAAAAAGAATGTACGTCATCAACAGCACATTTAAGAGTTTCCAGCAGTGCCTGAATTACTAATTTAGTGCTTCCTACCTCGTATTCATAGGAGTAATCTTCACCGTCATAAAACTCCTCTTCTTCTTCTTCTTGTTTTTTCTCTTCACTTGTCTGAATACAAAAAAAAAAGATGTAATTAAAGGAAGATTCTAATACAAAGCACCATTTGTTTTATTTGTGTGACTAAAAAGCATTAAATCTGAGTAACATCAGAGCGACACATTAGTTAAAAAAAAAAAGAAGCACGTGGACATTTGGACAAATGCATGCGAGCAGTTACATAAGCCTCATCATCTGTCCAATAACTGGCTAATTCAGTACAGTATATAACTTTTGCATTAGATTAATTAATTGTTTTTATTAATTGTTATGACCAAAGTGTTTTTTCTGCACGCATTATGTTAGGCTGTGTTAGCACATGTTTTACAGGGTGAGAAGGGTTAGTTTCATTTATTCAGTTGGGATAAGAGTGCCGTTTAGTTTCCACGTTTTAGTCTAATCCCATTCAAGACATTTACCAGGCGCTGTCTTTGCCTCTTACGACGTCCTTTATTTCCTTTGCCCTGGTTAAGAAATCAAGTCGAATAAAACGAGAAAAAATAAGTACATTTTCTCATACTGTACTTCAAAAGGCGTAGATGAAATTTTAAACTGTGAAGGGTATGTTTAAGTTGATATAGTTAATAACTACTATTAGTTTATTTAAAAAAAAAAACAAGTAAAGGAATTTAAAAGGTGTAAATTTATCACAGTTTATGATAAGTATTTATATTACCCCAGGACCACACCAGAAGCTCCATGTTTCAACTGACAGAGTTTAATCTTTCCCACTGATTAGAGCCATGGCATTTTTTTTATATTCACATTTCCAAACACATTGATTCATTTGTTGACTAAATAAAACAGATGTAAAAATCCACCTCCAGACACATTTATGAGAAGACATTTAGCTACTGTTAGGATTTGAGTTCTTAAAGTCCAAGAAGCATCAATTCTGAGTTGATTCTGTGTTAGTTTTACTTGAATTTTAATTTATGTTTGCTTTTTTAAAACTATATATTTCATTAGTGCCCCAACTCCTGAATGTCTAAATACAGAAAGAGCCTGGAGTCAAAATGTCATAATTCAATGGCAGAATTTTAATCTCTATATGTCTTTGAAAGTTAATTTTCATACTTTAGTGATTATTATTCATTTCTGCACAGGGAAAGTTGAGCATGAACATGAAACCCTGATGTGGCCCTTAATTATGTACATTTATTCTAAACTGACTGAGCAGCATTTTAAGATTTATGTATTTTTAAACTCTGTCGATAATGAGAACGTCTCGGCAGCTTTACTTTCCCACGCTCTCTGTTCTTCTTCTTTGGTGCAGAGATCTTCTTCAGTGGGTCTTCCTGACTGAGGAGAACAGGCTCCACCACAGTTTCAGGTACCCCTGAAACCGTCTGAAGACAAATGTACACATTTTTAATGTTAAAAACAGATTATAGTAAACATGAACTATGACTGACACCAAGATTTTTGTGGTGGGTTTTAAAACATTAGGTTTAGATTTTATGTCATTATTATGCAGAAAATGCAACAGTGTGTGGTAAACGTATCGTATAATTATTAGTTTAAAGAAAGCTATTTTAAAGTATGGTTTATAAAATTTTATTTTAATAATTAGGAGCCAAATGGAATAATGGAAGAAAATAAAGGCAAAATAAATAAATAAATAAATAAATAAAATCACTCAAGACAGTGAGATGCATTAATGGAAAGTGTTCATTTCAAACCATCTAAAAAATGATTAGAATATTCAAATGTGTATATTTTATAATATCCACACCTCGTTTATAGTGGTATAATTGAAAGTAGAGTTGACTAAAGTCAGATTTATTTTGAGCGAAGACTCGTTCCTGTTCCAGTCTTTAACCTCGGTCCCTCTGGATCCTGTTAACTTGGTTTCAATCTGGTTGAGTTTCTGCTGATCATCGAGTGTGGTGATGGTCCAAGAGGTTGGACTCTCTTCAGTTTCATTAAAAAAATCCTTTAGAAACAACAAAAAAGGAAAAAAAGTGAGATCATATTTTGGAATAAACAATCTAGGGTAAAGACTAATTTGCGTGGGAAAATGTGTACTGTGAGAAAATACTTCTATATTTAGTTTCCTGTTTCAGGTTTAGTAAAAGTCACATAAATAAATCCCTCTGAGCCATGACAAATTTACATTTAAATAACCAGTGAAAATAGCAAGATTTTTTTTTAGCCGTTTCTGTAATCAAGTTCTCCAAACTTTTATGCATATAAAAGATTCTAATTAGCCAAATAAGACCCTAAAATCTGATTTATTTTACAAGCCAATTTAATAATTCAAAACTAGAAGTTGAAGTACTTTGTAGATACCTAAAAATCATTACTGAAGATACTTACAGCCAACAAAGGTTCAGGAAGCTGCTCAGCTAAGACGGGCTGCTGATTGTCCAGCTCTGACTGCGGCTGGCTGGTGAGGTCAAATTTCAGTGACCTCTGTTTAAAAACAAACACAACTTTATTTTCCAACTTTTCCTCTAACTATAGGTGGTCTGCAGATTCACACTCAATACTTCAATGAATTTTATTGATGAAAGTGTCTTGTGACTGAAACATGAACATAAAATGAGACAACAGGTCAAACAGTACAGATACGCTGTTCAAAACTCAAAGAGGATGGGGGGCTGTAAAATATGCAGATGGAAAGGGTTACCTTGCAGTTGTATTCCATCAAGTCTCAGTGTGAGATTATTTTATTCTTCACTGAACAAGTTGTGAACTACTGTATTTGTGTCTCTGAGCTGAAAGTTTTCAAACATTTGATTAAGTTTTGCAGAGTATTTCTATGGTTTAAATGTCCTTGTATTTATTAATTTTTTTTTCTTATGTGACTTTAAAATATGTGTTTTCAACTTATGTATATGCTTATTGCATGGACCTTCAAAACACAATGTTAACCTTCAGTTCAACGACATTTTGTGAACAAGATGACCCTGATGCTTTGAACCTTTGTCTTATAAAAGTAGGATAATTCAGTATTTCCTCTGCATGAATAAGTAACAAGACAGCAGAAAAATTAGAATTCATCCCCAAAGACTGCATACCGTGTTCTCAGAGATGACGTTGGAGGTTTCTGTGTTCTCTTTTATTTTCTTTGAGTTGCTGAGCACATGAAGCAGCTCCTCTATTCCATCCTGCAGCAGCCTGTCAATCAAAGCCTTCAGCAAAGGCAGCTGTGACAAAAAAAAAAAGTTTTATTTGGATGGTCAACTTCAGATTACTCTCCTTTTACAATACCACGGCAAATTCTATCATCCTAATGCATACATGGTAATGCAAAGAGCTCACCCTTATACCATAGTCTTCAAACATCACTTCAATGTCCTAAAATAGAAGCAAGATACATTGTTCAGGGATTTATTAATGCAAAATGAAAACACACATCCCAGGAAGGGAATTACAATACATGTATCATAATTCAACCTTCATCTCAAGAGACCTTCCAGGAGCTCCAGCATCACCCTGCAGAAACACAGAAATACGTAAATGTAATAAAAATAACACAATTTCCATTTCCATGTTTTTACGATACAGCACTTATCACCTTCTCCCCTTTCAGGCCTGTTTCTCCTTTATCACCCTGCAAGAAGGACAGACGAAATGTTGGGACCATTTCTTTTTTGTGTTTTGAAAAGCTTCTACATAAACAGCATTAGCATCTTACCTTCATTCCTGGTGAACCCTTTATACAGGGGAAAAAACAAAAAAAAACAAAAAACAGAAGAGCAACACATTTTAACGTGCATCTACATCATGCTTGCCATAAAGTTTCTCTCCCACCCAACACAACCATAAAGCCATCACTGATAACTGAAACCCGAGTAGGTGCCAAATGAATTATGTCATAAGGCAGAAATAACGTGCAATTATTCATGAGCTGTACATGCTGTATGCAGAAATATGATGAGTAAATAAACTAACAGTGGCCCCTGGAGGACCCATTGGGATTGGAAAGGCTTGTCGAATTTCCTCAACTGTGGCACCCTGAAAATAGAAACACACAGAGACATTGAAAATACTGATGTTAAAGATGTTTTGGTAGATGTGAACCTGTTTTTCCTGAAAAAAGCACAACGCTAAAAATCAGCCTAAACAATGCTGACCATGAACTGTCATTCAGAAAAGTTATCTGAAAAGAGAATTAAATAATTTGCAAATGTTAAATATAATATTATTTTCTAAATACAGGTAATAATTTTTTTAATTTAAGCTACTTGCCTAATAAATGTTCAAATTAGTTTTTACTTTTTGAATAAAACCTGTAGGTAATAATGATTATGATTGCATAAATAACACCCCACTACTAAAGATTGTTTTTGTTTGTTTGTTTACCTCTGAAGTGACGAGCACTTGTCTACCCGGCAAACCTGGAGGTCCTGGTTCACCCTTACTTCCATCTTTACCCTATTAGAAATGTTTTATTAAAAAATGTCTGCTCCAGGCTACAAAAACTGTGTTGTTTTAACATTTAAAACATACAGTACTTACATTTGCGCCTGGCTCCCCCATGTCCCCCTTTAATTAAGAGCAAAGTTAAATCATGTTTTCAAAAAGATGTTTAAAATTTTTTTATCAGGTCTAAAACATTTGAAAATACCTTTTTTCCATCATCTCCTTTGAGTCCCTTTTCTCCCTGTGAAACAAACACATTTCAGGTAAAAGAAAACGTGTAAAATCCCCAAACATACTCAAAAAAGTTTGTGTTACTCACATCTTTTCCAGGCTGGCCTCTTTTCCCATCAACACCAGGCCTCCCCTGTGGAAAGGAACAACAATCTGTGTAGACGTTTCTCAGACTGGTTATTGTACTGGTTCATGCTGATTAAACACTACAGCACATTATATTTTCCTGGCTTTAATCTAGACTCCAGTATTGATTTTAATCAGTTGGGTGGTCTTGCTCTTTTGCTCTATTTTGAGTTAATCTTTTATTTTTGTGTAGTGTTTTGTTTTAGATCTTCTTAGTCTTCAGTTATGCAGTTTTTTTTACTATGTTCTTTCTTGTTTATTATTTCTGCAATGAACCCAGTTTTTCTTGCTTACTGCTTCCCAAACACACCAGGTGTTGGTATCCTAACCTCCACACCTGTCTGCCACATCATTTCCCTCAGTACTTTCATCTTTTCAGCGGTCTTCAGATCCTCAATTCTTGAGTTTAGGTGGGTTTTCTAAAGTCTTGCTCAGATTCAGGTTTCAAATGTACAATATGTACAAAGTACACCCAACTGAGATGGATCTCTTGCATTTGCAATGCTCTGTTTTGTTATTTAATGGTTTTAGTTTCTGCACCTGCCTGCCTGTGGTGTTTCATTTGTTACGACTCTCTGCAACATTCCCCACGATCCATAAAATCCTGCATTTAAATAATATTAAAAAAACAGCTTAAACCAAACGCATTCAGTGAGATACTCACCGGTGTTCCCGGTAAACCAGGCATCCCAGCAATCCCAACCCCACCCTGATCTCCTTTTTCTCCTCTCTGTTCATACACAAAAACATTAAGGTGTAAGCTTATATTTATCAAATACAGACAAATGTAAAAAGCAAAGAGACAATTTGAGGATGTGATTTCCTTAAACCAAAACATTAAGCCATTTCAAAAGCTTTCAAAAAGTTACTTTAGTTCATTACATAAAACAGCACAAACAAAAAACATGAAAAAAGAGTCAAATCTATGACAACGACAAAGCAACAACTGCGTAACATGAAATAATATACAGCTCACTATGCAAAAGTAAAACAGTTCAGTAATTAGTCTCTTTTGTATAGCTAGCTGTAAATGATCACAACTGAAACACAGATTCAAACACAGCGAGATTCAATCAGCTACAGTGAATTGGTCAGACATTAATTCATTTATTTTCCACACAAAGAAGCAGGTGGTCATTTTTTCTAAAATCTTAAAACACTTCTGTTTTTACATCATTCTTTGTCATTGTAAAATAATATATAAAGCACACACACTTTAATTTTTAATCAAGTTAGATACAAGACAGTTTAAGCCAATCTAATGGTGTTGGACTGAATTACATTTAATTCCCAATTCATGGTTATATTAGTCAAACAAAGTATTATATAAAACCAGTGGGATTATTGTTAACTACAATTATGTATCATTAGATCATGTTTTTTCTCTTATTTGCAGTATCTTCTAAGAACAGTATCTAATGGTATAATAAATCACATTATCATAATCTAGACCCAAATAAAAGGCACAAATGGATGGATAATTGCTCAATTAAAAATTTTAATTCACATTAGAAGTACATTTCTGTAAACAATGGATTAACATCTTAGTTCCTATAGTTTAGAGAAGAGTCAGCATCACAAGCAGTATTGATCAAAACCCTAAAGGAACAAATAATTCTTAGTATTAATACATGTACAGACAATACACTCCGATCTTTTTACACAATCAAAGAGCAATAATGTTTACATATTGTTGAAAGGTTAAGAATATATTAAAAACCTTTTTACAATACAGCCATTATTACAATAAATGTATACATTTCTAAAGGTTTTTTTTTTGTGGGCACTGCTTTAAAGCATTTTTGACCTACAGATACTTTGTTATGTGATCTTTCTGGTAAATTTGCCATCTGTGAACTGTCTGATTTTATTCTTTATTTCTGTTTAAAGGAAATACATGAATTGACACTGCAGAACTCACCAAACCGGGCTCTCCCTTTAGCCCCTTATCACCCTGCAATAGTCACAAAACATCTTGTTACTACATGAGTGATACTCAGATCAATGATGTTTGCACAACACAACTGTTTCATTACCAACCTTCATTCCTGGTTTTCCTGGTACACCATCAGAACCGTCTCTTCCTGAACCACCCTGCACAACAAAAGCTTAAAACCTGAAAACACTTAAATCACTTTTTGGGCTGGCTGAGAAAGAAAAAAAAAGAGAAGATGGTGCTATGGAGTTAAATGTTTGTGATAATACCTGTGATGATCCTGGTAATCCAGGTTTCCCTTCAGGACCCTGAAAAATAAAAATAAAATAATATTAAAGATACAGTATCTCCTATTACTGTCAGGTTTTCAATCACAAAAAGCATATTGAATACCCGACATTTTTTGTATGTCTGATCAACTTGTGTTTTAATGAAAAATAAATCACATTGCAAAGTCAAAGTGGCAAAGATTAAATTAAATTAAATTAAATTCAGTTAAATTCAACTCAATTCAGTAGTGTCAGTCACAACAGAAGTCGTCTCAGGGTACTGAACAGAAATATTCATATATAAAATAAGTTAACAGAAACATTCATATTTAAAAATAATAATTTAACATTATTTATCTGAGGAACAGACTGCTTTGAGTTTAATTCATCGCAGAACGCTCATTAGCAGGATTTTGGATTCTGGAGTTGCCTACAGAACCCGTCCTGAAGTGCGGTGCAAATCCAGACTGATCTGAGCAGGACTGAGTAGAAGTGGTGGAAAAGGGGCATTACAGTGTTTTGAGAACCTCCGTTCCTCGTCGGGCTCCCGCTGCAGCAGCCTTCACCTTTCTCTCATGTTTTTCTTGCAGTTGTTTGGGGCGTTGCTGCGAGGATGCTGTGCTGACCTCTCCTACCTGAACCTGTCCAAGAACTCCTTCTCTCACAGGTGGGCCTTCACCTCAATCTTTTAATAATAATAAAAAAAAACATTCTGGAGCACTTCCCGCCTGCAGGCATGGAGGAGAGTGATTATTATCATTAGCTTGTGTAAATTTGACTCTAGATTAGTGTTTTGCTCTGGACTGCTCTGAAAGAATGAGTATATTTTCTGCCTCACGTCCCTCATTTGTTCTGCCTCCCTGCATGTGTGTGTCAGTGTGCATGTATGTGCGTGTGCAGAATGTGTTGCTCCATGCACGTATAGCTCTGTCTGCTAACAAGTTTTCACTCTGTCATTGCTTGTTTGCATGCCCACAACTTTTCCTTTCTTTCTCTTTTATCTCTGTGTGTGTGTGTCTTTGTTGGCTCAGTGTGTGTGTTGTTGTTTACCTAGCTGGAAGGCAAGTGTGGTTCTGGCTCTCATCATGTCGTGTCCCACAGGAGCCTTGGAGCCCCCCTGCTCGGCATATTACATTACAGAATTACAGAGAGAGAAGTTGGTAACAAATGAGTCTAATTTTAGGATGAGGATTATTGTTGCAGTCCCCAGGTTCCCGTGCCTGTGTTGTTGGACTCGCTCTGTTTGTGTCTTTGATTCATAATTATCCATCTGTTCTCCTTTTACTGCAGGTTGCACAAGCATTCGTTCTGTTTTGTTGCAACCAGAAAAATAATAAAAATAAATTATATTTGATTGTAAATAAAAGACCTACCGAAAGCGTTTAATGAAGGTTTAATAAAAGTCAAATATAGCTGAAAACATGAAATACTAAAAAGTGATGCATACATACAGGAGACTCCTGGAGCATGTGGACAAAGGTGTTGAGTCAGTTCAAGCCTAAACATAACTTTCTGAACATAAGGGCAAAGTATTATTGTCATCAGCAGTAGTAGTGTTTGAAATGCTTTTCTGTTCAGCTAAATTAGTGATTTTTATACTAGTAAATAATATTTCTTTAGTTTTAATACAAGAGAATTACACTTTAAAAATCCCCCGCTCCCTTTTTGTGGCGCCTCCTGGATGGATGGTGCCCTTAGGATTTGCATGTACCGTGCTTTATGGGACAAACAGTCCAAGCCTGGATCTCAGTCCAACTGGGAATCTGCTAAGATATCAAGATTGCTGTAGACATGTGGCATTAGTCCAGTTTGAAGGAGCTGGACCAGATCTTCAGCTCATGGAGACTAAAGAGACCTGTTGATCCTGTCTTTGTCCACTCATCCCCTCTCTCTGCATCCTCCACATGTCATCTGTCTCATCACCTCGTCTCTTTCTCCACCTCTTCTCCTTCCTTCTGTTCATAGTTCTTCCCACCTCCTGTCGAGCTGCTGGTGCCCGGTCCGGTCAGAATGTGTTGTGGTGACAACATGGAGCCACCTGACAGCTCTGCTCATGTGTTATTCATGCTATGTGTTGTCATCATTGAATGTTCCCATATTATGACATAATGAGTTATCGGCATTTAACCCATCACATCTGAGATACATCCAGGTGGAGCAGTGGGCAGCTGCGTAAGCGCCCGGGGAGCAATTAGAAATTAGGTGTCATGCTCAGAGACACCATGACGTGTGGGAGTGGCTGGGAGTCGAACCGCGACTTTCTGGTCCCAAGTCGGCTGCTCTACCTCTACACCATACTGGTCCCATCTGGGATCCGAGCCTTGTCCATGCCCTTTAGAGAGACCATGAACAGTCTGTGCAGATACTGTCACCTTCATGTGCACTAGTGCCTCGGAGTTGCTGATAAAGCTCTGTGGAGAGTGTAATGTGAGTGAGTCATCTGCACTGTTTGGAGCCGTGGAGGCTTGACAGGCTATATGCTAATCATTACAAATGGGCTGAAAAAAGAGCTGCTGTTCCTCACTGGGAGGTTATCTCTGTCATTTGGCTGCCTGATTTTTACCTCTCAACTTTATCTTCCTTTGTCTTTGGACCTTTTTTTTAACATTCTCTCCTATTTTTATCCACCATAACTTAATTTACTCCACTTTGCTCCAACTTTATCTTACTCTGGCTTTATTGTTTTATCGTGGTGTCAATTTAGCTTGGATTTATCTGTGCAGGGAGAATATTGGAGGAATCTTTAAGCGATGCAGACATTTTAACGATCCTGCCATCTCTGCATGTGTGTGCACAGAAAGATGCAGACTTTGCAATTAACAGAAGAACCCGGCGGGTTTGATTCTACCATTAAAGCTGTGGTCAGAGGTTTACATACGCTCACTGTGTGTATGAATGCCATCATGATTTTGGCTTTAAATGGTTTATCTGTTCTTTTTCAGGATGGAATGATTCTACAACACGACTTTAATGAATTTTTAAAACAAGAACTGGGTGCACAAATTTGAATTTATTATTGATTTTTTTCCCACTCCACACACACATACATTCTAAAATGTACATATAAGGTTAAATACACACATGCACCCCCACAAATATTTAGCTGAATGTCTCTCAGTAAGTTGTGCATCGACTTTAAACTTTTTGAAGCCATCAACAGGCTTCAGGCAAGCTTCTGGCCGGATCTTCTTAGTAGAATTCATTTAACTTGCATTCCTGGCACAGACCTTGTTTGTATGTGCAGTCCATAAATGTCCAGGATGAGTGAGGGGGGGAGCTTTAAGAAGGTCACTCCACAAGCTGGATGTTAGCATATCTTTTCAGTCCAAAACCAGGTTTGGTGTTCGTATGGGATCATCACACCTGTCAATGTTTTACCAGTGAAGCTGAATACAGTAATTTGGAGGTTCATCATTATTCCATCCACTTTGTGTGATGAAGCCATTCTCCCAGGCTGCCACCATCATGGTTGACATTAAAGCCCCCCCGTATAGCTCTGCGTACGTCACGTACCGTACGCAGAGAGTTCAGCCCCACATCCCACCGTACGTTATCACGAACATTCTCGTATTTTCGCGCCAAATTCTTGACATCATTTCCTTAATTTCATCGGGTTCAGACAGCTCCACAGACAAGGAGCGTTTACCTACAGGACAAATTGAGGTCGCTGATTGGTCATTTGCGGACACGCCTACTGAATTGATTGACAGGTCGGAAAAAAAAGGTGAGAGCTGGCAGCTCCAGCCGCAGCGGTGTTCTGTGTTTATATGTTGTTAATAAAAAGTTCTAAAAA
>JARVGS010000814.1:12885722-12901581 GCA_031762315.1 Hypsolebias antenori | reverse complement strand
AACTTTAGTCCTGTTCGAAAAACGGGTCAGTTTGATGATAAAAGACTACAGAGAAGCTGGAGGGAGCTGCGTCCATGTTGTCCACAGTTATGTGATTCAGAGTTAATAGTTCACAAACTGATATAGGACTGAAAAAAAAAAAACAAAAAAAAAAAAACAGATTTTTAAAACATCAGGATGAATAGAGTTTTCATGAAAAACTATGTGCAAATGTCTTGCTATTATCAAACTAAAAGTCTTGACACACCTCAGGATTCAGTATTGTTCCAACTGCGTCATAAATAGTCTTTAGTTCAGTCAACCTGTCCTTTAATACAAGCTACTATTAATTAGGTTTGCTGTTTGCATTGATTAGAACTGTTGCATTTATAAATCTCTGCATTATGTAAATATTTCCTCAAAGTTATCTTTAACTGTGCAGCAACTACCGGTAATCATCTATTATAGATGATGATATATGTAGTTTTATTTAAATCATGATATTGTTGACAACATACCCTTATTCCTCTTTCACCAGGTTCTCCAGCGGGCCCTGGTTCACCCTGCAAAAGACAACATGAAATAACCAATTCACAGCAATATTTCATGTTCAGTATTAACAAATTGGTTATGACTTTCCACACATGCAAAAAATAAAAATGAAACCTATGCTGCTTAGAAACTGAAATTTTAAATGTTGACTGAAAAAATTAAATCACAAGCACTAAGTAAAAAATAAGACTGTACCTTTATTCCCTGTTCTCCCTTCGCTCCAGATACTCCCTGTACAGACAATTAATAATTATAATTTTACAGTAATTAACAATAATTTTGTTTACAGTAAAGGTAATTAGCATCTCTACAAATATTCACATATTTTGAAAGACAAATTTGGAAACTCACTTTTGAATTTTATGTTCATTTAAAAACTTTTGCACATAATTTAATACACATTTTAATAATTTGTCTTCTTTTGCCCCAGCATTCATCACTTAGTACTGAGTCATGACTGAATCTTAAATCTGATGTTTTACTTTATTTTTAACATTTTTTTAAAACATCTGTATTGCACTGCATAATATAAAATATTTTATTGCCATTAACAACCACTCAGGATTTACTTACATCTTTACCTCTTAATCCTGGATCTCCAGGCTTGCCAGGTAAGCCAGTACTCCCTATCTCACCTTTCGCACCATCTCGTCCCTAAAAAACAACTTTGATTTAAAACGTGAGCACATTTAATCTGATTTTTACCATCAGAGGAGGAAAACGTTTGCTTGTCAAGCTGCTAAAATCTTGACTGTATACACCTGCTTGTGACCAACTTTGTCTGCCTGTTGAGGGATGCTGGATAAATAACACACAGTCAGTTTTACAGCATTTTTTGCTATAAACAGCTACCTGTTGTGACTGTGAATGAGGTTGATTAAAGTGATCTGAGTGGAAAGCCTCTACCTGAAAAATGCTAACAAAACCCTGCAGAGTGAAACATCAAGTAATGACTCATCATTGGCTCCATCCTATTAAAGCAAAGTTAATATACATAAACCTATTGAGGGGGAAATGGTAACAAAACTTGTCCAATGTGATGTATTTGTGAGAAATACACAAATTTTTTTTTTAGTATCTGGTGAAACTGTGCAGCAACTAAACCTTTTCTGTTAGCGTTGATCAGTTTTAGACACCAACTTTGTGGGAATTGTTGTCCAACTTCAGTTTGGCATTTATTTTCCTATTAAATACTTGCTTTGACGTTCCACATTTCTCTTGATTTAGATTTAAAACTTTGACAATATAATTTAAAGAAAATTTTAAACTAATATTTTAAGGAGAAAAAATTAGGAACATTGTCTGGCTGCAAAATTCTATTTTTCTTTAGAGTTGGCTCTCCTCAAAGATAATCAACTTTCTGATGAGATGCAAGGACTTTCTGTTTAGTGCTGCAATACTCTGCTTCATTCGTTCCATTATCTATTTCTACAAAGTCTAGAAATCAGACTTTAATAAAGCCTGGTTATTTATTAAAACCACCTGAACTGCATCTTGAAAAGAACTACATCACAACCCAAAATGATGTAATGCAAGATTATTTTAATCAATAAATAACTGATTAAATGTTTCATTGAAGATTTCATGAGTTTCATGAAGCTTTAGGTGTAATTGTCTTAAAAATTAAAATGTACTTACTTTTGGCCCTGGTTTCCCTGATAAACCAACATTTCCCTGTGAATTGTAACAAATATAAAATATTCATGTTCTTTCAGGCTCTAAAATGGCACATAAAAACAAAGTATAAACAATATATGACTCACCCGCTCACCATTTTCCCCTTTTGGTCCTGGCTGTCCTGGAATCCCAAAACCAGGACTTCCCTGCACATATTGAATCAGACCAAAACGATTTTTAAAATGTACGGTATTTACTCTGTTTTTATTTTGGTGAACTGGACCAAATCTAAAAATGACAGACATTTTTTTTTATCCATCAACCTTTTCTCCTTTGTCTCCTTGGTCTCCTTTCATTCCCTGAGGGCCCGTGGAACCAACTGGGCCGACATCTCCCTGACAGACAGAAAGCACAAACACACACACATCAGTCAACATGAGACTGGCCGACGGGCCAAACTTCTCTGCTCTAAATGATACCCTGTGGACTGAGATTAAAGAGGTCCCCATCAACAAAGCGTTCAGAAGCCAACTGCAAAAGTTAATGAGAGAAATCTTAATTGTGTTTGACGAGCAGACCCAGAGGATTGAGTCTGAGCATGCAGGAATACCCTGAACAATTAATTAACAATGTTTTTATGGAATGAAACATCAAGAGCATCACTTCCCCCGAGCTGACTGACGTATCTTCAACCCGTTAAGATACATAAATAAATGGAACTAACTCAGACACATGTGAGGCAGTGAAAAAAATAAAGTTGTTTCACTTGCTTGAATATTTTGGATATCTTTAAAAAACCTAAATTTAGAAATATTGACCCTTAATTTACAATTCATTTTCATATCAGATATTTCTGTTTGTGTTCTCATCTAACTTTATCACAAAAGAAGATCTACAAACTGTGTTCACTTGATCAGGAGAATCAGTGGCAAATACCGGTAAGTAAAAAAACTAGAAGTTTAACTTACCCTGGTGCCCTTTTTTCCAGTTGGACCAATTATCTGTCAGAGTGGAAAAAGGAAAATGGAGAGCTGAGCTATGAATTACTTTATTTATGAAGTTTATAAGTGAAGAGCTGTTTTCTTACACCCTTAGCAGGATCTCCAGGGACTCCTCTTGGACCTTCATCTCCTTTCAGTCCCATCGGCCCTGTCTGCCCCTTTAAAGTCAAGGCAAATATGTAAATGCACTTTTCCTTTTGAAACTTTTACACACTATTTCTGTTATTCTTCGTTCAAGGCTTCCATCCAAAAGCTGTCACTTTATAACTTATGCGCATGAAAACCTGAATTCCTTGTATTTTTATTTGCAACATTTTCTTCTTCAAAGTTTATCTTTTTGTATTACAAAATGAAGATTTCATAAAGAAAAACAGGGAGATGGTCCCCAAGACATCAATTGTTGTGCTAATACTGTATTTCCAAAGGACTCCGATGCCTCAAATTAAAAAGCACTGAAGCAGGAAAAATGGACCATTTGCAAAAGATACTCACTGAGGTTTGACACCTCAGCTCACAGTTGCTTGTAATCACTCCCCATCTGTGATCAACTCTGATTGTCAGAACAAAATTACTTTCTCATTTGGTTCTTTATCATCCCTGATGTTTGCCTGGTTGCATGAGAACCGTCGCTGATCTAATCACATGCCTTTTTTAAGTTTTCTTGGCCAGAATCTGACTGATAAATTGCCTTAACTTTTAACAACTCTGATTTTAATTGCTAGAGTGAGTCCACTGGTTTTAATATTTAATTTTAAATTATTTGGGAAGCAGTCATGTATTTATATGATCTATAACTGCTTAAATTTCAGGTGTTCAGTCTCATCTCATGTATTATGGCAAAGCAGCAGTTAACCATGTTGCTTTACAGCAAGAAAGTTGCAGAATCGACTTCCACCTCAGGACATTTATGTGGTTTCCATGTTTTCTATGTGCACATGTGGATTTTCTCCTACAGACCAAAATCATGCATTTTAGGTTAACTAGTAACTAAACTGACCTTGTGTGTTGGTGAGAGTGTGAATGGTTGTTTCATTTATCTATGTGTCACTATGATGGACTGGAGACATGTCCAGAGCATTCCCCGTCTCTCGCACAGTGACTGCTATAGGACCTAGCTCCCTCTCGACTCAGAAAGGAAAAGCAGGTAAAGAAACTAAATTGGATAGATGGATAATCTCATCTCAGGTTAAATTTAAAGTTCATATTTGTTCTCTAGGATATTATCTTCACTCACTTGAGGTCCTTGTGGCCCAGCAGGTCCCATGTCTCCCTGCTCCCCCTAACAAAAGTAAGAAAAATAAATAAACACCTGTGACAGATGTGTGCATACACACACACACACACACCATGTCAGTCCAGCATGTTTTCAGTTTTATGATGGAAGGGATGGAGTCACCTTGTGCCCTTGCTCTCCTCTGAGTCCCTTTTTACCCTGCAAGAAAAAGCAAATCACTTTGCCATGATGTTTTTTTTTTACACATCACTAAATCTTACACAAGCTCAGTTAGAAAAAAAAGTTTGGTTTTATTTCGTTGTTGGGAACCAAAACTAATTCATGTGCACTGAAAGAGAAAACATGCAGGAAGTTGTTGCGATCAATTTGACTGAACATAAAAATGATGTACAAACCCGAAGTCCGGCAATACCCTGGACACCCTGATCTCCACGGTCACCCTTAAAGACAATTTATTAAAAAAAAAATTACTCTGCAAATATTTTAAAATTTACGTTTACAATAAAACTTGTCATGGTCATCAGGTTAAAAATATGTTTCTGATACCTTTTGGCCAACTGCTCCAGTAATGCCAATATTTCCCTGCATAAAATAAAATAAGTTTAAACTGCAGGACACAAACTCACATCCTGGTTCTCTAAAACCAATTTTGTTGATGTTCAGATGTACCTTCTCTCCTTTTTCTCCACGAGGGCCTTGAATACCTTGTATACCAATTCCTTCTTCACCCTTCAAGACAATTTATGTGCAGAAAATCAAAACATAAAAAGTTTATTTTTTTATATATATTTTTTTTATAATTGAAATATAAAAATATGCAGTGAGTTTCACCTTTTGTCCTTTCTGACCTGGTAGTCCTGGTACACCATCAATGCCAATGGGACCAGGCAGACCTGCAATACCCTGCAGAAATTTGCATTTGTGCAAAAGTTTGTTTGACAGTAAAAAAGAAACGAAAGAGATAAAAACATTTTTCCTCCCACATGAATAGTCTAAATACAATGTTTTTGAGCAACCCAATGTTTTTATTTTCACCACTAATAACAGCTGTGTGCTTACATCTTTTCCCGGATCTCCTTTGTCTCCTTTCATGCCCTGCTTCCCCCGTAAACCCTTTCAAAAATTAATGAAAGTGTGATCACATGCAAAGAAATGTTATGAAACAAAATAACTGATTCTGTGGACTTAAAATAAGACTTTTCTGCTTACATCTTGTTAAAGAAAAATAAATCAAAAGTACCAGCTAGTTATTATTTGAAGAAGGCTGATTTCACACTTACTTTCGCTCCCGGCTCTCCAGGATCTCCCTACAAAGCAAAAATCACAAAAGCAGTTCTGTTGGACTGTTTGCTGCATCAAAATGGTGTATCATAACACAATGTCATGTGGACTGATAAAAATTATAAAACAAAATATAACGATATGCTGGTGAAGAAAATACAACGATTTGTTACAGAACAAAACCATTTGGGTAAGTTAAAATTTTAACTTAGTTACTTTCACAGATATTCCTTGTGGTCCTGGTGGTCCAGGTTGGCCAGGCAGACCTGGAGAACCGTTGGCACCTGATACTCCTGGTGGTCCCTGGGGGCCCTGCATTGTGTAGAAATTAATGTCTGAATTGCACAATAATTCACTATGATTAACTTCAAAAACCTTTTGGAGAGGACTTACTGAAGACCCAGGTTCTCCTTTTCGCCCCGGGACAAAATTAGAATCCATGCCGGCGATAACATACCCTGGCTCTCCCTGTGTGGAAACAAAAGTGAAGTTCAAACATGTGTACACAACTAAACAATTAATACAGTTTCCACTGATCTTATAGTAGTATTTAGGTCGCAAAATCCAGTGGATGACTACGTCTTGAGTTCAGTTCTAAAAGAAAAACTATTCAAGCTAAGGTTCAACTCACTCTTTCTCCCCTCTGTCCCTTTGAACCAGTGAGTCCAGGAGAACCCTGCCATCAACAGGAGAAATGGAATGACATAAGCAGAAACAAAGGTCAACAATTCATTCCTAGATTTGATCGCAAACCATCAAAAGAAGGGATAGCATACTATAACTAAGGATCACAAAGCTGCCTTAAAAGTACTAATTCTGTAGAATTAATCTACAGAACAGTCTTACTCATCTGATCTGCTTCAGATTCAAAACTTTTTTCATAAATATTAAATTTATTGTCTGTTTTTTCTCATGTTTTTCTACTTATTCTGTTACATTAAAAATAAGACAATCTAGTGTATATAATGAAGTGCAGAATGATTCTCTCCTTGTGTTGATGGTTCGGAGCTGTCTTTCTATGCTACTCAAATTATTGCGTTTGATATCTGGGCTAAAATCTGGTGACTAAAAGCAAACACAACAGTCAGACACATTTGAGGATTAATGGGGCCCTCTCAGGATAACTTTCACTGATTTGTAGCTTTCTTTCCTTTTAATACCAAAACCATTGTATCTAATGTATAGTAGGGGGTGAGGATTCTTTATTTATTTGTCTGTCGTAAACGCAAAAGGCTTTAAAATACTTTTAAAAAATCCCATTGAATGCAAAACTGCAACTCAGCTTTCTCACTAAATGTGGAGCTGTTCAAAGTGTTAAACTTTTCTTCACATTTACACTTCTGAGGTTGTGTCTTTTACGTTTTGAACATCTTTTAAATGTACAGGTAGTGCTTAATATTTTTTTTCATTGGCTTTTTATAAGACTACATTGAAAAGATAACACATAAAATAAATCAAATGAGGGACTGTTTAAACCGCCTGCGCCAACAATTTAGTTTTTTCTAACAAAACCTTTTGAGCTCACCATGTCACCTGGAACGCCTGGAGAACCCTGAAATGGAAAGAAAAGTCATCTTTTGAGAATTGGCTACGGTCACTGTGAGATTTTTATTTATTTTGTGTTTAAATACCCATTGGCCAGGAGAACCTGGGGGTCCAGTTCGTCCTGGTCGCCCTGGCAACCCAGGGATGCCATCTGTTCCAGGAGGTCCCTGTCAAATAAAGACTATACAGTCAGTCAGGATCACTTGTTTACTTTCTGCAGCCACAGTTTTTTATACATAAATTCACACTTCAGAATTAAGTATTCACTTGTTAGAGAAACTTAAATGTTTGCATAATATCTGCTGACACACAACATGGCTATTTCACAATTTAATACAGTGATCTTGTCAAATACATGTTTTCTAGTATTCCCTAAACATTTAGAAACGTGCTTTTCCCTCATCCAGCACTTGTCACCATGACTACTGGTTAACTGTCTATGCAGCGTCTTAAAATCAGCGTTAGGGAAACAGAATTACAGTAATACAGCAAATGAATGACATCATTGAAAAATGCAATAACAACTAGGAATAGTGATATTTCATTTTTACCCTCTCTCCTTTTTCTCCTTTGGATGATGTGAAAGGATCAAACTGTCCAGGGCTTTGCCTAAACCTCTACAGGTAAAGAAAAGAAAGGAAAAGAAAAAGTTTAATTTAAAAGATTCATCTAATGATAAAATAAAGGATTACATTATTAAAGAAACATACCAAACCTCCCAGGCTAAAACCATCTCCCTGAAAAAATGATGAAATAAAATCAATAACTGCTTCACAACAACACAAAACAATATCTATTTTGATCTCTTTACAGACCTTTGCTCCTTTCTGACCCTGTTAAAAGATAATTAACATGATTAATAGTTGATTCAGAACTGAAATACCTCATAGTTTTGACTTAAGGAAATATAATTCTGCACTAACCTTTTCACACTTTGAGGAACAGGGACCCTGAGGTTTATGCAGCTCCTCTGGGTCTTCAGTCGGCGTGTCTAACTGAGCAAACTAAACATGAAATTCTTTTTTAAGAATTGAAGTTTTTTTTTTTTTTTTTAAATGGCCAAGGTTTATGTATTTATGTGCATAGTAAGAGCTCTTCAGGTACAATCAAACACGTCAAAATATGTCTTAAAATACACACTGGCATGTGTTTTATCAGAGATGTGTAAGAACAATGCATCCCTCTTTGCACTTCTGATTGCAGCCAGCGAACAAAGAGGAATAAATATAAAACTACAGTAATACAGTTTGGATTTGTTTTTGTCTTGTTTGTTCCTCACCTCATCATTTAGTTTAAACTCGGAGAGAAGTTCCTCACCACAGATGCTGCCGATAAATTCCCGCTCTATGGAGGGGAAGTCATCAAAGGTTGGACAGTAGAAGATGTTTTTGTAGCTGGTGGGAGCTGTAATTTTATTCAGCTCCTCTATATCTGCATTAGAAACTCCGACTGCTAAAACACTAACCCCTAAACAGAGACAAAAAAACCTTTAGGTAGTATATAGTTTAACATGGAAAATATGATTTAATTTCCAAAGGCCTACATTTAGAATCAAAATATTTCTATACTTTAAGGCAGAATAATTATATTTTATCATTGGTGTTAAAAAATAAATAAATAAAATAAAAAAACAAGAAGAAGAAATGAACCAAAGCAAAAAAAAAAAAAGATTGATGATGGTTAAAACTCAACAGTAATATAAATCATAATTACCATTACCTAAATCTTTGAAAAACACCATTATTTCCCAACAATTTGAACCGATACTGATAATAAATGCTCACTGGATTCAGTACGAGTTTTTATTTCAACTAACCCAAAGCCCGTGCAATTCTGGAGGGTGGCATCACATCATCCTGGGCCCTGCCATCTGTAATCAGAACCAGAACATGGGCCACATCGTGCCGCATCCCCAAAGACTCCTGGAACACTTCCTGCAGAACGTAGCTGATCCCTTTTCCTGGTCACACACAAAGAAATAGATCAAATTTGACACCTGATAATAGCAGATTGGGGGTAGTGTGTTTTTCTCCTTCAATATAACAGCTGCTAAAAACAGACATCAACAGCGGGACATGAACATTTTTAAAGGAATTACATGTCGACTGACGACAGGTTGCAAACAGAAAAACTGTGTTCACATCTGAGTGAGTTCTGCTAACCTGTTTTGGTGTTACCCCCTCCATACCGCAGCCCCCTGATTGCCCGGAGGACAGAGTTTCTGTCTTTGAAGTCGCTTAGACGGAATTCAACACGAGGCTCGTCGCTGTAATGAACCAAAGACATCTGAAAGAAAATTAAAGCAAGCATACACATCACCGCAGAATAGACATTCTGTTCTATTTTAAGTGTGCTGATGGAAGTTAATTTGTTTCATATTTGTAGAACTTGCCTTCCTTTGTATTTGTAAAGAAGACTAAATTATGTTATAACTAATCCTCCTGCAATACACTTGCTCTGTGGCCAGACATTATTATTCAAGACAAAAAAAACTTTGTAAAAGATAAATTCACAGCTCAGCTTATGAAAGTTTACGTGTAAGGTTAAATTTGAGCACACTGAGCCAAAACATGCAAGTACAGAAAATATTTCCACTGAGTAACAGACCTGTGTGCCTTGTGGACCGATAACAGGGAAGTAAGTGGCCACTCGAAAAATAAAATCTTTCATCTTGATGAAGTTGTTAACACCAATGCTCGAGGACTCATCCACCAAGAATACTATGTCTGATTTGGCCTTCCCACACACTGAAAAAACAGAACGCAAGTGCATAGAAAACAACAACTAGATTTTCTACAACTTGTCTGACTAAAAGCAGCGTTACATACCTGGTCGAGGTGGAGTTGTAGATTTTGTACTAACTGTGGTCAGTTTCAGGGAGGTGATTAAAGCTGCTTTGGTTTTAGGCTGACCTGGAGGCTTCTTGGTTGATAATGATTTAGTTGGTGGTGCAACAGTGGGGGGCTCGGTGGTTGTGGTGGCAGGTGGATCAACAGTAGTGATGACAATGGAGGTGGTCTGTGGACCAGTCGTGGTGTACGGAGAGTTTGGTGTCACTGTAGCCGACGTAGATTGGCCCGTTTTCACAGGATCACTTTGTCCCACTGTGATACATATGATAAAAATATTTTTAAAAATGAACTTGGCAAGTATTTGTAGTAGAGCTGATGAAGCAGCCATGTCTGTAGCTTGAAACTAGCATTCACAAAACAACAAAAATAAATAAATAAATTGGAGAAAGTGCCATAGATAACAGATTTGAATCAGAAAGCAATGAACAAATCTCCATGTTATTGATACCAAAACAATAATTTCTAAACTGATTATACAGATAAGTTCATTACATTCCAAGTGTTTTAAGTAAAACTGCTGACAGACAAAGTAATTAAACCCCATAACTGTTTTGACAGAGGTGTGTATCAGAAGCCAAACTGTGAAAGGGCGCTGAAAGTCTAGCTCTTCAGTTTTGGATTACATTTTATCGCCCACCACTGAAAGCGAAAGGGCAAGTTTGGTCTGTGTGTTGGTGTGTGAGTGTGTGTGTTTGTTTGTCAGTCGAGTTACTCGAATATCTAGTGAACAAGTGGATGGATTTCAAATAAACTCTGAAAGTAATCACTAGATGTACATGTACAACTGATTAACTTTTATCAACAAGGGCTAACAGATCTCACAATATCTCATGAGACTGTGCATAACATTTACAAGATTTCAACAAAACAGCTATAACTTCATACCTTCCCATCATAAAATTATCTCATTTTACAACTCTGGCATAAAAATGTAGCGGGCATAATGCATTTCTTCAGGGAAGGATTTGCTTTTAATTTCGTATTCAAATATACTCCAAGCTCCTTATCATAAACATCAGCTTTTAAACTAGAGTTTATAGCTTATTTACACATGCTGCTAAACAACATTTATTGCAATATATACAATGTAAACATTTAGGCCACATAGTAATTGTTTAGATAATAATTATGGCTAATCTTAAATTTACAAACATTGTTTCCAATCATTAATCGCTGTGGTAAAACCGGTATTTATGCATGTTTAATCAAACTAAAAGAAGTCTTACAGATCCTCTGATATACGGAGCTTACAGGTCCCTCCACTTCTCCATACAATGGTCTGATGGTAAAGATATATGTTCTGCCATATTGGAGGTCACGGATCTTATAGGAAGAGAAGGCAGGGCCCAGGGTCTCTGTTTTTGTTTCCAACACTTAAAATGACACACAATTATGATGTAATAAGTTATTTTAAAATAAACAGAGAAAACAATTGGTCATAATCTGATGATGTATCACAAGGCCAAGCAATTAAAATACCATTGTTCTTTAAAAACTATTGTTATGGCTCACTGAGAATATATCTAGAATAGAATGTATTTTCATATTTTATTGGGAAATTGAAGACATGCATAGCTTGTTTAAAGCTGTCATATAGAAATTCTTATTAACATGTAAAAAACAATTCTAACCAAATCTAGAAAAAAAAATAGAAAGACTCATTATGCGATACAATATGTTGATTTATTTCATGGACTGAAATAAAATGTGCACAAATGATACTGTTACACAACATTACCGGTAAGGGTTTATGTTTAGCCTCTGACCTGAGATGTGCCTCCATGAGAGAAGGTATCCAGAAACATCTGCAACACGGGTCCAGTTCAGAATAGTGCTGCTGTCAGTTGTATTCAGAGCTGCAAACCCCTCCACTTTTGGGAGATCCACTGAAACACATTACACACAAACATGAATATTAAAATGTAAAGTGAAGCTAGTCAAAGGTCAACAATGATCCCTAATTTTTTTAAATTGCAACATTTTTGTAGAAGCTGAAATATTCAGTATATATCATATGCAGGTAGTCCTCGACTTACGAACGGGTTCCGTACCTACAAACCGTTCTTAACTCGATTTTAACGTAAGTCGGAAATCATTATACTGCGTCGCAAACCCGTTCGTAAGTCCAGTTTTTTGCCATAAGTCGAGGAAATACATGTAAAATGTATGTTAACGCTGCGCCGCACACCCGTTCTTAAGTCCGAGTTGCTGTAAGTCGAGGGCGCCTTAAGTCGAGGACTACCTGTATATAATTCTGTTTTGTATCCAATGAGCATGATAGTAAACCGTATATCTTTTTAAAAAATATACAAATTGTGACGTGTTTACAACATTTTTTTACTTGTATATTATATTTGATTGCTATATTGTTAAAAACCACTAGAACAGAAGATCTTTTTTTGCACTTCTCTATATTGTGACCTGTAAAACCTAGTCAAAGTAAAAAAATAAAAAAGTTCTGGACACACTGGCAAAAACCTTATTGTACTGTGGTCAAATTAAAAGGTCAGTAATAATTTAATTTTTAAACACCTCCACCTGGCAAGACAAACTAACTTTCCCTCTGTACCAGATTAGCTGTCATTCTTATCATTATTTATTCATTTACCTTTTCTTAAATCATTATATGCATATTTCTGGTCTTTTCTTTTCTGGAGGTTCCTTCTTTTCTCTCTCTCTTTTTTCTTAATTTAAAAATTTTACCATATATGTACATGACTAATTTGATGGAAAGGGCAATACTGTCTTATCTTATTTGAGAGTGGTTGTTTTTTTTTTCCTACTTGCTACGTTGACCTGAGTGGAAGCTGCTTGCCTGTTTTTCTTTCTTTTTTCTTTTTTAGTTCATACATTTATGTTTTAAAGGAAGTTGTACAGTTTGTTTTACAGTACAATACAAGAATAGTGCTAAGACTGTAAAATTTGTTAAAAAACAAATAAATAAAGTTAAAAAAAAAAGCCTTCACCTCCGTCAGTGTGACTTTCGCCTGCTCCAGCAGTTGGATGTTGTTCTCCAGTTCGCGTACAGCCAGCTCTGAGGCCTCCAAGTGGCGCTGCACCTTCTCCAGCTCCTCCTCCTGCTCTCTCCTCAGCTGCTCCAGCAGGCAGTTCTCCTCATCCTGCAGGATCTGCTGCAGAGCTCTGAACTCACCTTTGACATGAGCCTGCAGGTCTGCCCCCAGTCTCTGCGACAGGAAGGAGGGACTGATGTTACGAGAAGTGACCAGTTAAACTATTTTAATAACCTAAAATACGTTGTTTATAACCATTAATCTGACTCAGAGACATGTGACATGTCATGCGTTTCTGCCCCCCGGCGTACGATCCGTCATTAAAAATCAAAGCTGAAACTGTTAATACACATGTAAACACCACTAATCAAGCAGAAGGCCATTCATTTTACTTCCATCTGTTATGTGCTGCTGTGTGTTTAGATTCCCAGATGGGTGTACCTTTATGATGTTCAGCTTGTCGTTGTCTTTGTGAATGCTGCTGCTGATGTCCTCCTTCCTCAGGTGCTGCCTCTCCAAACTCTCGCTCAGCTGTTTCTGTGAAGCAACGTGCAAATAAAATCAGAAACATCACATGGCGAGGATTTGCAGTTGACCACGGACATCATCGTTAGTTGTAAAACAGGTCAACCATAACAACAACCACCTTCAAATAGTAGTTTAGATTCTTTTAACCTCTGAAAATTAAAGTTTATTTGAAATTTATGGCATATAGATAATGGACAGTTTTTATATTTTTAATCATATGTGTACTGTAAACACCCCGAGTATACTGTGGAACCCTGAGAGGTGAGTGTGCACATGTCTGTCGTTTCTAATTAAATGACACAAAAACCACGATGGCTTTGCCTGAATAATAAAACTAAAATTAATAGTAGACTAATCAAAAGTTGAATTATTTAGAGAGTTCTTAGTTCACATATGATCAGGGTTAAAAGTGTTAAAAGGCGCAGTTGATAGAGCCGTTGTCTCTCAGTGAGAAGGTCACTGGATCGAATCCTGTAGCAGCAGCAGGACATTCCTGAGTAACAACACTTCCAAGAAACAATCAACAAAAAGTTCAATACAGAAACAACTGAAATTTGGTACACTTGTCCAGTTCTGCCATTTCTTGAAAAAAAAAAAACTTCTGCTTTAAACGTTTTCAGATTCAAACGTATTAAACTACCAGTAACAAGTTTAGCAAAATAATAATTGGTGTTTGCACGTCTTTCGGTAAAGCAGAGCCTTGTAAACTTTAGATACATGTTCTTGTCAGCACATGGGACAAAAAAAAAAAAAAGACAAAATGTTTCCATAAAATATCAATTAACAACTCCCTGTTGCATTTCAGAAAACAAAACTAATTTTATTCTAAAATTCTGAGATGCACTGAAGCATCTAGGTGGATGTATATCCTTGTGCTGATCCATACAGATCCTCCTGTTGAGGCAGTAAACATGCTGCCTTCACAGTTATGAAATGGGAGTGGAAAATAACTTTGGCTTGAGCGATTCTAGCAAGATAGATCATGGGTGGAGCTGTAGTGACAAAAGGACAGATGTGGACTGATATGGAACACAGCTGTAGTGAACTTTGACACCTCAAATGTAAATAAAAAGCTGCTCATCAGTTAATTGATTAGTTTGCTTTGGGGCTCATAGTTGTTGGACTATAATCCTTTCTGGATTAATTAATAGCCAAAAGAATGACGTTAAGGCACACATTGTGCAAGTAAACAGCGCAAACGGTGAGTGAACTCACCTCTAGCTTCTTCGTGTAAGTGTCTGAGACAGAGGCTCGGACCTTGTCCACCATCGCCGCCACAAGGTAGTTGGTTTGAAACTGCGTGGGACTGAACTCCTTGCGGCACTGTGGGCAGGTTACAGGCGCTCGTGTGCCCCTGCAGTACCTGGAGATGCAGGACTTGCAGAAGTGGTGCATGCAGGGCAGCATGACGGGCTCTCTGAACAGGTCACAGCAGATGGAACACGTCAGGTCCTCCTTTAGACTGCTTTTGGTGGAGGAAGAAGCAGCGGCAGCAGCCATATTCTCTCTCCAAGAGCTCTTCACAACGAGGAAGTGAAAGCAGAGATCAGCTTATCCAGACTGATCAGCTGAAAATCAACACAAGAATAAAACATTATGATTGTAATTAGCAAACGCTAGCTAGTTACTTCTGCACGAGCATATAGACCTTTATATATCTATAGCTGGCACTTTTAAGTGTAAAGCTGTGCCATTTCAAGTGGTTAATAAGGTAACCCGCAGAGGAAACCAGGCGAGAAATCACGAGACTCTTAGCTAACTTGTGTTTTGTTTTGTTAGCACTGCCTGCAGCCTGTTAGCATTTAGATCACCCCAAACGGCCGTACACGAATTTAAATCACACCAAACAAAGGTTAACTACTCTGTGGTGATCAATATCGATGTTTAAGTAATACTTTAATGAACTTACGTTGACGTTTTTCTCGAGAAATAATAAGCTTAATCACTTCTGATTCTACAACTTCTACTGGCTGCGTCTTGACGTTCTTGTAATGTGCGCATGCGCGTGTTATATGCCCGCGTTTGATTGGTCCATTTGCACCCCTGCAAACAGCGGTCTCGTGACATCATTTCCACCTGTTTTTACTTTAAAACTTTGTCACAAATCAGAAACCTTGTTTCTCAGTCTTTAGACTTTAAACAATTTATTAGAATACTTCAATATTCAAACAATAGTAATTAAAACAACTGATATGTGTCCTTACTAACATTTTTGTGACAACCTATCTATCTATCTATCTATCAATCTATCTATCTATC
>JARVGS010000814.1:12789030-12802111 GCA_031762315.1 Hypsolebias antenori | reverse complement strand
CCCCGCCGGACCCCGCTGCACCTAGAAAAATCCATGCAATAACTTTTCTAAACCAGAAGATCAGATTAAAAAAAAAAAAAAAAAAAGAAAGAAACCTCAGACGGTGATAAATTTACTTCAAACACAGCAAAATACATAAGAAACATACTGGATAGTGTGATTTACTGCACTGAGCAGTGTTACATCATAGCTTTAAGTACCAGACAGGCTGAGTGAATCACTGGAGGGTCCTGAGGACATAACCACAATAATTTTATTACCATATACTGTACATTCTTTAGAGTGCTGCACAAAGGAATGAGGGGGTTTGTGTGTGTGTGTGTGTGTGTGTGTGTGTGTGTGTACACATTGTAAAGAGGCTTGTGAAAAAAAAGAGTAAAATACACCTTCATTTAAATAAAGCAAAGCCTTGTGTTTGGATTTGGTTTGCTGCACAAATACCCTTTTTCATGCTGTAAATCTGTTTTATAAGCAGGTGCTGCCAATTACATCTCTGTACAGTAACCACAAAACAGATTCAGTCCATGGTGGCTGATGACAGCATGATCTTACTCAGTTACTCCAGTTACTTTCAGTAAATCAGGAACAAACGTGGACAAACCAGTTAAAAAAGTCAAACAAATATTTAACCTTGAAACACAGTGGCTTTCTGTTTCAAAACCTCTCGCCAACTTCTGGAGTTTTGCATTTTCCATCATGACCAGTTGGATGAAACGGTTCTATTCCTCTTTGGTGTTCATGTTAAACCAAAACAGTTTGTGACCTCATTCGTTTGAGCTAACATGATTTGTAGTGTTGTACTTCACAGTGACATGAGTATCTTCTGAAGTGCTGAAGTTTGACCTGAACGTTAAAAAAAAAAAAAAAAACTTGACAGATCTTCATTCGAGTTAAAAGCTGAGCCAAAGACATGCACAAAAGAGAAAATTGTTCCTATTACCTTTTGTTCATGAAGCATGTGAAATAACTCAAAATCCTGCAAGAGCGCTGAAAGTGAAATGTCTTAAAGGGATAGTTCAGACTTTTGAAGTTTGTTCTGTGGAAAAGTTATGAACAAATAGTATCTTATCTGTTGTAGATGGCTTTTAAGGTCTCATTTCGGAGAAACAGTTTAATTCTGACCAGACTAAGCGAGGATAAGACCAAAAGGGATCGTTGCTGACCTAATTCTGCTCCCCCATTTCATAAAGTGGGGGAGAGAACTTGTGTTTTTGTTCCCCCATTTTTAACTTAATCAGGTATAAAACAAAACCTTTACTTGCTCTATCTTTAGTTTGTTGCACACTAACATTTTCTTTAAATCAAAATCTACACAAAGTTGCTTTTTTTAAAGTTTTTAAAGCGTGCTGCCTCTCTTTCTGACTTTAAATCAGATAAAACGGATTAAGAGATTTGATATCACATTAATTTAGAGCACAAAATGCCCACAAGTGTTTCAAAATGGTACTTTAAATCTCTTTATGTTAAACCTATAATGTGGGGCAGGTAGGCCTGTGATGATAACACATTTTGCTGGGCGAGTAATTGTCTCAGAAATTATTGTGATAAACGATAATATTGTTTGAAATTTGACAATAATTACTAATTATTGTCAAATTTAGGAAGAGATGTTAGCTAATTTTTGTGTGTAGTACCTAGCAGTATAAGACTGTTTGAACCAAAGGATGGATAGTGAGGGAGCCAGCAGCGTGTCCCTTTAAGAAAAATAGGAGTTAAAACAGATTTTAAAGAGAAAAGAGAAAGGAAGGGGTCAGTGAAGAGCACCGGAGTTGAGCCTTTTGTCATCCAGTGTCCAGTAGAAAGAGAGCGACACAAAGAAACGATGAAGCCGATAAATGAAAATGAGGTAGCTAATTTTTAATTATCATGCAATTAACTGATTTATCACGACAGGCCTAGTTCAAATTATATAAAACAAACTTTCATAAAATAACTTTTAACCTGAATTTCAGCAGAGCGTGTAATTTTTGCTGCCTACTCTATTGCATGCTCCTTGTTACAGTTTAATAACAACTGTAATTACTTGACAGTGATGCATTAAGAAGAATCACAGATTTTTCACAAAATAAGAAGATTTAAAGGAAGCTCTAATGCAGCTTATTATCACTCACTGCCATTGGGCAAAAACAGATAATAATGCTTTTGCTTGTTTATGTGACAGACAAAATGCAGTCCTTTAGGAAAGGCTTTTAATCTATAAGTGTAAAGGAGAAACTAAACCCACGTTTCAGTTTGTCATTACTTTTGTGGCCAGCTAAACATCGTCCACAGAACGAGAGGCGCTTGACTGTCAGCTGGCTCCTAAAAGCGTGTTTGTTTGGGTGTCTGAGCCACAAGGACAGCTGGTAATCTGGCCTCTGTTCAGCACACAGGAGAAGGGGCTGAATCAGAAAACGAAAAGTGTGTATGTGTTTGTCGATCTATCTATGTGTCTGAGTGATGTATGTTGGTGTGTGCTGAAAAACACTTTCAAACAGTTCATTACCCAAGCAGCTGGAAAGCTATTTGCCAAACAGGGAAAGGGTAGTAATAAGATTAAAATCTCTACGCACCCCAACATCAAGAAAGAATCCCTTGTGTCATCAATAACACACAAACACACACACTCACCCATCCTTTTGTTAAGTAGCAACTAGTTAATGAAACAAGCCTTATTTTTCAACAATGCCACAGTGAATTATTTTGATTGCTCTCTTTTTAGAGTCTTTAAGGCCCTCAGCCCCCACTCTCCGCACCTCCCTCTTCACTAACCCACAAAAGCACACGCAGTAATTTTATTTGCCAATTTCCACCTGCTTTCTCCAGAACGCCACTCGTCAAGAGTTTTGATTTAGTAATCAGCTTTTGTGTATGCATGCCTCCATGGAGTGGATTCTATTAAAGTTCAATTAATTTCCTCCTGCCTTCACTCATATGCAAACAAATATTAAATAAATGTATGACGCAGGGATACGGTGCAGGATGGACACATGACAATGGCACAAGAGAAACAGCGGGGAGCAGGAAAAGCGAGAAAGATGAGATTCAGCACAATTCGTTTCCCCTAATTTCTAACGTGCACAGTATTAAAGCCATTACTGACTGCCTCTGTCAGCAGGTTTGGAACAACACATTAGTTAGTGAGGGAGAGATGAAAAGGTAAGGAAGAAATAATGGAGTGTGAGGATCAGCCTCTCTGTCAGCTGGAACCAAAGCTTGTTGCTGTTGTAACAAACCTCCGAGTCAAGAGCGACAAAAGGTGTATCACTTGTTTCCCAACATTTTTGTCTTACTTGTAAATGTATAGCCACATAACTCCCACGATACTAAAGCTAGAACATTTTTTTTTCTTAACGTTCAAGCGCGCTCCAACTTGGTTGCTCAGTAAAAGTAGTATCTCACTGGGCTCCGGTAGCTGGAAACTTGTGGGCGACTCAAAGTTCTGAGACTATTGTGTAAAAACACGTGCATTTTCAGTTGTGTGTGTTTGTGACCAGTGAGCGGCACTGTTCCTTTTTTCGTGACAGTTTTTATCTTTTATTTTTATCCTGCTTATTTTTGTGTGCAAGTCTTGCTGTATTTTATCCCTCGCGCATTTTTTTTATGTTGTCCACCTTCAGCCACATCGTACCTGCTTCTGCTTACTTTGAACCCATCTCAGCAGCTGCTCCCACGGTTTAATCTATTGGAGTACACTTGAAATGAAGATAGGCAAATATTAACCAGTTTAATTATTAATGTGGTTTTTGAATATGAACATTAGCCCCAGATGTTTTGTAGAGTAGAACTCCAGCGATCACACTGAATTAAAATAAAATTTGTTAGGCTAAGTTTTGAAATATGTTTTAAAAAAATCAAACGCGAAAACTGCATGCGACTGGTTAGAAAGGAGGTAAACAGTAAAATCACTGCAATGACATACTTCAATTGCATTTATGCCACCCTTCAGTTTATGCACACATGAACCTGTGGTAGATCCCAATATTTTTTAACCTGCAGAAATGTTTTGCTGTCTTTGCTCTTCCTTCAGATCAGCCACTCAGGTGTGTGGCACTACACTTACCCCCTCTAAGAAAAGCTGTACGCCTGTTTGCTTTTCTTCCTTTATTTATTTTTTTTTATCTAATAATCCCTCCGCTCTGACAGTGGTGTAGTACTGTAGTGCTGGAAAGTATGTGTTACTATGACAACTGGAAACCAAGTTATGTCAAATCCAGTCTTAGCTGCAGTGATTGTATTTTTAACAGGTTTGATGCTGTGCTTAAGAAGTGTACGTCTTTGTTATTGAATGGTTTGAACTTGGCCTGTAACATAATTTTTAAAAAGTACATTTAGTTCAGTTCCACAAATCTCAAGGCCAAGGGTGAACTTAAAAATCTGTCCAATCGTGAGTTGAAATCTAGGTGTGATGTATGCTACTGTTAAATGTAATATAGTTTTAAAAATGAGCAGGCTTTGAGAGATTGTACAGTAATCTTTGTGTAAATACCTTTTGGATCTTTTAGCCTATCTGTAACACCTCCCTCCCTTCTGTTCCTATCTCCCTCTGGAGCAGTGCATTTGTCTCTCCTCTGGTAATGAGCAAAGGTCTGCAGAGGCTCAAACCGATGCTTCATCAGCAAAGACTAGTCTCATCATGCTGCAGCACGCACAACAAACACGCACGGTGATAGGAGCATGCAAAATGCACAAACTCGCTAGCATCATCAGCAAAGTGTCATCATGCTGGGAGGTGTGCATATATAAACACATACAGGCTTCATCAACAAATACCACTCACAATGAATGGCATCATCAACACACAGAACAGGAGTAGCGGAAGAGAGCGACTGAAGGAGAGAGGAAGGATTTCAATTCAGCAGAGGCTGATTGGACTATAACAACAACAAAAAAGACAAGGAAGGAAAAAACAGACAAAGAGTAACAGGCGACAAAAAGTAAGAAGCACAAGGTGACAGGGCGGGAGACAGAAGCGACAGTGTACTGCAACCTGGCTTAAATACAAACGCTTTTATCTGTTGACACCCACTACCTCCTGACATGGCCGTCAACTGTACTTATTACCACATTCTCTGAGGACACAGAAGCCTGCCACCTTGACACACACAGACACACACACACAAAACACAGTTTATATGCCGACATTCTGAATCTCAGAGACACACCGACACAAGGGGTGGAGGGGCACTTTGGGAAAACACAGTACAAAAGCTTCTTGTACATTACGCACATGTACACTGGAACACTGCAGTAATTTCCAGTAGCAGACAGGTAGGTGAGATGGGCTGAACCCTGGGGTGTCTCCAGAGTGAGACTGTCAGACTGATGTTCAGCCTAACTGGTTGGCTAAGCGGCTGTGAGTTTGCAGTGGGTGTTATGACAGTCTGCAACCTGCCTACATGGGTCGCTGGACAGCTCAGAGCTTCAGTTGTGTATAACATCACACCCTAAATGCCACTGCAGGAATAAAAGATGTTTACACTGACAAAGGAGATCATTTATTCAGTCTGTCCTCTGCTGCAGGTCACTTTTACTGTGCGTAAATGCATTTTTGTACAAAATATCACTCAGGTGTTAAGAATTGTGCCTTCATATGCTTTTTTCTATTACTGCAGCGCTGTATCAGTGGAGTGGCTGCACTGCCTCAACAACCAATCACAACAGTCAGTGCTACGCTTTACGAACTCCTGCAGGCAAATGCAAGAAGTTCAATTTGAAAACATTTATTTTGTTGAGGCTCTTAATTTTGGATGATCCAGACCTTCAATACCTGTCATTCTAAGCTTGGAGATTTTCACCTACGGTAACAAAAAACACTTTAAAAATGGTCGTCTGAAGCCAGTGACAAAGGAACAGATGGTGAAATAATTTAAATCAAGTTATTTAATTAGAGCAAGAAAAGTGTTTTTTATTTTAATTTTTTTAATTTTTTATTTTTTTAATTGATGCAAAATTCACAGTTAAATTATTTGGCACAAAGAGCACCAAGTTAGTGATACATCACTTTACACACTACCATCAAGTAAATATGTAAAACATGCATATTTTTTTAGGTTTTAATTGTGCTAATGGGAAATCTGTGTACAGTAGATAAAATATTTTATCTTCTGCTGTCATTTATTGCAGAAATCAAAAGGTTAACTGTACGTGGACTGAAATGAAATATTTTCTAAGGGCTATTAATCTATCTGGAGTTTTTTATTTATTTATTTATCATGAGTAACTATTGGAGCTTCTGGTCTTCAAGATAAAGGACTCACAAACAACTTCACTTGTTTATCTTATCGCTTCTCCTGTCAAGAAACTACCAATAAGCATAAACAGAGAGAGAGAGGTGGTTACAAGGGACAATAAGAGGTGATCAGAGGAGTGATATGGCTGAGAGTGCAGTCAATACACACACACACACACACACACACACACACACACACACACACACACACACCCACACACACCTAGAGATGACTTTGCAGTGATACACAGGTCTGCAGGATGAGCCATAGAACCATCCCTAAGCAGATGGTGTGTGTGTGTCAACTTGTGTATGTGTGTATTTGACCTTGACTTACAAGCTTATGTTGCTGCCAAACTTCTGACTGAGTGACAAAAGGCCGTTATAGGACAAAATAAATAAACACACACACACTTGCATTATATCAGCTAGTGTAATATTAGCAATTGAAATATATTGTAAGTTTTCATACACATTTAGTCACTTATTTTACAGCACAAAGGCCCAGATTCAACCACAAGGTGGCACTGTTTCTCAACCCTTCTGCACTCTTACACAGACCAGGTGTGTTCATTTGTTCTGTGGAGCTGGTTACCAGGCCTCACTGTGGTTTGATCTCAGATCACTGCTCGTTATGATGCTTGTGTCCAGGATCTCTTACGCACAGATAAACCTAAGAAGCAAACGTGTTTAAACACACATGCTCTTGTGCACATGTGCACCCCACCCTCCAAAAAAAAAAAAAAAAAAGAAAGATAAAGGCAAGCATCTGCAGCCTTCCCTTAAAGCAGATTTCCTTCTACCTTTCCTCCCATTCTTTTTCCAGTGATGTTAACAATCTACTTTTAATATTGTTTATCAACAACTAATAGTTAGCTTGCTCAGAACAAATTTGCTTCATGTTGCAAAACTCTAAATACAGTGTGTGCATTGTACATATTTCTTTATTACACATTTTTCATTGAGAGTCTAACTGAAATAATTTTCAGACGTGAATTAGTTTTCAGTCCAACCTCTGCAGTGACATGTGCAGACCTGCTGGAGTGGAAGCAATGTGTTACTTCAACCAGGATTGGTCCATGACAGGTGAGGAAGTGAATAACTATAGCAAGAAATTGAGCAGTCGATCACAAACAGGAAAACCAAGGAAGCATCGTAGAAAAGTTTTTGATGTTTAGAGAAGAAAAAAAAAGGCTTTGCATTTTGATGAAAGCGAGAAATACAACTGAGTGACAAGTAGGGATCATGGGGTCAAGTTCACATTTATCACAACTGTTTAGTTGTGTTTGAAAATTGACTTGCTACTAGAGGGAGGCAACAAAAGCATCAAATATATAAAATTCACTTTTTTTTACTAGATATCTTGTATAATAAACCTTGAATCAGGCTGCCTTGGAAGTCAACCTTGACATATAAGTTGGAGCTTGAAATGAAATTATTGTAATTGAATCCAATCAATTTACTTTTTACAGGCAGTAAAACCACGTCCAATAACTGGATTAACACTTCATTGATACTCACAATCTATATATAAAATCTTCTAATTACCTTTTGCAGAGTAACTGTGCATAAGTGAGCAGAGAGATCCACAACAGGTTTGTGTATATGACTGTCTCGTGCATTTTTGTGCGTTTTGAAAGAATCTGAGTCTTGGAGGCCAAGCCAAAAAGCCATGAATGTGTAAACAATGTGCTTTGCAATTCCCAATCAACACGTCCACGCCACCCACGCCTCGTAATCAAATAGAGTGGGAGAAAGAGAGAAAAAGACACAAAAGCCATCACCTCCATTTCTGCATAATCAAGGTTGACAGAGGGAAGAAATAACATGCTAATCACCTACACTACCAGTCCAGTCAAAGTCAGGTAATTACAGTTTGTCTCTAAGTTTTAATTTTGACATCAGGAGAACTTGGCTTGGCAAACTGCTTAAATGTACCACTGTACATACAAAGAAAAAAATATCCTAAGTCCAAACTCACCCAATACAAATATTTATTTTTATTTTTTACAAATGCAGAGAATTGTTTACTGCTTTGTTGTGTTCACAAAAATGTTGGGGCTCTGATTTCCTACATGACTGTCAGAGCAGGGCAGCACTGGGAAACAGCAGGTAGACTCACCAAATTTACATGTATGAATGCCACGCGGACACAATACACAGAGGTGGACAATCTGTTCCACAATCTGCTGGCCTTACGTGCTGACACAGTTGACTTTTGAACTTGAAGACATCATGGACGCCTGTCATCATGTGTGCTGTACAGCTGGACTGTCATTTTATGTAATTTAGTTACAAGAAAAACAAAAACATTTTCAGCCAATACTCTAAAAATAATGCTATTACCACTTGGAACAATTTCCTTTGTGTTATAAAACTATTGCCATGACAACAGTTAAATCTAAAGGAAAACAACTATTTGCAACAGCAAGGACATGTCAGTCATTCAGGGATTCAAATATCCTCATAAAACTTATAAGAAATATTCCGAATGCTCATCTTGATCAAAGCTTTAACCTCCCTCACGCAAATCAGTACAAGAGTGCTGCACATTATGTATTATGACGCTGCAAGAAAGGTGCTGAATTTGATTTAGGTGAGTTGTATTACTGGAACATAATTTTTGTTAATACAGAAACCAATAAAAATCTCTGACCTGGCAAAGTCGAGGTCAGCCTCCCTGGACATGGTGATGTTGGTGAGGTTCTGCTGGAGGACAAAGATGTTTCTGCACATCTTCTTGATGCCAGATTCGCTGATCCGCTTAAAGTACTGTGCGCCGTTGATCAGGATGCAAGAAATCAGATGACCAAGACCTAGTAAGAGAAAAGAGGGAGGGCTCATAAAAAGAGAGAAAGACTGTAGTTGATGATCAGCACTGTGCCAAATTTGTAAAAAGTAAGGAATACCAGGATTTCTCTTAGATGCTTATTAAACTTGGGAATTTCATACTAGAAACTTAATTCAACACATCCCTGCTTACCTTCAAATATATACTGAAACTTGTGCTGCTGCAGGGCTGCTCCCATGGCTTCCTCTATGGCTGAGATGTCCTTGTTCAGTTTGACCACCAGCGGGTCATAGTCCATGCTTTCCACATTAGCCACAATGGCGTAATTTCCTTGCTTGGTCAGGGGGATCAGGTAATGGAAGCAATGCACTCTGGAGTGAAACAGGAGAAGATAGCAAAGCACAAAGAGCAGTGATGAAGCAGACAGTTTCAATGCTAGAGAATGTTCTGATGTTTGATTTGTATCAGTCTGATGACTTGTCATTAAATATACAACTGTTCTATATCTATAATTTTCAATGTGCCCCTTTCATAGTCACCTACTGATAAGCTAAAATTACCTATGGCAGTATCAAACCTTGGGAACAACAAAAACAAATAAAATAAAGATGTAAACATGCATATATAGTAAGAATAATAATCTCTGTCATTGTGCATATCCTTTTATTTAATATTATTTCTGTAGAAATCCTGATAGATTTTCGTATTCCACTACAACTACATCATGATTTGATATCATTAAGGAAAGGGCTGTTAGGCATTGTGCTTAATATGCTGCACATTTCTAAAGAATAACTGAAAAATAATTCTTAAGAAAGTGATAAAAAAAGAATCTGACTTTCTTTTTAAAACAGTAACAAATACTTGGGCCTCAAATTATTTCATTAAACTTGAATTATTACACAAATCATTCTAAAGTAAGCACTCAGTCCCAGCTTTAGTATAAAGATATTTACATCCAAATAGGAGCATGTGTTAAAAATAAAAAAATAAAAATAAAATAAATGATTAAGATGCATGTTCTTATACAAGGATTTTAATCTTTAATTTGAAAACAGGCCTTAGGAATGCCTGATTTTCAAGTCAGTGTCAGGCTGTAAAAACAAAAAATATATACTTTTGAGGGAAAAATATACTCAGCCGTTCAACAAATACCATCAATAACATAATTAAAAAGTCTTAAATAGCTCTTAATTATAAGCATTCTATCCAAGAAGATTTTTTCCCCCCCAATTTCCAAAGTGATAAAAAAAATCTTAATTTTCTAGCATTAAGCAGATGTCATGATAGTGAGCACTTGTATTATTACGGTAAGTCTCAAGAATAGAAAGAACAGATCAAGCTTCACTTTAAAGTCTTCAAAAAGGCAGCAGAGTTAAAAAGGCATTAGCACCCAAATATCATCTTAATTTTATAGATCTATATTCCAAGCTCAGATTTAGCCAACAAATGTAAAACTGATTGGTCAACACTTCACAAAACAGATAATCCATTACTCAAAATAAAGAAAACCACCAATAAGGTATTGAAGGTAAAGAGATTAAACATTTTGCAACAGCTGAGACAGTCAAATGATCACGCTCTGTTTAACTTGCTCAAGATGAGACAGCTATAGTAACAGCATCAACAAGTATGAAATCAATACTTGGATGATGTGCAAGGTTTCCACATTCCATTATCTGCAAAGGACACTCAGCAAGGAAAACACATAAAAATGAAGGCATTTATTTCCTAAATAATATATAACTGTAACTTGGAGAAGTTTTGTTAAGCATTTAAAATAAACCTTTCTAAGCATCCAACTGTTCCCTGTACATATCACTTTTAGATCTTTTTACAACATGCCACACTTCTGTGTTCACTTTAAAACCTACAGCTTTGTTTTAGACCCTTTAGGACCATGTAAGGCCGATGATTGGCTGGATTTAAAAGGTCAATACTTTTTGTAATTTCACAATCACAGTGCCCAGAGCATAGGGGTATGAAATTATATGGGTGAACATACTTTCCCCTAAAGGTAAACCCCAAACCCCCTCCACATATTGAATGCCTCCATCTCTGATCCTTCTCTCTTTTTTATTCAATAATTTCTTCCACTTAGCTACTGTAGATTCTTTTTTTTAACACCCACCAACACTTTCTTCTCACTCATCCTTCTTTCTTCTTTTATTTTCATGGCTTCATTTAGTTGGTACCACTATCAGGGGAAATTCGTGCAATGGGTAAAGTCAATGGAGTGGAGCATATAGCTAGACATCAGCCTCAGGGAGGGTTTTCTACTGAAATCATCAACAATACTGCATAAGCTACACAGTGAACTATAGAGGGATGGAAAAAAGATGGAGAAGGTTGATGGAGGGCTATTAGTGGTGGTGGGAGTGGAAAAAGTATATGGTGTGGTAAATTAACTTAGGTATTGACATTCAAAGTACATGCTGAAGACAGTGTGTGCATTTCTGAACTAACGCATTTAGACAGTGCAATGACAAGTTCTTTTTGCTCAGTGAGTTTAATGTTATAGCCTTTGTGTTGTTTGGTATGTAGTACCCGAGTGTTGCATACTTTATATATTTATGAAAAACGTTCTTGCACTTCCTTGAATGATACAATAAAGTTCTAGCAATACAGTTATAACTTCTTAAAAATCAGTCATACGCAACACTTATTTGCAGCATTGTGTCACTTCATGTGTCAACTGACAGCCACATGACGAAAATAAGGATTTCTATGTGTTAAGGTTCATCGTCACATTTGACAGAAATCAAGATTGTGCCAGTGTACGGTTTAGCAGATTTTTTTTTTTTTTTTGGCACAAGGACAGTGATTAGTGACAGCTGGAGAAATTTAATTACCATATACCATTTTTTAAAATTTAGTTTTAAAGCAATATTTTGTGTAAAAGGTTTCTCAAAACCCAACAACTTTAGGGAGATTAAATGAAAGCTGGGTTATAATTTAATTCAAGACAAGCTGCTTTTTATCCATCAAGGGATTTTTGCACAAAAACCAAACTGCTGCCCTAAACACTGAACTTTTTTCCTGGCTAAACTCTGAATAAACAATTATTTTATTAATGTACTTGTACAATGAATAAATATATGTGCTTGTTTGTTATATTTGTGAATGATTATGTGATTATTTGATGCCACTTTAATTAGTGATATGCGACTTATCTGTGCTGCTGATTATCCATGCTGCTGATCTCATGCTGCATCTATCTCCTGCTGCTGTATTCATTCATACCAATTTACTCACTTCAGACTCATGTTCAGACTGTTGTTTAATATACTGTATTATTTTACATTATTAGTGTTTAGCATATATCTTAGATCTTGTAGCATATCACTTAGCGTTCAATTAGTGTATTTCTTAGTGTATATCTTAGATCCTTATACACTGCAATGTTTCCTCTACCATTATATAAGCGGGGCGCACCGCCCCATCAACAGAACCGAGCGCCCTGTCTACCAAACCCCAGATGTAATGCTAAACTTGCAGCTCACAATGCAGGTGCATTAGCTAAAAACCTAAAGGCAGCCTCTTCCCTCATGCTGAACCCTCATGCTGACACACACACTCTCCAAAACTGTCTGTGCAAACCGCGCACGACTCATGTTTGTCTGTCTCACCCCCCCACCCCCACCACCACCACCATGTCTGTACAGACAGTGCATGGCTGAGATGTGTCTGTCTCTCTCCTCTGCACTGCTCCAAAACTGTCAGTGCAAACAGCACGCAGCTTTATCTCTGTCCCCACCCCCACCCCCCCCCCCCCACCCCCAAGTCTGTCAGTACAAGTGCTGCGCAGCTCAGGACGTGTCTCTGTCCATCTGTTCCCGCCCCCCGACAAAAATCCCGGACGAGATGAGCGCCTCGCCATGGCAAGTTATCTAGGGGAAACTGTACTGTTTCTTTATATGCTTTATATTTTTGCTATTTTTGGGTGTTCGTTCCACCTCATGTACCACATGTGATGAGAATGACAAAGAACATTGACCCTTGAATTATGAAACTGCAGCTGAATAATGTACCAAGAAATCTCAGAATATTTACGAATATGTAACAAAACATGACTACAG
>JARVGS010000814.1:12731993-12744226 GCA_031762315.1 Hypsolebias antenori | reverse complement strand
AACAGACAGCAATAACTAGCTGACAAAATGAGATGCATTTGATCCATTTTAACGGTCTGCATGACAGCTAGAAGTCCACTCTCTCTCAATCCCAGTGAATTTTGTATGATGAGCGATAATAAACTAATGTAATAATCTACACAGTTATCAGAAAACCTAGTCCAACAACATGTTGGGTACAATCTAATGCCACCCCTTCGAAGGTTTGTCTCCAGGAAATATTGTGGGAAAATATGAACTAAATCAGATATCTGCAGACTATAATGATTCTCATCTAGTGCTCGGGACAAACAAAACTAGCAACAGAAACTAGAAAATGTTCTCTTCTCTGACAGTATTTTGTGAATCTAATCATGAAAATAATGTACCCAGAGATTCTCAGTTGTGAGCTGGTTTGGAATGAATGTTAATTAGATAACTGATTTAGCATAAACTCATTCTTAAGCAGGGCCAGGCAGTCTTTTCCCTTATATATTATGCTTTACTTCCTTTCTAGAGACAAAAAATTGCAACTCAGAAATAGGGCAGTCATATTTGGGAAACTGTATTTACAATTTTATATACAGTATATGTATAGACAGTAGTCCCTCGCCACATTGCAGTTTGTTTATCGCAGACTCGCTCTATCATGGTTTTTCAAAAATATTGGACATGACACACAATTGGCTGACTGACAGATGAGTCACATGATTGGCATGAAATTTTTATTTAAAATAAATTATTTTAAATTATTTAGCACCTGCTGCACATTTGTGCAGCCCAGAGCTGCACAAAAAGCTTCCTCTTGCACCTCTGTGCAGCCCTTACTGCAGGATAAGTTTCCTGCTGCAGCTGATCAGCTGTTCTCCTGCAGAGCTGAGAAGTGGGCGTGGTCAAGATCGCATGAAGCTGGTAAAGAGCAGACAAGGCAGGGAGCTGGAATCATGATATTCTGTGCTCTTTTACAGCGTTTGGAGTTTAGAAACATTGTTTCGAATATTGCAAAAGTGTGGGAAGTGTTTAATATACAGTATGAGAGAGAGAGAGAGAGAGAGATAGAGAGAGAGAGAGAGGGGGGGAGAGAGAGAGAGAGAGAGAGAGAGAGAGAGAGAGAGTGTGTGTGTAATGGTCTTAGCAGTAATAGTTTTGACACATTGGATGCAATGATGAGATTTTAAACTGAAGATAATAATTTTAAATAGCAGATAATTTCTTCTTAGGCTAGTTGCTAATCTAAACTGTTCTAGAATTGTTTGATCAGAATTTAATCAATAATTAAACTAATGATAGTAGACCTTGGTCGTGTTACTAATGGGAATACTTTAATTGTTGTAAAAGATTTTGTGGGGAAGCAAATAAGACGTGGGTGAATAAAAAAATGGAGCTACAAAGAAGGCAGTCGGATCAACAATAGAAAAGGATCAATTGGTGCTCCTTCACTTAAATTTTCTGCTTTCTTCTGGTTTACAGAAAAATGTTATGCAATATTAATGTTTTGTGACAACCAGTGTTGTTATGAAATCAAATATTTAAAGAAAATCTCTATTTGAGTGATGTGTTTAAAACTTGTAGACATATGAAAAACATGTTTATACTCCTAGAAACTTTGTACAGTGTAGGTGGTGATGCTATGTTTTTTTTTACAGACACACTGGACTGTATTAATCTCTCACACATCTTATTTAACTATATTGCAGTGTAAAAAAGCTTTTGCCATCCTACATCCTGGAATGCTCTCATTACAGTACCTTGGGGCAGTTGCCAAGGGAGCCAGTGTGATATTCAATACTTCTGTTACCCATCCCTCCAACCTCATTTAAACTTGACACCTGACATTTGCATGATGGCCTTGCTCTATCTCCCATCTAGCAAAATCCAGGGTGGAGGGGAGGTAGTTGTGAGTGCGTGCATGCGTGCCTGAGTGCCCATGCTTGTTTGGTTGTGATGAGTATGTGTGCATGATTGTGTCGCAGGCAGGGGTTAAATGACTTCCTTCTTAATCTAGCTCATTAGGCCTGTGGAGAGCGTGGAGTGCACCATATTGGTTGATTTGGGATGATTTGCGGAAATGCAGGCAGAAACATGTAAATGTGAATGGTAATCAGGGATGCCATGACCCTCATCAGTCGGAACTATATTAGAGTGTCAGAAAACTGAAGGTGAACATAATTCTTTGTCTTTATCCAAACGAAAGAAGTGAGGTACTGGAATGGCATTCTGAACATGTCACAGTATCAGAGCATTAGACTTGAACCAACCTTTTTAGTTCACTCAATGTGGGACTTGGTAGAAAAGTAAACTTATTTTTAGACAACAAATCTAATTTGTTCAATATATTTTTTGTTCTAATATTAAACGTCTTGATGTTAACAATAATGCAAGTTTTTCTTTCACTTTCCTGACTTAGCCTAAAAAGTACCGGTAATACTTTCTATTATTACCTCAGTATGTTTAGTGGAAAAACTAAAATTGATCACATTACTGTTAGTTTATTTTAAAGTTTTTTCATTGGTTTTTAATATCAAATGCAACTGTTTCTACTATATGTTGTACATCAACAAATATCACCTCTTAATTTCTGAATGAAAACCAAACTTAATTTTTATTGATTAAAAGTTTAATGAAATCACAATGTACCAAAGACTACAGCAACACAGTTGGAATTCACAACAGAAATAGACACAATTACTATGTGGTACAAAACTGATTTGGTTGCTACATCTACCTGTAACTTATTTCTTCTAGACCACCTTGCAATTCAAAAGTTTTCAAGCAGCTGTATGGGCACCACTTTTATGGGAAAGGCTGGTTTGAGTGAATGATGAATGCAGTATCTGTCCACAAAGTACTCAAGCTATTGAGACCTGTCAGAGAATGCACATTAATTTACAAAAAAATATTTTAAAACCTTTCAAGATCTTGCACTATTTTCTTCACAATGTTTTTTAAAATTGCTGTAAGATCCTGAACCCATCTGCTAATCAAATTGATAAATGAGTGGCCTTTGGGACCGTCTTGGTTATACAGGCATGTGATGCATTAAAAATAAATTATACAGTATAAAAGGCTAGAACATTCCCATAAGGTATATAACAGGGACATGTTTTTACTCGTGTTTATATCTACTTTATTGTGAAAATGCAATGTTTGCATTGAGGACTAACATAGATATTACACATATTATATGCATTTATGCATATGATTGGTTTTCCCTTAACATAAAGTCAACACAGAACCTTCATTATCTCATAATGTTGTTATTTTAGGTGCCAACACAAACATGTTCTAAAAATACTGTCAATGTCCAACACATTTGCAAACTCTATCTACCTTAATACTGCACACATACCTTCATCGCCACCATCATCATTAGATGTTGATTAATATACTTAAAAACATGCAGGATTGTACTCTTATTGCAACTATTATCTTTGCATATTTGACAAATAATACAATGAGGCTCTTTCTCATAATATACCAATTTGTCAGAACTGTTATACTGGATGCATGTCACACCTTCATCCCCACACCCCAACTCAAAAGAATGAGAGAAAGAGAGAGAATGAAAATATTATCCACCTTCATATCCCTTCTAGCCACAGAGCTAGTGAACTGGAGCAGAGTGAAATGTCGTACTTAGCAAATTGTATTTGAAACCAAGGGGGAATAAATACTACAGATAAAGACTGCTCTAATGTGCTTGGATCCATTAGAAATCTCATATTCACACATAGCAGTAATCACATTACAAGATGCCCCTAATGTCATTTCCCAGGGCTTTTCCAACAGTATTCTGCAAGAGTACGACACTAACATCAAACATAATGGATTTTTGCCTTTTTTCTATCTCTTCATTCTGTTGTTCATTCCATTTTTAGAGCTTCTTCTTGTTAGAATCCCTCTCCGGTTGTTATAGCTGTGGATGTAAAGTGTTTTTGCAAAGCAAAACATCTGACAAAAACATTTGCAGATGACATCTCTGAGAGAATTGTGGTTAACATATAAAGCATGGTAGGTCAGTAATATTATACATATTCACTGTCAAAGGGTCCATTAAACAGTTCCTACCATATGTATTTAAATCGACTGGAAATTCTTTTGAATGTAATGATCAACATGTAAACAAAGTTTCAATAATGATTTAAAATGTTTTACTTAGTATGTAAGAGGACAGAAAAGAAAGAACAGAAGAGGTTTAATCACTCCAACTTGTCTGATGCCAAAGGTAGCAGAACTCTCAAATCCTACTAAATCAAACAAAGCAGATTACTTAGTGTAGGAAATGTATACACATAACCTAACTTGTGGCTTAAATTATCTTGCAAAGTTGAAATTGACAGCATATATACATATTGTGGTCAACCTTCTCAAATCCAAGTGATGAAGTGTGAAACACTATTTAAACTGTGTAGGCACTATGAGATTGGATGCTGCACTGAACTGATACTATTTACCATTGAGGATAATTAACTATCAAGAACGATGGACTAACTTATATAACCACCAATTAGGAAATAAATAATCCTTTCAGAGGGAGTTTGGAGAATTTTAATGAGACTTAATGACTTGTTGATTGGTTGTTGGGTTTTATTTAGAGAGGTACACAAAGTAAACGAGCTCAGGAGAGTTTAAACTCCTTTCACAGTCTTCTTCTTCTACACACCTCTGGTACTTGCTGCATATTATATTGTACAATAACAAATATGGGAAATGTGTCTGTGTGTGCATGCGCAAGCATCATAGTGGGTCGAGGTATGTGTGCAGATGTGTGCATGTTTGCTTATCTAGAGCTCCGTTCAGCAATCAACCAACCCCCCACTTCAATACACACCCACACACACAAGGCTACTTCAGAAGCATAGCCCCAGACAGGGAGAGCAGATCAATCAATTACATCTCTGCTCCAGCAATCAAACAAGGTTATTATCAGGCAGCAGCTCACCGACCTGGAAAGGCCTGGCCAATCAAAGGCTGCTGTGATGTGGGGGCTGGCACTCGCTCATGTGACAGTAACCCAGAGTGGCAGGTCATGTTGTCAGGGATAGAAAGATGGAAAGAGGAAAGCCAGACAACTGTGGGTGAAATCAAAGAAAAAAAACAAAGAAGTGCAAAAGACAGGAACAAGAGAATTTCTGTAAATCAGCCCATTTCTTGCAGTAAAGATGGTGCATCTCCACGGCAGACGTGCTGTATAATACTTTCTTGAATTTCATTTTTTAATGAGTAGTAGAGCGCTGTCATGTTTCTCATCTTAGTCGAGCTAGATTGTACATCAGAAAAATGTAGGGAAAAGGCAGAAAAGACTGAGGAATCTGACAAAAACAGCTCCCTGTGCTTCAATGTGGCTCAGTAATTCTCTTGGCAGCCGCTCCCTCTGGCATTCATTTGAAGAGCATTAAGGGCATTCTGTCCTCCCACTCCTGTCCTTTCATAGCAACAGGTCTGAAGAGCAGTATTAAGCTTAATTAAATCCTCAAACTCAAAAAATATGGAGACTTTCCATTTGATTAAATTATCGTTTGGTAACATAATATGCCATGACAAACATCTAATGTCCAAAGAAGACAATCTAATCTCATTAAAAGCAGCCAACTGGAGACAAAGCACTGCAGGGGACATCATAGAAGAGGACAGCATGACTGTGTGAACATCTGCGTGACTATGGCCTGGTCATCTGGACAAGCTTCAAAAACCTACCTGTGTGTGTGTGTGTGTGTGTGAGAAAGAGAATGTGTAAATGTTTGTCTTTCCACACCCGCACAATTTCCACCAATAATCTGACCAGTCATCTATTCTCAGCGTCGCCTCTTTTCCCCCCATGCAGGCCTAAAACCTCAGGGACCCTAAAAGCCAACTTCATAAGAAGTCCACTGCTGAGCCTTCACACGGACTAGACTCCCTTAAGCTGAGATTGACGACTGTCTGATTCACATTTCTGTTGGCCAGGTTGCCCTGGGAACCTAGGCTGATTCCATTATGGGATGGATAAACACAATCAAAGAGTTTATCCACCTTCAATAGCTAGCAAAAAGACCCCAACAATGATGGATCTAATCTCCTGCACAATAATATGTTGTGTGTGTGCAAGTTTAGGTGTATATCATTGCAACAGTGTGCATGTCCATGCCTGAGTGAGCTTGCAAGACACAAGATTGAAAACTCTCAAGACAATAAGAAAGTGGCTGAATCTGCACTTTTTGAAAACAATAAAACACACCAGTAGTAAAACAAGGTGTCTTTGGACGGTGTGTGTGTTGTCCTGTGGGACAAGCATCTGAGATACTGGTGCACAACTTTAGAAATACAGACCAAAGTGCAGCTACTGGCCAGTAGCTGTATTTGACAGGTTTATGGTGAAATTATATTGTATGTTAGAGATAAATCAAAGCTCAGCTCTTCCTTAGTCTTTTAATCACCATTTGTTTGCCAATGCTTCCTTTCTTTGCACGTTTTTGTACAGTTTATATTTTTTTATCGTTTATGGCATTATTTTATGTATATGCTGTTTGTAGTTATTTTTCTCACAAATACCATACATACTCTGTCAATTTATACAGCAGCAAATTGGTCAATGCAATTTTTAATTAAATGTTAATTATCGATTTAAATAGGACTTTTTAGTAGTTGAGTGTTAATCATTACTGTAATTGTAGCAATTTTACAAAGTTATAATACATGTACAACTCAAGTTCGTTATTTTTCTGTTATATTTATTTAACAGTCAAATTACAGAAAACTCTTATTGTAAACAAGGAAGGAAACTACTATTTTCTTTATTCATACATGAGTTAAGTTATTGGCTGCATTAGAATATAAAACTGTATAACTTAAGTTATACAGTGTTTTGTCCAACACTAGCATCATTCAAACTATGACCTTCACTTTAATTATGGTAATAATGAATAGGCAGATTTAGATGCAACTTTAGTTTAAACATTTATTTAATTTAACATAGTGCTGTAGGACCAGTGGATTTTTAAATAATAATAAAGCAATTCTTCCAAGTCAAAAAAAAAAAAAGTACCATTAGGTCTTAACATCAATCACATCATCAAATTATCATTTTGTTAAAGCTTATCTAATTGACCAGTGCCCTGTCCGAGGCAATGTTGTTCTCTACCGGAGAACTCAAGTTGAGCCATCAACACGTATGCAGTGCCAGTCATCAGATACCCAGCTGATATAATACCCTGGCCAAAGGAAGAGACAGAAGCCACTGACATCAAGATTCAAAAGCTCCTTACAGTGCACGGAGGGTTTCACCCCAAGTCCAGCACCCTGAGTCTATATATTGAGAGAAAGGAGGGAGGCAGAAGACTAGTGAACATCCAAGCCACTATACAGGATGAAATAACTAAGATCCTGGAATACATAAGGAGGAAAGGCCCCAATGATGAACTGATGAGTTAATGTCTCAGGAAGCAGCAGAAACCCAACGTGGAAGAGGCAGAACAAGATGAGCCATCATGGAAAGATAATTCCCTGCACAACATGTACCACAAGAAGGTTGAGGAAGTGGCTGATATCAATAAATCCTACCAGTGGCTAGAGAGGGCTGGAGTGTAGGACGACACAGAGGCACTAATCATGGCAACACTAGAACAGGTCCTCAGCACAAGAGCAATGGAGGCCATGACCTACCATACCAGACAAGATCCAAAATGCACGCTGTGCAAAGATGTCCATGAGAAAGTCCATGAGAAAGTCCAACACACAATAGCAGGATGTAAGATCCAGGCAGGCAAAGCATACATGGAACACCATAACCAAGTGGCTATAATAACATACAGTAACATTTGTGCAGAGTATGGACTGGAGGCCCACAGTCAAAGTGGGAGATGCCACCAAGGGTGGTGGAGAATGGAAGGGTTAAGATGTTGTAATGTGGGACTTCCAGATCCAGACCAGCAAACACAAGAAGGCTAACCAACTGGAAATTGTGGTGATCGACAAGCAAGAGAAGGCAGTGGTGATAGATGTATCAATCCCAAATGACTGTAACATCAGGAAGAAGGAGCACAAGAAACTCAAGAAATATCAAGGGCTGAAAGAGGAAAAACAGAAGATGTGGAGAGTCAAAGCGTCAGTTGTTCCATGGTTGTTGAAGCACTTTGTGCTGTGACCCCCAACCTGGAAGTGGCTTCAACGGATCCTAGGAACAACCTCAGAAATATCTATCCAGAAGAGTGCAGTCCTAGGAACAACTAAGATGTTGTGCAGAACTCTCAAAATCCCAGGCCTCTGGTTGAGAACCCAAGTTTGAAGTGAAGTGGAACCACCCAAGTGACACATACTACATATGACAGCAGAATTGTAAACCAAAAAAATGAAGCAAACAGATAAATATATAAGCCATTTTTATGGTAACTACAAAAGTCACATGTGCCAGAAATATGGTTATTCAAATATGTTTCCACCAGTACGTATCTGCTTAGGAAAAAAAAGTGGTTGTTGAAGAAATTGTGCCGATCACACCTGCTTAGAGATTTGGTACAAAAAGACAAACCACATGAGAAACTCAACACTCCAATGATGCTATAAAGCAGACCTTTACTTCAAAAGATCATCACTTTGACAAAGACAAAGCAGATGTTTCTGAGCACTTTAGAGAGGTAGGCACTTTGCATCCACTTACACCACAAGCTACACAACCACACAATTGCAACATGATTATCAAACCTCAGTACTACTTGTTATATAGTTCTATAAATACTTAATTCACACAGTTTTTCCAACACTGTAATAACCTACTTTTCAGTAGCTGTTTTCCGTTTAATTTTTTTATAACATTAGAAGCCTTTATGTCTCAAAACAGTTATATTTTTAAATTGTGATAACATGGTATACTATACAGCAAACATGCAGGTAAAAAGGGGGGAAAAATCATTTTGTCCTGCATTTCTTTATTAAACTTGTGCCTTCAATTTTTTTTTTAAACTTTCCTCCTGAATCTTTCTTTTTTTTTTTTCTTTTTTCTCTGATTGCCACACATCTTTCCATTCTTTGTTGTTGGTTTCTGTCTTCAGCCTTTTTCTCTCGTCTCCCTCTATGACCTTTCCAGTGTAAAATCCACGCTTCTCTGATTCTTAACTACAATTTTAATGGGAGCCAGTAAGAAAGGGAGAAAGACAGGACTGTTTACTGAAGGAAAATCCTCAGAGCTAGTGAGAAAAGATTAGAGAAAAGAGCAGGGGATAGCAGAGCAAAGCATTATGTGCATGTATGTGCGAGGAAGACTTAAGATTAGACATGCAGGCTGCATTTTAATAACCTACGTACATACAGACATCTCTCTGAGTTTTATGACAGATGTCAGAAGAAAATGTTTTTACATGAGTAATTAAGAAGCTTCTGTCTCACTAAATGAAGATTAGAGTCCAACTGCAAACACTTGTCATTTTCAAGATTTACTTCAAAAAGAACTGGCGTGTTTGACATGTCATACAAACAGAGTTACAATACAGTCACATAGTTATTCCAGCCATGTGCATCTTTGTGATCAATTTCTTTTCTGGAATACATCTGTAAAGATTTCCAATGCGTCTAAGTGTGGTTCATTGTCTAATGCAGACAAAACTGTCTTTCCTGCAACCAAATGGACTGCAAAGTAGATCAAAACAATAAAAGACTTGAAGTATATGGATTCTACAAACAAGAGTAATGGCGACCACTCGGTTTGGTGCAGCTGGGAGCAGAATGCCTAATGCAGCACTGCTGTGACAGATAAGCAACATTTAAATTTGCTGTTCTGTCTGTTCATTATGAGTAAGCAGTAAAAGCAGAACCACATGCAGATGACATTATAATCCTAACAAAAGCGCCTTCTACTGCTTGACATTTGTCATATTTTACCATAATTTTTTTTTCTAGCAAGTTATTTGGCTCAGGAAGCTGCAATAAAGAGACATACTGCTCCATGCTTCTCTCACACTTGATAAGATTTGTCGCTTTAGCAAAAAAAAAAAAAAAAAAAAAAAAAATACTTTGAACAAATAAAACAATCAAATTATAACACCCAGATATTATTTTAACAAATTGCCTTTGGAGGCATTTGTACAATTTTCAATATACAGTTTTTTTAAATTAAAAAAAATTGTGAATAAGTTACAATATAATGTGCATATATACTCAATAAACAAACAAAATAAATAAATGTGTATTGTTTCACCACAGGCTACAGTGACAGGAAGTGAAAGCTTTCTGTCCTCCTTCCATTAAGCTCTGTTCCATCTACCGTACAGTCATCACTTCTTCCTTTGTCCTTCTCTTTGCGCTACCCATAAGCACTTTGTCAATGTCCAAACCTCTGACTCTTTCCATCTATTCTCGTTTTTTTCACCCTGGCATGAACTTGTAGAAGAGAAACACCAATATGCATACCTACAAGTCATACAGGTCTGTTTCCTGGAGTAATAGATGGCACACGTTTGTTGTATTGGTTCTAGGAACCTGTCTTAAGCTCAGAAGTGACAGGACCTTCTCTGTTGCAGGTCCAAGACAGTGGAATGACTTACCTCGACATGTCAGGCAGGCTCCCTCTCTCACTGTTTTTAAGTCTAGCTTAAAAACCCACTTTTATTCCGTGACCTTTGACACTGTAATTTGTTCTTAACCTGTCTGTATTCTACAATGCTAGCCATTTAGTTATTATCTTCTTCCATTCGCCACTATGTATTTTTTATTTATTTATGCATTTATTTATTTATTGCTGTGTGCTTTGTCTGTTTGTTTCTGCTGTACATCACTTTGGTTGGCCTTGTTGCTGTTTTAAGTGCTCTATAAATAAAGTGGTAAAGTATGGTTCAAAAAAGTTTTCTAGTATCCATATTTTTACATAATTTTTACCTTATGTTTAGTTGAAGATAGTAAACTGACAACATATTTACCGTAAATCAGCATATTATCTGAAGTTTATGATTTTATTAATGAACATTGAGGCAAATAATAAACATGTTCCTGCTGTCTACAGAATAAAACAGTTTCCTTTAAAAACTATGGGTCCCAAATTGGTCAAAATGCAGAGATAATCTAGTTTTGTAATGAAATTCCCTGATGTTTAATATTTAAAAGAGCCTAGCTACAAACCAAGAATCAATTAGACAATGCTCAGACTTTGGCTAAAAGTTTAATACAAATCAGTACCAAACTATGAACAAACTTGCAAAGAAACAACCAAACTTATAATTACAAAGAGGCAGAGAGCTATTTAGTAAATTAGGCAGGTAACAATGATAACTGGGTTTTCAAAAGTAACACCCACAAGAAATTATAAACACAAGCTCAGCTAGGTCAAAAGTTGACATCAAAATACTTTCAAAAAGCAAATAGATGGCAGATTCTCAAAAAGCTTTTTATCTGTTATATTAATTTTGGTCACGAATAATGTTAATTATGAAAGAATGTTTACAAAGTATTCAAATTAAAACATGTTCTGATTTACTTATACAGACTCTACCTTTATTATATTTTAAAACAAAAACAGCTACAACAAATTTTAAAACTGGAAGATTAACAAAAATATTTTGCAACAACTTATGTAACATCAGTTGTGCAGTCTAAGAAAATATTGGTGGCTGCAATCCGTTCCAAGTTTTATAGTATCTTATAGTTATCTTTACATACGGTAATTTAAAATAAATTCTGTCAACTTTCTAGTTGTTAGTAAGCAGTTGGGTAGTTTTCAATGATCAGACAAAGTCTCAATCTTATTTTATCACAACATTTATTTATCGGTTCCCGCAAACTTAATTACTAAAATGCAAGATGATGTAAGTTTAATAATAATAAATTAATTTTTTTTAAGTTTACAGAGCAAACTAATTTAATGATGCAGAGTTGTCTTTGCACCAGTTGCTGTGCAGATACTTTGCTGTTTGAAGCCCAGCATCACATGAACAGTCTGTCCGAGGTGCATCATCTATATGATAGCTATTTTTTAATTGTTTTTATTTATTTCCCTCCCTAATGACTGTCATTGTCTGCCAAAAATAAATAAACAAATAAATAAGAATAGATTTACTGAGCTCTACTGCCATAATTCCAGCATTAAATAGTTGAAAATTTTCACTTATGTGTAAAAATGCCAATATATTAAAGGGGGAGTGGTGGCGCAGAGGCTAGAGAAGGTGGGTCTGGGATCGGAAGATTGCCAGTTCAAGCCCCGGTACTGACAACATCAAAATGCAGGTGGGAAAGGTGAAACACCCACCTGCCTCCACCCCCCATTCGCCCCACCCTGGGCCCCGGAGCAAGGC
>JARVGS010000814.1:12683795-12695441 GCA_031762315.1 Hypsolebias antenori | reverse complement strand
TATGGTTTGTTTTTTTGTGTGTTTATATATATATATATATATATATATATATATATATATATATATATATATATATTTGTTGTTTTTCTTTTCTTCCTCTCCTGGACTCATAAGACTCGGAAAACCAGATGGGTGTAAGGTGTAACTACGGCGTACTAGAGAAGGGGAAGGATTAAATACGTTTTCCTTCTTCCTACCCCTTTTCAGACATGTTAAATGGGATTTGTGTGTGTGCATGTACATGGGCATGTGCATGTGGATAGGTGTGTGCACATAGGGTGTAAACTTTTTTTTTTTTGTTAAATTGGTGTGCGTTCAGTCAAAGCAGATGCATTTACTGATGTGGGTTTGTTTTGCAAGGGGTTCTGTGTGTTCAAATGTATGTGTATATATGAAGGTATATACCGTATATGTATGTATGGATGCACAAATTCATATTGGTGTTGCTGTTGATACGCCCTGTGTAGTGCAATGGTTTTTGACAGATCTGGAATGAATGAATGAATGAATGAATGAATGAATGAATGAATGAATGAATGAATGAATGAATGAATGAATCTTAAACTCTAAAAAAGCTAAGTCTGGTCCTCCGGACATTCAAAAAACAAAACAAAACAAATTTTTGAATGTCCAGAGGACCAGACGTAGCTTTTTTAGATTTTTCTACCTGTATTATTGAGCATGCATCAGGAAATCTTAAACTAGTATAATAAAACCTCAGTTGAACAACACACCATATTACACTACTCTATGTCCTTATTTAGTTATAAAAAAACATATTAAAAAACAGAGTCACCTGTGACAAACTACTTTTACTGCTTCCACAGAAAATACAATTGTAAAGCTAGGTGCTAGTAATGTTGTGCACTTGATCAAATGATCAACAGTCAGTGTGAACAGCTATATAAAAGCAGAAGTTCTGGCAAGTTTGCTGGTCTGAAGTGTTCAGGTGTATTAATGCTAAAAACCATTATGCTGCTCTGCGACAAAGATTTCAGAGAAGCAAACATTGCTGTCCATTAATCTGAGAAGGATTATAGTAATATCTCCAAACAGTGGGGAATCTAGAGGGATTATTCGTAGAGGGAAATATTTAAAATGGATATCAATATTCTCAGCTTCCAATCACTGTAACACTCAGAGAAACTGCAAAACACAAACAGCTAATCCTCACAGTATAGAGACATCAGCATGCTAAATGTCAAAGTTCAAAGTAGTGCAATGTTCAGACTTCTATGCAGTAGGGGTTAAATTTGACAAAAAAAAAAGTTTTCTTCCAAAAAATGTGGATAAAGCACATTAGACATGTTTTTCATGTGTTAAAAAATGGGGTCGTGCATGATCACACAGACATGATTAAAAAAAGTTTCAAAATCACATGGAAAATGTGCAGAATATTTTTACGCATGTGAATTTCACAAGTTAAAACTCATGTCTTTCTTGTCAACAATCACATTACCAGCAATTTCACTATTGTTCATTTACTATAATAAACACAAACTGCACCAGTCATAAGAAAAATATCCATAAAAAAAAAAATACTTCCAGATTTTAATGGCATTTATGAAATCCAAAACCTTGATTTATTGTCAGGTAAAGAGAAAAAAAAAAGCTACTCATGAAAAATATGTTAGGATCCTATTTTAAGATGAAGCATTACAATACAAATAATCAAAGGAATTATTAATAATATTACTATGTGTTTATGTGATGGTCAGACAGTACAGTACATATAACTATAATGTTTCTTTGACAGTAGCTCAAACTAACCTGCAGCACAGTCTGGATTTTAGCAGAAACGTCAGCCTGCTCGTAGAGCTTGATGTCCTCTTCAGGGGTCCCACCAGAACCCTGCGATGCAATCTGCTGCATGTGGGCCAACACAACACTGTGAGCCTGCGCCACGGCCTTGAACTTGTCAAACAAAAGCTCCAGCAGTTCCAACAGCAGCCTGCAGAGAGAGCCAGAGAAAGAAAAATTAGAGGGACAGAGAGCTAGAGGGGTAGATGGGAACATGGAGGAAGACTGAACAGATTAATGGGGGAAAAAAATAATGTTCGGACAAAATGACGTAACAAATAACATTTAAATAAATGTAATATGTGCAAGCTGCGCTTATTTAGTCATACAATATTCATAACACTTCATCCAGATTTTAAACAGGAACAAAGAAAATTAACCACCTGTTAGGAAAATAGACTACAGCTACTACAGTAAATTCCAAAACCTTAAAAAAAAAATAAAAAAAAAGTGCAACTTTGTTGTCAGCATTTTTCCCCAGTCCAGTCACTGACCATAAAAGATGATAATTTACACTGACTTTCCACATAAGATTCAGATAACACAGTTCCTTCTCAGCTTTTGCTTCTGCTCACTCCTAAAATGAGTTTGACATATTTGTTTCCATAAAGTGGTGCAAACCTAAAATGTATTAATAGATATTTCACATTACCAATTAGGTTTTACCGTTCCCGGTTTTACTTTGCAGCTCCCTGTACAGCAGACACTTCAGTATTTCACCTGTGTTAATAACCTAGCACCTGGGCTAGCTGTTAGAAAGAAGAAGAATAAAAGCTCTCCAACATGGATTCAAAGAAAAAGCCATTCTCATTAGTCCTAAATGACTGCGGCAGAGGACGAGAGCACAACCAAAACCAAACTGACCTTCCACTTGATCTGAGTGCTCCACTCTGGGTTGAAAACTCACAGTTGCTTCATGTAGTCTAATGTTTTCGCACAGATTTTCTATCCCTGCCTTTCACACAAGGACAGAGCTTTCAAAGTAAAGAGGGAACACAGATTTCATTAGGGGTGTTTGATGAGGGTTACAATTTGGTTTCCATGAAGGTATTACAGTTACTATACAAATAATGACACTGCTTGTTTAACACCACTCATACTTCTGTACTTCTGACATTTCTATTGTGCTTTAGCTGTTATCAAATCTACTTGCTGACTTGTGGTAAATTTACTTTCAATGTAATATAAATTACATTAAATGTGACAATTAGAATAGATTTCCTCCGGCTTGGACCTTTAACTGGAAGCCTGTCAAAGTTTTAAAAAAGTTGTATCAGTTCTGTTGCTTTTCTCCTTTAAAAGACCTCAAAGATTTTAACTGGAAATCTGCTTAAATATATTAATCTCAAATTGTTCCTTTTACATGTGAGACCACTTCAAGTTCACCTTCACATCTCCTCCAGTTATCATTCCTAACTCTGTTACCATTCAGTTTTCAGATGCACTTTTTTCCCGGATATTAACGTTAGCCCTGATTGCTACATTTACTATACTACCCTCTTCTGCTCCTTGTAAACTTCTACCATTTATTTCCACATTTTATGCAGCTGCTGAAACTTGCAGTCCAAAAGCAATCCAAAACCAAACCAAAAAAGCGCATTTGACTCCAAAGCCAAGCTATCTACAATATGTAAACTGAAAAGCATTTCAGACAAAACATGCTCGGAGTCAGCAATTCTCACTTTTCAAAATGTGCACCACTTCCGTAAATATTGGGCTTTCCAAGTACCACCATTATGAACGGTGCAATAAAAATACGTAAGAAAGCCTAAGCTTGTATTTTTTTATAAACTTATACTGAATCTTTTCAAATAGTTTTAAGTATGTGACCAAAAATAAACTGACCAGTCTACTTGAAATGCCAACACTAACATAAAACCAAATTAATTATCTTGTTTTTTAACTTATTTCTTCTGAGTACAACTAGAAAGATTCTGAGTGCCACCAGTTGTACTTGTATCATAGTTTAAGAGCTACAGCTCTAAATGAAGGGATGAAGCCAAGTTTCTAGGGAAAGTATAAAGAAGTATGGATGTTTAGCCAAGATCTGTTTTCTGTTGGCTGCCAATCACTACACTCAGAGTAGTGTCAAGTAAAAAGTATAAATAAATAAAAAAGAAAGATTGAATTTGTGATCTGTAAGTCAATGTACACAATTTTTTGATAAACATATACAATATTAGTTTGAAGTAGCACCAGGAAAAAGGGTACACACAATCTATATAGTATTAAAATCATTAACTATCAAAAAAGTACAAACATCATATACATATAAGTGAAGTTCAGACGAACTATATCAATAACACTTGCAACTACAGGCAGACCAGTCTTCCTCATTATCTCCCAGTGGAGGCCATCCTAATCCATATCTTCTGTTCTTTGAGACCTCACATCTCATTTCCCCTCAGGATCGAAGCAGATACAAATGGCTCATGAGAAATAGCAGGGAGCATACTGCTTCTAACTAACTGGCCAGCAGTAGGAGTGTGCATGGTTCATTTTAGAAGGACAACAGCAGCATCAAAATTAAATTACCATTAGGCTGCTCGTCAGTCAAAGATCATTAAATGACTGTAAACAAGTGTGCAATGTGTTGAGTGAACACTTTTGAAATATCAAATGTGCCAAGTTGCGATGCTGCCACACAAAAATTGATACAGAAATACTGAACACAAAAATACAGAGCAGAACATGTTTACGATAATTACTTTGCTGTTGGAGAGAATTATCATCTGTGTTGAAAATGATTGTTTAACTATTAAAATAAAAAAATACAAATACAAATGAAATCACCTTTTAAAGGATGGACAAAAATATATGTTGCATTCTGTCTACTAAAGTGTTTGCTTTTTCAGAAATGTCCTCCCTTTAAATAGGCAGTCGTTTGACTTAGATTCGATGGCCTCTATTAAAAGACTGCTGTTTCTGCAATACAGCAGGAGAAAATGCCATTAAATCATACGCAGTGCATATGAAACTGAGCTATTCATTATCAGTGAAGCATGCTAATAACTCCGTGAGTGTGTGGAATGCTGTATGAAGTATACATGTGAAAGAAGAATGCAGAAAAAGAAGTTGGATCACTAAGGAGGGGATTGGGAACATAAACCTGTAAGGCCAGGCTACACACTGCTGTTTAAGCTATAAAGAGTTTAAGTGTTGCCTTCTGGTCTGCAGTGCTATAAAATATAGAGTGCAATATTCAAGACCGTTGTTTCCTACAAGTGGTACATCCAATGGGAGTTTCCATAGCAACAAGCACTGACTTTAAATTGAAGTGAACATAGGGAAAACAAGCGGCGTATGCATCCAAATACGAACACACACAAAGTGTTAAGTGCTCACACACAAACACATGCAGGCAAATTCAAAACGATCAGTAAGGAGTAGAACCCAAAATGAGCTACATGGTGGCCTATTACACCGAGGTCAGATGAGATTCAGCAGGCAAAGGGAGAAACAATGCAGACAAGGCTGGGGAGAGAAAAAACATCCCTGACAGAAAACAAGAAATTCCTCTTAAATGGTTCAGGATCAGTGGACTGAGACCTGTGCTTCTCTGGACTGCAGACTGCATGTGCACGTCTGCAGGAGCTAACGTGAGCGCTTTTAAAATGTGGTGGTCCGATACGGCAGGTGAGAAATTGTGTGTCTATGGGTGTGTTTAACCATGACATGTCTTTGTTTAAAGCAGCAGAGGATCTGTTTTCATGGTCTGAGGCAGGTGTGTCTCCTGCATGAGCCTTTGTGGTGTTTACATTTGGTTGACTGTCAGACTATGACTGCTGGGGGACTGAATTCAAAACAAGTTGTCGGCAGCCTCTACAGAAAGCTGTTCATATAGCTCCAAACCCACTGCAGTCAGCATAGTGTTATTGATACAATAATCAACTCTAGTGTTTTGGTAATAATCTACAGGGAGAAACTCATTTTCAGCACCAATCAATAAAAAGAATGACCACTTTTTACTCACCAATACCGGGAAACTGAGTCTAATGGGAATACCATAAGTACAAAGGAATCTAACAGGCATCATAATAAAACTGATGGAAATACAAGGGCAGCTTTATTAAGGTATCTTTTAATGATAATACTAATAACTGTACACTGCTGTTTACTATGATCACCATTTTTATATTGCAAACTCATTCCTATCATAACATTTTAATTAATTTTTAATGATGGCTTTCATCCTTTAATTTAACTACTGATTCAATGCTCTTCACAGATATCTAATGACTGCACTATGAGTATTAACCTCCAGTTTGATGTATTTTTTATCTTCCTTTTTTTTTAAAAAGCTCTTTTCTCCCACAAAGCTAATCATATTTAAGTGTTGTGTGTGTCTGCTTTTCAGCACCTTGGCTGGCTTTCCTGGGCCAGGTTTTCTCCCCTCTGGTAAGCATGGTCTGCAATCTGAGTGGTAGATCTCTTGACGATCTGTTTCAGCTCGGGCTCCAGCCGGTCCATTATGGCTTTGATTGTTCCAGGGAGTTTCTTCAGTTTGGCTAGAGCCTGAAAAAAAACAAACATTTAAGACATATCTTAAAGCAAGTGTCACAGAAACAATAACCAAATATAAATAAACAATTGGGTTATTTTATGTAGTGAAGTAAATTAGTAAGACTTGTGTACCGTGATAAGGATGCCCATAAATTCAGCACTGTTTTCTTCTGGATCCACCTCTGAAAGATCTGCTTGGCTCAGATCTCGAATATCCTGCTGCAGCTCACGCACTAAAATTTTTTTTAAAAATCAAGCAAAAGTGTCCATGGCATTTTAGTACCAAAAAAATCCTCATTTTAATTGCAAATACTGTACAAAAAAAAATACAAAATTGCAGTGATCGCTCCTTTTCACTATTGATTTCATTTTTCTTTTTAACAATCTAACACATTGTTTAAAAAAATTAATGAATAGCCTTCTGTGTATTAATATCCATTTATGCCCACACACCTGCACCCCCAACCCACCCCCAAGCTCTCGGCAGCTGACTTAGCCACATTAGCAGCTAAATTGAGAATGGCAGTATCGAGTGATGCTCTAATTTCCATTAGATGGGGCCTCCCAATTCCCCATCAAAGCGCGTTAGGAGAGTTAATGTTTATGGCAAGTTAATGGACTTTGGGTGCATTTCCTCTTTTCACCCATTCCAACTGCAGCTTGTGTAATAATTATGACAATTACTATCTACAAATGAGGTGCTCTAATGCTATTAAACAAAATGGAAAGCCAGGGCTCTGATGGAAGCTGGTCGCTGTGTCGTGACCACAGTTGTTAACACTATGGTGTACAGGCACTCACTGCCTGGAGGTGGCTAATTGCCAGAGTTTTCTGTGTGATATAGGAAAACTGTGGGTGAGCCTTTACTTTAAGTATGCAAACAGGGGAGAACCGAACAAAAACTTAACATTAGATGTCATAACATGTGCATACATGCTAATGAGCTGGAGTAAAAAATAATGAGTATGGTTCAGTCGTGATGGAACATACAACTTGTTAAAGGTACATATGGGGAAGAAAAATACATAAACAATGACATCACTATGAATATCAGTAATAAATAACAGACAAAATATGGCACAAAAATGTTTACTGCTTGAAGAAAACTTTGCCAAAATCTAAGAGGTATGTATAGCCGTCTGCAATCCACAGAACTAAAACTGGTGAGTTGTTCACTTTGAATGCCAAGAGTGGGTGGTGGAAAATGTATCGGGCTTTATATAAAAACTCTGAAACATCGAGGGAATGCCAAGTTATTGCTGGATTAACTTTTTTCATTATCTTCTTGTTTGTGTTCTGTGCTCTGCCTGCAAGAAAAGTAGCGCTGACTCTACGCCCCTACAACCAAGAGAGAATTCATACATTTCTGAACACAGTTAAGGTTTGTTTTATCAGCCTCTGTTAAAGTTCTGGTTACCAGTCTGAGCATAATAAATGCAGCGCCCCTGCTGCGAATGCGGAGACACTGGATGACTAATGGGTACACGTAGGGGGCACGATGATTATAATGTACGCAAGGAAGATGTATATTATGATCATAGTTGAAGATGTTATGACATCTACAGCAAGGGAGGGAAAGTGGGTGTTTGCCAGTGTGCATGATTTGTGTCTATCCGATGGATTTCACGTAAGATGAGTTTAGTCTTTTGTATCAGTCTGGATCAGCAGTTTTTATTGGTGATAACTTGTGTGTGTGCAAGAAAGACTGTATAAAGTATAATGTGGTGCAAACAGATATAAATTAGGGTGATGTTAATGACTTCAGAACACTGAAAATACAAGTGCAGGCTAAAATGAAAAAGCAATATTTTAAAACTGAAACTATCATAACTTGTTAATGTATAACCCCACATATTTTAATGGGAACAGCTTTAATGGACAAGTAAATGATGTTTAGTACTGATGAACATTGAAGAGCTAGGAATATTCTCTCTTCCTTGTGTCATGTCTTTTATACAAGCAATGTCTTTTTCCTTCAACACACCTTCCCCCTTTCCTGTATAATGCTTTATTTTTGTTTTGTGTGTTTTACCACTGCTGGATCCCGGTGTGCTCAACTGTGAGGAATCCAAAAGCTTGCGTGGAGTTGAAAGGCTGCTCACTTCCAACGCTGGCAACGGAGACGTATCTTTAGTCAGGGACCTGAAGAAATAAATAAAAAAGTTTAATAAGATTAGGTAAAGTTATTAATTATTTTACTTTTTGTCACACATATTAATAAAAGCAATCCTGGAGTAACAGCTCTTTGCAAGTAGACACCAGTTTCCTATCTTAACACAAATGCAAACATAGATATGCACTTGCGAAACAAAAACAACAATCTGCTGTAAGAACAAATCACCCTCTATCTGTTTTGTGAGAATGGTGCTGCTTTCCAATGAGCCATTTATCAAGCTCAAGGTGGAAGCAATCCAGGCCCTTTAAGTTAGGCTGCATAAACACAGTGTGCCTGCTAAGTGAGTGGGTTGCATGGAGGCAGGCATGTTGTTAAAGGCAAACAAATACAGGAAGGCCAGGACCTGTCAGGAGTTGACCCTTATTAATAAATCACAGTGCTTTACCAAGCCACTGCCACCATAATTATGGCACCAGCACAGACACACACATGTAAAGAAGCAAACAACAAACTCAATGCATGCTGTCCAAAGAACACTAAAACAACAAATATGTGTTCGAAGCGTGTGGCTGCATTATTGCTAATACATTATAAAATGAAGAAATGGGCACTCAGGTCACAGTTAAACTTGGCTGTCGAGCATTTGAAGTCATTTAAACGCCTACTGGTGCCAGACAGAAAAAGTTTTTTCTTTCTGACAGTAAAACAAACATGCTTAAAATATGAAATTATACACCTTAAAAATATTTTCAGAGCAAAAGGCATCGAAACTTTAACTGCATCCCAACTACTGGTAATTAGTTTAGCGTAAATTACTGCAGTTTGCTCCTAACAGTAATTAATTTTATATGCTTTTCATCTAATTCATGTGATGCTTCACTGCATAAACATGAAAGGCAACATTTAATAGAAGGTGTTTTGTTTTCCACAGTTAAGTTCTTGATTTTCCTTCAGCAAATAATTGACAAGCTACTACTACATCAATGGAATTTCTGATGTGTGAAAAAAACTTTGGTAGAGATTGAAACGTTAATACCATACGTTTCAGCCTGCATGTGTTAAAAACAAAATTCATGATAAAAATTGTTTTGATATAGTTGTTTGCACGGACTTGTAGAAATGCAACTATAGTTTTACTGAAATCAGCACGGATGTTAAAAAATAGAGTATAACGAAATGAAACCCCTAAATCTTTTCAGTTACACCTTAAAGTTAGGACAGTTTTGTGCAAACAAAAAGAAAATGTTATTTTTAAGGGATGACTGAAAAAAATCTCACGCTTAAGGAGAAAAAAAATGAATGTTAAATATAAATAATTCAGTGCTTACCCTGGAACACGAGCAGCGTTTTTGTCCTTGTTCTTGTGTCCAAGGCGGCTTGTGGACTTGATATAAAGGTGTCGGTGCAGTTCATCAATGAGCACTGTAGGCAAGTAAAGCTTTTTGTTTTTGAGCTCCAGGCGCAAGTCTCCAAGCCCTTCAACCTGGAGCAAGGGGCCTTCTAAAGACTCCACAGCTGACACCTGCAAACAGCATGCCAACCAAGACGTGTGTTATTCTTTGTACGCTCAAAGATTACAGACAGCAAAAACTTAATTAATAAACTTCACTTGTCGGTACGTTTTGGTTTCTTCAAGTGTTTTCAGGAAAACTAAATATACGAGCCAGCACAGAAGATCAAGTGTACCGAACTTTGATACACTGAGTGTTATGGTCTAATGTAAATGAAGCCTCGGTTGAACCATTCTAAGAAAAGTGATAGTGGTGAGAAATATGCCAAAACTTTTAACATGCAACCAATTATCACCAACAAAGTTCATAAGAAAATGAAATCAATGACCCAAGTTGGAGCTATTGCACAAAGGTAAATATCCTATATAAAACTTATATAAAAAAAATAAAAGATTGTAAGAAAACAGCATATTTTAATGGTTAGAAAATAGTAAAGGCTTCATATTAGTTAAGTACAAAATATTTGGCATTGTGCAGATTTCTTTTCAGACTGTAGGGCCCAGTGACTCAGTCTCAGACAAGTGGCAGGAATGAATAGCTTGTTGAATAAACATTGCATTTCAGTTAATGCATTAATTTGACAAAGTGGATGTTTATAGTTTTCACCCTTCTCATTTGCATGCAATGATGCTGAATATAAACCAACTACATCTCCTTCCATAAAAAGACAATCCATGCACCATAGATGGTGCCACGCATCCTAATGCTTGCAATCTATCAATCTTTATGGCAACAAATACAAGTTAGTGTCTCAGTTTGTGTCTATGTTAACATGCTATTTTGTACATTTCTCTGTGTATTTCAGGATCAAAATGACAGGATAACAGCACTCTTTTTTTTTTTTTTTGCATAGTCAGGACAGGTCAGAAGGGAGTAGTTAGTAGAGAGAGGATGGGAGGGGTTGTTGAGTATGATAGGCAGGGGGCATGGGTCAAGTATGTATTGATGCAAATGAGAGTCATATTAGTGAGAAGATGAGCTAACGTGCTTCATGATCAGACTCCTTTAGCCTAATGTAATAAATCCCCATGCCCGCTATACTTTGCATGCTCTGTGTGTGTCTCAAATATGTCAATGTATAACGATGTGTGTGTGTGTGTGTGTATTTCAGTAAATCACTGAATGTGTGCGTCAGGAGGGGATGACAGAAAAAGGTTGGTTAACATGATTAGAGACCAGTACTGTCAGCATAATGAGGAGACCAGAGTCTCAAGTGAATTTGAGGAGAAGAGAAGAGGAGAAGGAGAAGAGAAGCTCATCAATGAGTTATTTGCTTTGAGACAGGTATCAATTTGAACACCTGGATTTTGAGATACAAAAGGAACACGTTTATGGGAAGAATATCAAAGAACATTTTCTATAACATAAGTCAATCATGTTTTAACCGAACCCATGGGATCTAATGCTGCTAGTCATTTTCATACAGAGAGCTCAGTTTGAATGTTAATTATAAAGCCCTAGAGATAAGCTTCACAAAAAATGTGCACATTGTTAAAGAGAACATGTTACAGAGAAGGCTAGAATGTTTATACATGGCTACTGGGCCACAATACAGGTGACCCTCGGTTTCCGGCGTCATCGGTTTACGGCGTCATCGGTTTACGGCGTCATCGGTTTACGGCGTTTCGTGTTTACGGCTGCCACCCCCAGTGACGTCATCACACCTTACGTTGTCTTTTTATGCAGCATTTTATATTTTTTCGGGGTTTTTTTCGG
>JARVGS010000814.1:12667262-12683695 GCA_031762315.1 Hypsolebias antenori | reverse complement strand
TTCGGTATCCGGCTAAATCGGTATCCGGCCGGGCCGTTATAACGGAACTCGGCCGGAAACCGAGGGTTACCTGTAATACAAGTATTTAAGAAAAATTTCCGAAATGGCAGTCCAAAGTTTAAATGAAAGAAAACTATTTCTTCTTGAAAAGAATGCTAAAAAAGCAAATCAAACCACTTTATGCCTGAAAATATAAAACGATGAAAGACCTTGGTGCAATGATTCAGAGTTCTGTGGATCTTAGGCGAAACAATCATTTTTATTTTTATTTTTTATAAGAATCCTAAAAACATCTCAAATTCATAAAGATCTACGTCAAGATGGGGGATCAGAAGGTCTTCAGAGTTTTTAGAGCACTAGTTTTAGTGATAACTCAAATGTTTCAAAGTGCTTTCTACATGTTTGTAAAATGGTAACAACAACCTCGTAAAGTAAAATACATTAAAGTTTATAAAACTAAGGCAATGCCCTCAAGTGACTTTCAACTTCTTATAACCTTTGAAACACTTTACTGAATGAAGTTCCTTTTTCTTTCCACCCCCGCAAAGAGAATTTTTATGGTCTTTTAGTCTCACTGTCATCTCTGTCTTTTTTTTCCCCCCTCCTCAGATAACCCCATTCTAGCAAACTAATTATTACCGGAGTCTACAGGAAGATGTGTGGGAGTGACATTGGATGAGAAAGAGGAAAAGGATAGAAGCAGACAGATCATAGAGGCTGGTCCTTTAGTCCTCAGTGCCATCCTTCACCTGCTAAAGATACTTTAAAGCATGCATCTAAAGAACAAGAGCACACACACACATCTACAGTTTCTTGACTGCACTTAGATGATGTGAGTTGTACCCTATGGGCAATTCAAGGATAGAAAAGAGTACTTTAAACAATTAAGAAAAGCAAGGAAATAATATTTTACAACACATTGTAAATACTTATGTTCAAGCATGTGCAAATGTGCACACCATGTTTCTGAAGGAAGCCCATCAGTCCTTGATATAGAACGTTTTTTTGTAATATCCAAAGCAAGTAAAATATTTTCTTCTTTAATTCTCATATTCCCCATGCAGAAAAAGGACATTGAAATTGCCCAAAGATCCATACTTTCATCGGAGTACTCACCAACATGTCGGTGGCATGAAGGTAGTGCTTGCTTGCCATGTAGGCATCCAGGCGCTGAGGAACCTGCTTGATACTTTCAATTTCATCCAGCAGCTGGAGGACATGCTTATGTTCAATGCCCTCAATCCACAGCTTCCTCAGCTCGTCCCTTTTACAATGGAGCAGCATTTTACAAGACAAGAGGTTCTCCTTCACCTGCAGAGCAGAACAGCACAAATATTAAGTAATACTATTTTTTGATGCAAATATTTTTAAATATTGTGTTGTATTAAAATGGACCTATAAAGCACCTACAATAAAGTTAAACATAACTGTTTAGAAACCTTAAATATTGAAGATGGCAATATACTGCTGCTGATCTGTTTCATGGTGCTGTGTTCATTCATGTTCATCTTCTCATACAGACTCATGTTTGTGCTGCTATTTGAAGTAATGTTTTTTGATGATATTGGTGCTTAGTGTATTTTTAGTTGATGTCTTTCTTAGTTCATATCTTAGATGTTTTTCTTTTACAATTTATTGTTGGATGTAACTGGGACCCTGTGTACATAATCTCATTTCATCACATGTACCACATGTAGTGCAAATGACAATAAAGAATCTCTGACTCTGATGGCATAAGCGGGAAAACAATATAATTCCACCACCTTTAAATCTTTGAGACACTATTGATGCAATTGTGTCAGTTCTTGTGCTTTAAAACCAACAGTGTAAATACTCTTGTATATTTCCTGTGATGAACTTGTGACCTGTGCAGGGTGTACCCCGCCTCTTGCACAGTGACCGCTGAATATGGGGAAGAGTGACCCCCGCGATCCAAAAAGGAAGAAGCAGGTAACGATAATGGACAGATGGACAGATAGTATTGTATATGTATGCAATTTTTCAATAAAAGTACAAAAACGTCAGCTTGAAACACAGCCAAACTGGGAGTTAATAATAAAATATTGAAGACAACAAACTTCAGTATTTAAAATAATAAATTTAAGCTTAATGCATATGTCTGTATGCCTTATTATTACTGCCTTGTTTTACTGAAACAAACAAATTAGATTTTTGTGTTATATGAGCATTTTTATGTCACTAGGAATGTTGAAGAAAAACAAGCACAAAACAACAACAAAAGGATAATCGCTAACATTTGGAGACAGAACATTCAGCACAATATGGGCAGAATATAACTTTGCTATGGTAGTGAAAAAAGCACAAACGCTAACATACGGTAGGAAGCATTTCTACATCATGTAAAAACAAAAGTGAATACTGTACATACAAAATTTTTCTTCAACCACAAATTATGTCGTTGTTGGTCTGAAACAAATGTAAAACAATAAATTGCTGTGGGCTATCCGTCCATCGATCAGACAAACAGTCACATAGAAATAAATAAGATAAACAACTATTCACACTCTAATTCACACCTAGGGACAATTTAGAGTTACCAGTCAGTCTAATGTGCATGTTTTTGGTCTGTGGGAGGAAACGGGAGCACCCGGAGAACATTCTGGCATGTACAGAGAGGATATACAATCTCCAAAAGGCCTCCGGCCAGGATTCGATTCAACGACCTTCCCACTTAGAAGCAGCAGCTCTACCAGAGATATTTTCTAGATAAATTGAAAATAAGTTTGTATCCATTTTCAGACATGTTTCCATTACATACCTGTTTGATCTTGTTGCGAGAGCAGGTGATACGCTCTGTGATGCTCTGGTAGGTTCGGATGGCAGTGGTAAGTTCAGCATAATGCTGAACAATAAGTTTATCCAAATCCCGATCGCACGTCTCAAAGGCCTCTTCAAGGCGACCCTTCTCTGTCGCTCTGTCCTGCACATCATCACTGCTGGACAGAGTCCTGTATCAGGACCAAAAGAAAAAGAGATGGGCTCAATAAAAATACAAGTCACAACAGCACTGTAGAAAACATTCGGATGTAAAATTAAATGCATCGTTGCACATACAGAATTTAGATGTAACAGAAAGTGATGCAGACACAATAAACAAAAAGGTATTAATAATTAAATGTGACAAACTGAGGACATTACAGAAATCTTGAAAGCGATTTTAAGTTAAACAAAAGGTGTAAACATTGAGAAATTTTGATTCATCTTAAGTAAGCACTTGTTGAAACATCTGCTAAAAAAACAACACCAGTCTGAAATAAGACTATTAATATTTTTTTTTTCCATTCATTCAACCTTTATTTAGGCAGGTTAATCCCATTGAGCCTCGAGGACTCATTTACAAGTGAGACCTGGCTACAAACAAAGAATGATGACAACAGCAACAGTAGATTTTTCTTGGACAATCAACAATAGACAAACATAAGAGAGGCATACAGATTATTTTTTAACAAGTTAAAACAAATATGTCAAAGTAGCAAAACAGACAGATTGTAAGGCAGATGTAGAATGTATTGCAGATGTAGATGTATTAATATTACCGTTAAGTTTGACTGTTTTTTTATTATTATTTTATTCTCAAGCAGAAATTAAGGATTAACTTTACACTCGTTCAATAACGTATCTACGACAACCGCAAACGTGTAAGCGTTTATGTCTTTCATATAATTTACAACACAGGAAGGATGTAGCTACCTCCTGTAGCTCTATGCTAACTGTCAAATCGAGCCTGAGAGCAAATGCAAGCACAATTAAAAACACTGTAACGGCTTAACTGCACTGGTAGCCTCATAAAATGAACGTAAAATAATCTTACCTAATGACAGAGATGAGAAGGCCTGAGGGGTCTTTGTTTTTGCTAACAGCACTCCTGTATTTCCCTGAATCAGCTGCCATTTTTCCAGCTGCCGGACTTAAACAGGAAAAGAGAAGCGCGAGACCGAACGATGGAATCCTGGGAGTTGTAGTTTGAACGCAACGCTGTGGTACTGTAATGCACATTTTTCTCAGACTTGAGCTTCATTTACTGCCACTAAGACAATTATAACGTGTTGCTTAAAATAATTTTTTGATCGATACATAAGTAGTAAATAAGTAGGTCCCTAATTAGGGAAAAAAAAACATAAACAACATATTGATCTTTTAAATGAGCATTTTGCCATTTTTCAGTACTGGTACTATTTTTCATTAACATGGAATTGTTCATCTTCTGCATGAAAAAAGGAACAACACTTTGACTTTATTCACTAAGTTAAGTTGCATCGTTTGCGTGTTAAAAAGCATGTGCAATCAAATTTTAAAAATTTTTAAAAATGGAAACATTTCTTGCAGCTCTTCTCATGAAGTATCAGATAATCTTTAACTATAATATTGAACAATATATTAACTATTGTCCATTACCTAATAAACAAAGTACAGACAGCTTCTCTTGAACATTTTCCAGTCAGACCTTGTAAGATTGACAATTGGGCAAAGGAGAAAGGAGACAAGCAGTGAAGGTCAGTGAGTTAATAGCTAACCCCTTTTAGAACATATATTGCTGGGGTTTGCAGGGCTCCCCTGTGTTGTATCTCTGGCCATATCTGCTTTACCATTGAGAATGGGAGAGAACATTGATTCTGGCAAAAAAAAAAGGTCGATCTCCAGCAGCCTGAGTCCTGATTGATGTGCTGGTGGAGTGACGAGATAACATTGTGGGTGATCTTTGTTTTTGAACTACCTCCCCAATAAGCAATAGCTGTGTCATATGATAGCTGGTGTTTTATCTTCTTTTGAAAGAATCTCACATCCCAGGTCCAAGTTTAATTTCAAGGCTCTTATCGCCTAACCCTCAAAACCCTGTCTCATCAGTTCAAATAATTTACTTTTTTTCTTTTTAATAATGCACTGCTAGGTCTGTCATAGTAGACACAGCTCTGACTTACTCGCCTGATTTATGCAAAGATAACAGTATACTTATGTGACATAGAAATAAAATAAAATGCTGCGGCAGCTACGTTAGTGTCCATTTAACATTCATTTTAAAAATACTGCAGGATGAAATGTTTATGATATATTGGATTATCTTTTAGGATATAACATTGATCTGCAATGCATTATTTTGCAGAGAGCAGAAAATTTCATTATTTAAAATATTTAAAACAAACAGCTGAAACAAAAACCTTGAAGCAGGTTATTTTAATTTAGATGGCTGAGATGCAATTTTGTATTTTATTTGGAGATCACATTTGTTGTTGTTATTCTTTCAGCTTCTGGTGTGAAATTTTTTATCAAACGTCCCAGAAAAATACAGGTTAGAATAAAAGGATTGCTTTAAAATATGTTTTCCCATTTCAAAGTGTAAAATGTACTCATGGAATGCTTAAGTATTTGCATCAGGGAGAAACTTTCTGGAATATTACATTTGAGCTGGAGCAAAATGAGTCTAAGGGCATCCTTTTCTTGTCCTTCAGAGGTAAAATAACTTGTTTTATATGACAACGCGTACAAAAAATGTAAACCGTTTTTAAGGCAGCTTTTTGATACATAACTTGAACCAATAATTGAGTTTGGTTTTTGGAAAACATCCTTCTACAATTACTAACTGAGCAGAATATCTAATAATAATGTCCATACAAATGATAATGTATTTATTGCTGAGAAACATCCTAGAAATACAGTCAGTATAGAGTTTCAAGAGCAATGTATAAAAAAAACTTATTTCATGAAAACAATACAAAAGTTATAAAATAAAGTTATTGTTATGCCAGCCTTTTATTACAGCAATCATAACTTTTATTGGTAAATGAAATGTATCTTGATTTCATTTTGTTTTTTATCACTACTTTTACTTACTTTTTATTTTATATGCATTTTATGGCTGTTTGCTGTTTTGTGTACCTTATTTGTGGGTTTGTCTAAAACAGGTCTCTCTTGAAAATGAGTCCTCCTGACTCTATGAGACAAACCTTTACTGTATAATACATACATAGCATCTTTCTATCTTATCAAGAAGTGCTGTACACAACAATTTATGCCCTCACTCACCCATTTATACAGCACTCTATTATGTCTTTACAAAGACTAATCAGAGCTTTATCACATTCATACACCAGTGGGACACACATTGGAGGTAATGAGGGGTTCAGTGTCTTGCCCAGCACAGATTCAAGAGAAGCAGCGTGAGGGGCTGCTGCTGATGCCTACTTGGTTTCTATAAAACAAAACAGAGAGGTTTGTTCACACTTACTGTATAAACCAACCGTGTTCTCACTGAAGGTAGAACACCACCAGGGCTGTCCCTTGTCTCGTATCCTGTTTGTGGTGTACAGGATCTCAAGGCACAGATGTATCGAGGAGGGTGTCTGGTTTGAAAAGCTTGTGCTCTCCTCTCTGCTTTTTGCTAATGATGTGGTGTTATTGGCATTCTTAGGCCATGACCTTTAGCATGCACTGATATAATTCACAGCCGCGAGTGAACCGGACAAGATGAGAGTAACTCAAAGTCCCTAGTCTTCTGCCACAAAAGGTGTAATGCCACGCTGGGTCAAGGGTGAGAATTTTATTCTAGCATTAAGGTCTTGAGTCTGGATTTGTTCTGGCATGGTGGCAAGATGGAGCAGGAGATGGATCAATAGATTAGGGTCCTGTCTGCAGTAATAGGGTCATTGCTCCAATCTGTAGTGGGGAAGTGAAAGACAAAGCTTTCAATTTAGTGCTCTGTGTTTATGGTCATAAGGTATGGATCACAACCAAAAGAACAAGCTGATATAAACAGCTGAAATGCTCTCTGGAGGTGTTCCAGGCACAGCTCAATGTGAGGAGACACCAAGAAATATCCAGAACCAACTGCAAGGATTATTTGTCATCTCTTATGGGAACATCATGAGATGACCCAAGTTGAGGAGAGGGATGTTTGAACTACCTCTACAACCTGACCACAAATAGGAACGGAAAATCAACAGATCAATGAACAGATAGATGGATATAAAAACATAAAATAATATACTAATGTGTACTATCTAAATTTTGGTTATTGCTAAAATCTACAAAGAATCCTAACTGGCAACATGAAGTAAAATGAGATAATTGACTTGACTCTGACTTTAATTAATGTGTTGTTTTAAAGACTTTTCAATCAATAATCACATTTTCTTGTTTAGTTTAGCAAATTCTATTGCATTATTTACAAAAAAATAAATAAACTCAAATTGTTACATAACACACACAAAACAAAATGACCTAAAAATGCTATAAAATAAATTAAAATTAATTAAATGTGCATTTTTTTTATTAATGCAAGAAAAATACAAAATGCCACAAAAAGTAGGTTTCTCTTTGTTGCACACTGGCTATAATTTACAACTTATTTATTTCAGAAGGTTCAATAGCCAACAGAAGAAGAAGGTGTTGAATCAAGTCCGATAACCATACCCAAGTTAGCAAAAGACAGGTTTTTTTTTTTAATCGAAAGCCCCTTTGCCTAAAAAGAAGCTGTCAGAATTTTAAAACAGTATTATTATTTTAGCTGACCTGCATCACCCGTAGCTGAGTCATGTGTTATAAAATTCCTTCTTGCTAAAATAATGCTGACTCTTTTTTCACACAGTGCCATTCAGACTTGCTGCTTTCCATGAGCATCGTTCATTGCAGCCTGAGGCGTTTCAGAGCATGCCCCAAGGACATTACTGCACATTATAATTCTTTATTGCATCATCATTTTATTGCAGAATTCTCTCAGCAAAGAGTGAGTACTCTATGGGGAATGGAACTGTGACAAAAGGAAAAAAAAATTAGAATTTCTGTCATCACAGAAAATCCCAGCAAATGAAAAACAATGATTCTGCACTGTAGTGTAATAGGTGTACATGGGTGACAGTTTAACGGAAAAGCCAACTCCTCTGAGAATAACTTCATGCAAAATGTTTTTGTCAATGAATATATTGTGTAAAATGATTTATATCAGCCTTCAGTTTACACGGAATTTTGCACTAATACCAGAATCAACCATATTGAATTTTTAAAGGGATTTTTATTGTCTTTTTTTAACATCATATCAACAAGATTGCAGAAAACACAAAACTACAACAATACACAGAAAAAGAACATTATTAAAATTATACTGGGGTTTGTGTATAATATATCAAGTTTACAGGCTTATTCTTATGAGCTGTCATGTTTTTGTCCTCGAGGCAAATCAAACTTACGTTTGCAGTTTTAAGCACTGAAAAGCTCTGTGGGGTTTCTTTAGTTACGGTATAAAGGATGCATAAAAAAGAGGCTGTCTGGCAAATTGGAAATCCCTCTGTGGAATTGGAGTTGATTAGTTTTCTATGTAAATGTTAAAGAATTGAAAAAAAATGTATGCAGTAATTTATGGATCATATTGTGAAGCTGATAACAAATGTTCACCATATTTTATCTAAAAATGCACATTTTTATTATATTATTTTAAATCATGCTTTTTTATATGTTTTAATCATCCTATGCCATACTTTTATTTTCTGCTCACTTTCTAATTACTCTTGTTTGATCTGCCTGGTGTCCGAGAAAGTAAACTGACGTCTTTGCTGTGTAAAGCGTGCTTATTCATAACTGTGTTTTTATGGGTTCTTGCCTTTTTCAAAGGAAACAAAATGCTGATTCAAAACAAAATCTTACCAACAATGGAAAAGGCCAGATTCTGTAAACTTTTAATTTATAATTCCAACTTTTTTCTTCTAAAACTTATGGATAAATGAGGGGAAAACAATGTAAGTAGAAGTAAAAAATAAATTTAATAGCAATGTTACTGCGTGGGGGATTGTATATTTTATATGGCTTGGAAACGTCTTACAGGTGGAATTGGAGAAGGTCGATAGGAAGAGAGATGTCTGGGTTTCTCTCCTGGACCTGTTGCCTCCGTGACTTGACTATGGATAAGTGGTAGAAAATAGAGATATTGCAGTATTAATAAACTAGAATACAATAATAAACCATAAACACACAAACAGGATTTGGTTCTAATTGTATTTGTATTGACCTCAGTTATGAATTTCGTCACTTATGAGATCAGTTTTTGTTTGTTTTGCAGACCTCACAGTGTAAGTAACCAATTTATTGTGGCAGTAGTCATCAATGTATTCCAGCTTGTAGTGTAATACCATTAAAAACATATTAAAATACAAATCCGATGAAAGGTAGTTTAATACACTAACCAATTTTCTTGTAATCTGATTCATACTGAGGTATTTTAGTGACCTCAACACAAGTTTTTAAACTCTGAACCCCCCACCCCCTAGTTTTAACAGACAGACTACCGAGTTTAATATTGCAAATAACATCTATATTGATAGCTACTGATTGGAAAGCATTGTTTTTATATGTTTTTTTGTTGTTGTTGTTTGTTTTTGAAAAGTCAACAAAAAAGAGAACTAGAAAACTGGTAAGATATAGCTCTCAATTTCTGACATACCGCACTGTTAATGTTCAACAGTATATTATAAAATATAAATAAAATATAATATGCATTAGAATTTCAACTGTGTTTTTGCGATTTTGTGAGTTTATGATGAAAAAACATTACCTGAAGAATACCATAGCTGAAAAGTTTGAACTCACCCAAGTAGGTGAAATTTTCCCAGGAGAAGTAGAAGTCGGGTGAAGTAGATCAAGTCTTTATCCATATCCTTATTGTTGAAGCATAATATAACGTATTTCTCTGTAAGATGAATTGTGTGTCCAGTTCTCTGTCTTATGAGTTGTAGTAAATCTGTCCACAATGCCTTTGTGTGATTACATTGATAGAATAAATGAGATTGTTTCCATGTGTAGTTCACAAAATGTACAAGAATACATGTAGTTAATATCAAATTTAAATCTTTCCAGTGTTTATTTTTTTATTATTGTTTTTTTTTTTACAGGGTATACATTATGACTGATTTTATGTGAAACCTCTTTAACTTTATTTGTTATGCAAAAATTTCCCCCATTTAACCAAACCTGTTTCCAATTAATTTCTCCAAATGTAGAGGACCCAAAAAAAAAAATCTACCAGGAGGTAAAGTAATCTTCTGCAGCCATGTTCTTCTAAGTTTGTTGGAGCATATTATTTAGTGATATCCATTTCACCTTGCATTATGGGACGTGGAGCATAACATTGAAAAGTCAGACGAAGTACGAGCGTCACATTCCCACCCCGCCCACTCACAGGAACAACCAATGAACATCGCTGTTACACAGAGCGACGAGTTTTCTGTCCAATCAGCTCGCACTTTCTTCACTCTTGTCATGCTAAGAAAGCTCGGCTAGCACAGACCTTCTAAAACTGGAGTTTGGGCCTCAGTTTTACCTGGCTTTAAAGTGAACAGAACAAAATCAAAGTGGATGTCTATAGTTCACATTACAAGTGACCTATATAACGGGTTCTTGTAAAAACTTATTCGGTTCGACAATCATGGGAGCGAACAACAGTACCCGGCGAGTGTCATTCGAGTCGGATGAGAACGAAAATATTACAGTGGTGAAGGGCATACGGGTAAGTTGCGTGATTCAAACTTACTGACAGGTTCTATGAATGAAAAAGTAATAATAATGTCCCAACAAAAATGTCTAAGGCTTATCTGGAGGCTAATAGCGCTTAGAGACTTGGCTTGTATTGGAAACTTGTGAAAGGAAAGCAACAGAGAAAAAGTTAACTGTTGATTCTAGTTGTAATCATGTTTAGAGACGGTAAACTTAATATTATCGGAATGTTAATGCAACAAAGCTCCATGATTCATAAATTAATTTATTATGTATGAATGTATGTGGTATTTAATGTAGATAACTTGGATGCCTTTTTCCAAACGTAGCTGATGTTAAATATAGATTTGAGAGGCTTTAACCAATCAGGTAAGACTTTAATGAGCATGTCTTTGTCTATTATTACTCATTTAGTAAGCCAGAATAAAACTGCTATGGTTTTGTTCTGTACTGTAGCATATATCAGCTATAAACAGAAATTGTTTACCGATAAACACTACCATTTATTCAGAATTTATTGATGTAGAAATCTTAGTTTTACTTGAACCAACATAGAAAGTGTGCATACTTTCATAAGTTGTACTCAGGACACGAGTAAAACTCAGCTTTCCTAACTAAAAATTGGCGTATTGTGTAAAAATAAATAAAACCTCTCAATTAAACTGGTTGATTGACAGCTGGGACCTGTGTTCGAAACAAGAACAGAGATTGAGTGCCAGTTTTTCAGATACGTTTTAAGGAATATTTAAGTTTTCTTATCTATAATATAAAATAGAAAGATTTAGAATGTAGAGCGAGAATGATCAGGAGTTGTCAACTTTTCATTAATTTGTCTGCATGGGCTCAGAAACACCTATTCGGCAGCAGAAATAGCTTCCAAATATTAAAAATCAGATTGCAGGTACCTAACACTTGTAAAAAGAAGTGATCTCTCAAACATAGACTGCACTCATAAGAGGTGTTCCAGAGAGGGACTATGTGCTTTTGTTGATACATTTGCATATACCATTATCTGGTATTAATATTTACAAGAAAACAGTAATTTTTCACTCTATGTTGGTTATCATGTTCTGCTGCTTCTGGTGTTTTTCATACACAGTTTATATATTTTTCAAAGTTTGCTGTACCTCTCAAGCAATGAAGTGCTTTGTTTTGTCATCAAAGTGTTAAGATCCTTGTTCTCGTTGTGGGAAGTCTTGTCAGGTATTTGTAATGGGTTGCTTTGAAGTAAAAGGTCTTTTCTTTGTCATTTACAGCTTTCTGAAAATGTCATCAAACGGATGAAAGAACCCGTTGCTCCTCCAAAACCAAAACAACATGCTCCTACTTCCACAACTTCTGTGTCGCCAAACCTCACTCCATCTCCCCTACTGCAGCCCATACCTCAGTATCTTGATCCACTCACCTCCTTGCCACCTCCTCCTCCTCTTGTTGTTCCTGCTCCAGCTGCCACAGAGACTGTGGCTGCACCTCCTCCTCGACCTCCCACAGAACAGGTAGTGGCACCTCAAAAAGATGATTTGGTGCTTGCACCTTTATCATCTTCAGCTTCTGCTAATGCTGTCCCTGATCCTACTTTTAAGTCTGTAGCAACACCTGCTCCTCTTCTTTCTGCTGATATGGTAAGTGTGGGAACATCTTCCTCTCCCCATGCTCCCACTGAACCATTCACTTCTGTTTCTTGCCATGCTTCAACTGTGGTAGAACCTATCACTTCTCTTGCTTCTCCCCCTGTGGTTGAACCACCTCCTTCTCACATAAGTCAACACATTTCTTCTTCACCTTCTCTGTTAATCAAACCCACCTCACCTCCTGCTTCTCCATGTGTTTCTGAACCGATAACCTCTCCTCCTCTTCCCAAATCAGAACCCCTGTCTTCCCCTCCTGTTTTCAAGCCTGCCACCATCTTGCCAGCATCTGTACTCCCTTCGGGGGACTCTTTGTCCCCGCAGCCTGCTGAGCCTTTAGCTAAACATCCCCTGCCAGTGTTTACTGCTGCTTGTGAACCAGTGTCACCTCCTCAGCCCACAGCGGGTCCATTATCACCTGCTCCAGTCCCCGAGCCAGTGGCAAGGCCTGAGTCAAGTCCAGTTCCACCACCTGCTGCAGCACCAGCAGGTGAGTTTTAGTCTGCAAGGCCTAAAATCTGTTTTTTATAGCAAAATAAAGTCTAAATATGTTTGTCAGGAACATAATTTTGACTGTGATGCTGTAATATTCTGGTTAAAGTGATGCTTGTTCAAATTTAAGAACAGAGAAGCAAAAAAAAAATTAAAAAAAACCTTTAGAGAGTTAAAGTTGAACATTGGAGGATTTCCTTAAATTATTTCACATAAACTACCACCACAAAGCCAAAATTGATATTACTCATCAGAATTTTTATTTTATTGTACTTTACGTAATTGTTTTTTTTTATTTTAAATACCAATTTAATCAAGTTTAATCTTGCTCTTTTCAAGAAAACCAAGAGTTAAAACTCATCTATAACCTGAGTTTTTTTTTTTTTTTCATTTTAATGGTTATTTTTACCTACATGTTGCTGTTGTTTACTTACAAGCTGCTGCTTTCGCAACATGTTTAATTAGAAGTTGAAGGTTACGAGGGACTAAACTTGCCAAGGATTTATTTTGCATTTAATTCTGATTATGTTTATTGTGTGGGTGTTTACTGCAGGCCACCTTAAGCTGTTTGTCTCCAACTTTTCATGGAGATTATAATTAGTCTTAATTTTAAAATGTGCCTTGCAGTAGCTACAATCACATTATGATTTATTGCCATCCTTTAACTGTTAATGACATGATTAATTCATTTTTATTTCTGAATGAGGTTGCTTAAAGTGTAACGTAATGAACAGCGACTGAAAGCATCCTCTGGGCTTTGTTTGGAGTTTTCTGCAGGCTGGCCTTGTTTTCTGATTCTCTTAATAGACTGCTGTTTTAAGAGAGAAAAACAAAATACACAGCACTTACTAGACAAGGTTTACAGGGGTTACACAGGGAAACCTGATGGGCAGTTCATTCAGCATCAGTATTGGACAAAGGTCATGGTAAAAATGATCAGTCATGTGCCCACTCAACAATCATATAACCTCACAGCCTAATAATTTCCACCTCAAAGCAAAGTTTTGTCCTTATTGTTTTGTTAGATAGATGCCCAAATCATCTCACAACTTTGCAAAGGACATTTGAATGTTACCTGCTGATTACAAAGCACAGAATAGACCCTGGGCATAAATTCATTCCAGGGTGGCATCCATGAGGTGGGCAAGCTCCTCCATCCTTGACTGTGCTCAGTTAGTAAGGTAATTAAAAAAGGGCAATTTATGCCACACCACGCTGGCGTCAGTGATTAAAATGACACTTCTGCAGTTTAATGCAACAAACTTACAGGCCCCATTAAATGTTTTCTATCTATGTTTCTTTAAGTTCCTATGAGCAGTCAGTGTCTTACATGCATTAGGCAGCAAACGTCATGTTTACAACATGATGATGAGAAGAACATTTTTTATTTATTTGTGTCACTAATCTATGATAGGATTGTTTTTAATCTTATTGTCAGTGGCCTGTTGTACCATGTTTTACATAACTGTCACTTGTAAAAATAAAGGAGGAATAAAATAAATATCCTATATGGCAACACTTTTTTTTAACACCATTGAATTATGCACAGGTGCATTTGTAAAAAAAAAATCTTAAATTTTTACCTGGCCATGGTGGTTAATAATATGACACAAATACATTGTGTCATTTGGATTTTGTGCAAGTTCCATGGTAAATTGACAGCACCAGTTCAGCAGCGCGATTAAATGCAAAAATTCCATAAGGCCACCAATAAATAAAAAAAAAGAAGAGCTTCCATGTTTGCTTGTGGATAGGTAGACATACATCTTCATATTTCAAAAGCCACTTTTCACACCTGAAAATTATTTCTCAGCTCTGTCGGAAGTTCTTATCTTTGAGTGAATAACTGAAACAATAAGTGAATTATAATAATATACCAAGAAGAATGCTTTGAGACTGACCACATGGCTATAGGCATTGAAAACCTGGAGTAGAAGAGATGTCGATTTACAGTCGTGCCATTAGAGGTCACCTCGCAGCGTAAGTTGGATACCAAGGTCACAAAGTATTATAGAAGTGAACAAAAGTCGACGTGTACAATTGATCATGCCTGAGCATGCTCTTTTTAAGGAATAAGAAAGCAAGGTGTGATGAATGTGAATGTGAATCTCGTTAAAAATGTTGCAAAGTTCAGCCCAATTCTCAAAGGGTACGACCTTAATGAGGCAGACATTGATTATGTGTGTCCACGAGAGTTGGGTATCGAGTGTGGCGCTCAGCAGGTCGGCCGTTTCTAAATCATGCCCTGACTAAGTGTGTGTGCTGATTACGCCATAGTCAAGGTTGAACCTCCTACACCTTCTCCAATACGCTATAAATATTCATATGCCAGAGCCCGCACACAGTTCTGGACTAGTCTGTTTAAAAATGTCTCCCAGGTGTAGCAATGAGAATGTGAATGAGAAACGGGAACATGAAAGTGCGGGTGCATAAAATGGAAACTTGTGACGATTATCAATCTTTTGTTTTTAGTGAAAATTGTCAGCTTGACCTTTATATCCATACATGAGTTTGAATTGGCTAAAGACTGTGAATAAAGATAAAATCGTATGATCGGAGTGCTATCTGCCTGAGCTGGAACCAAGCTCTTGGCACATTTTTCCCTTTCTTTTCTTATCTATTTTGTGAAAGGTGCGTGGTGATTCAACTAAGCGCAAGGTAGAAACGTGAGGAAGTGGTAATGTTACAGATTATGCCCTCCATGCGGGTCCTGGGGTTAATGAAACTTCTGATGAGAAATGCAATTTGCCTTTGTCTATTATCTCCACTGCCAATAGCCTGTGCACCACTGCCTTGTCGCCTCCTCTGTGGGTTTTTCCATAGGGTGCAGCGATTGGTAGAAAGGGAAAGGAGGGAGATGCGTCTAAAAAGATGATGAGTTTTTAATCTTTTTAACATTTACATGTCCTACTCAGGACTGACAAGGTCTCTGTCAATCTGGGATTGTCTCCAACCCTAAGCAGCCTCCCTGAAGGACCCGAGACAGTGTTTATCATATCAGAACCTGTACTGTGGCCGACCCTGTGGGCCCACTAGCAATATGAAGCCTCTCTCTGTGAAGCTGGAGAGGATATGAAGGGCTGCCGCTGCTTGCCTGAACTTGGAGGAATTTGAAAATGTTCCTTTTCATAGCATGCTTCAAGAAAGTATATATTGGAAATCATGATTATTATAAATATAATTATAAAATATGATTGAAATCTATTGTATGAAGGACAGTTGAAGCTGCGGTTGTAACCTCTTTAAATAAATTCTGTACTTAAGCACAGAATTAAATTGCTAATTGATTTTGGAGTGATGTGCACAAGGTATTCAAAGGCGATAGCATTAAAATATTCTGTTGTGTACATTTTGCAGTCATTAAAACCATTTACACATTTATCATGAAGTGACAATTGGAAATTGTGTGTTAATAAAATAACATTTAATAAATAAATAGTCATTCATTAATTTATTTTGCATTTATCTTTGTATTAGCAATCTTTGGGCACATGGGAGATTTAGGGAGGAGTCTTGCTTTCCAAAGCCAGCATGTCCATGAATGAGATGGGAATCTGTGGCATTTAGGTGTTCCACCTATTTGTTCTGCCATTACTTAGTATTGTAACATCTTCACTCACTGCCCTCACTAACTGCCTGGAGGAGATAAGGGCATGGATGAATCAGAACTTTCTTCATTTAAACTGCTCCAAAACTCAGGCCATACTGATTGGCACCCCTCACCAAGTACAAACATCACCTATAACAACTATTTCCTTTTCTGGACAAGACATCCCCCTCTCCACCTCTGTTACAAATCTTGGAATAAAAATGGAC
>JARVGS010000814.1:12615723-12629311 GCA_031762315.1 Hypsolebias antenori | reverse complement strand
ACTGTCCAGATGACCTGATTGAGAGTTATCAGATTTGACACCTGGATTACTGAGTATGAACTTTCTTTGTCTTTCTCTAAGCTGATGCCAACCTAGAAGGCTTGAAGAACTATTCGTTAAATAAATTAAAAAATTACAACAATGCCAGGTTCATCCATCCATCCATTCCCTCTCGCTTATCCAGGCTTGGGTCGTGGGTATAGCAGCCTAAGTTGGGAGGTCCAGACTTCCCTCTCCCCAGCCACTTGGGCCAGCTCCTCCAGGGGAATCCCAAGGTGTTCTCAGGCCAGCTAAGAAACATAGTCCGTCCAGCGTGTTCTGGGTCTTCCTCTGGATCTCCTCCCAGTGGGACGTGCCTGGAACACCTCACCACGGAGGCATCCAGGAGGCTTCCTAACCAGATGCCCAAGCCACCTCAACTGGCTCCTCTTGATGTGAAGAAGCAGCGGCTCTACTCTTGAGTCCTTCCCGGATGACCGAGCTTCTCACCCTATCTCTAAGGGGGAGTCCAGACACCCTGCAGAGAAAACTCATTTTGGCCACCCGTATCTGTGATCTCGTTCTTTTGGTCACAACCCACAGCTCATGCCCATAGATGAGGGTACAAACTTAGATCGACCGGTAAATTGAGAGCTTCGCCTTTTGACTCAGCCCTCTTTTCACCACGACAGACCGGTACAGAGCCTGCTTCACTGCTGATGCTGCACCTATCCGCCTATTGATCGCACGCTCCCATTTTCCCCTCATTCGTGAACAAGATTCCAAGATACTTAAACTCCTCCACTTGGGGCAGGACCTCCTCCCTGACCTGGAGAGGGCACTCTACCCTTTACCGGCTCAGGTTCAATTTTCATGCTAGGTTCAATGAAAGCAAAATAGAAAGTACTTAGGAATGACTTCAACTTTGGCACAGTACCGGTACAATACGTGTATTAAAGAATACTGCAGTATACTACAGACATGCCGTCACATACACATAGGCTGCACAGAAAGCAGCCAGCACCCACGGTGTGAGTAGATATCACAGGATTTGGTCAAATCTCATCACATTTATTTTATTTACTATACTATCACAATGTCTTTGTTGTCATCCTTCAACTTAAACTCTCTGTGCATCCTGCAGTGTGTTATGTTCTTGCACTTTACCTTTTCATTGCCTTTCAACTACTTTTTTACTTTCAGGTTTTAACCTTTGTTTTTTTCCTAAAGGATAAAACGTTAAACATTATTCATCCCAATGTGTTTTTGTCTGTGAAAATGACATTATCCTGATGGTGCGTGTCATACCTGTGTGTCCTATGTATTTGGACAAGGGTCATTTGCCATCCTTGGCACACTTCAGATGACGGCACCATACTGGTCTCTGTGAGAAATGCCTCCAAGACAATGGACTAGGGTCAAAAGCGCTGCTTAAAACTGATAAAAATGATGCTTTCATGCAGCTCCTAAATCCCAAGAATCTCAGTAAGGATAATGTGTCCTGTTTAATGTGCTTCAAATTATACCATCATGCTGGGAAGGAGTTTTTCCCCTGCGGAGAGTCAAAAGCTCAAATGGCTTCCAAAGTGTAAGCCAAAGGAAATTGCATTTTGTTTCGAAGACATTGTGGGTGGACAAAAGGCACCCCGCATTTTACTAGTTAATGAATCTTACAAAATTTAAATATTGTTTTTATTCTAATCACGTGTGTTGCACCATTACTAGAAACAATGCTTCAAACAATATTTGTTGAAGGCACATTTAAACTTCAGCATTAATAGTTTGGGTTTGTTTTAACTTGTAAACACATTTATCAGTCAGCATAAAAAGCTATTGTAATGTGAGATTTTCAGTTTAAATTTTCAGAAATCCATTCATAGAGCCAAACTTCATTTTTCTTTTCTTGCTCTTCTTCATTACTATTATACACTTGTATTGTTTTGCGTACAGGAGTAAATGTGAGTGCAGATAGTAAAAGTGATGAGTTCTGACGAATACGCGCTTTATCGACTCCAAACACTCACCATCAATCAGCCACGTTGGCCTCTGGTCAATATTACTTAGATCAAAATGTCAACAAATCACCGTCACACCTCAAAGGGAAACACAAGATTGAGAGTGAGAAAGACAGAGAAGGCTGGTCGGACAACATGGACACGAGTCACGAAAAGAGAAAGAAATTGTGATTCAACTCAAAAGTGTGACGAGACAGAAAATAAAACTGGACAGTACGAGACGAATTGGAATTAAAAAGAGTCCGCCTGCGATGTTATCTCTAAAAATTTATGATAAAGTGACATTTCTGAAAACGTGACGTGGAATAAGAACAACAAAAAGATGAAAGTAAAAGAAAAGACACAGAAGAGCAGTAAAAAGAGTAAATGTCACAAATGATAGAGAACAAAAGAGGACGGTGAAGAAAAGGTTGAAAGACCTCTACAAACCTATAAAAAGAGAAGACAAGGATTTGAAACAGAAATGTGAACCAGGGGGAAGGATCTTCAGAAACAAATGGAAAACAATGTATTGATTTGTTTATTGATTCGTACAAGAAATCAATTTCAGACATGATTTGAAAAATCATTTCATTTAAAGTTTAGACAATTTTATTAAGACTGTGATAGCATTACCGTAGTTTTTGCTGTATAAGTCGCCACCCCCCACCCCCCCATAAATTAGCATGCCTGCGACTTATACAGCAAAGCAACATATTTGTTTTATATTCCCATATTTATAACCCAATTTTTGGCTGAGATCTGATGATTTCATTCATTCTGACATGGAGAATATTGAACACTACCATTTTCAGCCACTAGAGGGTGCCCAAGTAATATGGCAAACCAAGTGTCTCATTAATGGGTAAAAGTGGCTATTAATGAGACACTCAGAAACTCCTGGAGTAAGCATCAAATCAGTTGCATTTCACCGCACCGCACAGGCGAAATGCAGCTGATTTGACCATTAAAGTGCATTTACTAAGGAAAAGTTCAACTAGACACACCTTTATTATAATTTCAAGCAAACAATTATTTTTAGGTGGTTATCTTGTTAAATTTCGAAGAAATGCACAGCGAGTTGTCCCTCTGCGTGCTCCTGCAGCCGCAAATCAGCCTTTGAAATGCAGCTGATTTGACCATCAAAGTGCATTTATTAAGGAAAAGTTAAACTGAGGCCTACCTTTGCTATAATTTTGAGCAAACAAATAATTGTAACCGCGATAAAGCCAATCCGCAATAAATGAACTGGAAAGTAGCGACGGTATTAAGTACTGATGCGACTTATATGGCGGTGCAACATTTACAGTGGCAAGTATATGACTGCAAGCAGTTCATGCAAATGAAAAATAACAAGGATGTTTGGCATCTTACATCATGTATATTGAGAAGTTTGGGACTCCACTGAATCTGAATTTGTGCTTAAAGAACATAAATGGTTCAGAAGAAGTTTATATTTGAAATTTAAACATTTACTTTTTGTTTTTATGTTGTGCGTAGTTTCAGGGTAATTTCATTTATTATAAAATGGTCAGAATCTAGAATAATAATTCATGTCTGTTTTTTCCCCAAACACGCATTAGTCGAAGAAAGTGCTCAGTCTTTTCAGGTAGTGCACAGTTGTGGATTAGGATAATACTGTCTGCTAATGTTTTTAAACAACAAAACTTATAACTTCTTTAAGGAAAAATGAAAAAAAAAAAAAAAAAATCTCCAGAGTCGGTCACAAAGCAAAGCTGATGAGTTGCAAGTGAGGAAATGTTGGGGCACTGTACAGCTTAAGATTTTCTTTACCTTGAACTGCAGTACATTTTGGTTGCAAACCCATTCTTTTCCTCTTGAGACTGCAGTGAATTTGATTTTGCTCAGTGTATTGCTAGCTAAATATTTTCTCCCATCACATTTCAGGATCTTCCCCTGTCCTCAGTTCTTCCCCAAACCTCAGGATTACTGCAACATCTTGCGCACTAGCCAAAAAAAAAAAAAAAAGTCAAAGTGACCAAAAGAGAGCTAGAAGGGGAGAGATATAATGTAATTCTGATATATATTACATGTCTCTTCCAATCCAACATGGTCATTCATCAGAGGAGCTTCCAGTGACAGGCCATCACCAGGCTCACAGACAGCTCAGCCTGGTGCCTTTGCTTCAACTGTTCATTGGGGCCAAAGCTACCAAATAGCCCCTGAAAACAATATCTATATATTTATTAAATTTTCACTCAATACCTGCCACGCTGTAAAACAATCTCATATTTAACAATCAACTTGCCGATGTTTCGCTTTTCTTTTTTCCCCTCCTCTCTGCAGCTCTCCCTGCACACATCTATCTCTATCTCTTTCTTTTCAATTTTTTTTCAACTGCTGTATTTTCCCCCTCATGTATGCCTCAATTTCTTTTTATTTATTTATTTTTTCAGAAAATATTTTTCTCCTCTTATTTCTATCCTTCTTTTCGCCTTGTATATCAATGAAATTGGATTTTTCGTCTCCTATGGAGGACAATCACAGCAGCAATTGCCAACTCATAGTGACGTTCTACAGCTCTCTAAAAATAAAAAATATACGAGAGAGAGAGAGAGAGAGAGAGAGAGAGAGAGAGAGAGAGAGAGAGAGAGAGAGAGAGCATTAAAAACTGTAATGCCCTTTGTCTTTATCTCTGTATCTTGCAAGCTTCATTTCTTGCTCTACCTGCCATTTCTTTATTTCTCTTGTATGTAACATTTTGCCTTAAGTCTTTCTTTCTCAAATCTGGTGCTGAAGTATGTTAACATATTTGTAAAATTTTTTTTTTAGCAGTTAATAATTGTTGGTACACTGTCTCTCAGACTGTGAGCCTCACAGAAGTGTTTTGAGCAAGACCATAATTAGGTTTCTTCTTGCAAAGCAAATCAGAAGTGACTTAAAATGCTTCAACAAAGTAATGCAAAGTGGCTACTTTTCTGTTAATTGGATTGAAGCAAATAAATTGGGATGCATCTTATCTCCTCATGCTGGAAGTAATGGCTACATATCATTTGGTTTTGCAATCACAATTAAGAAAGCGTCTTTTTAGGAATCGTTTTTATTTAGCTAAATATCTGAAATGCCAGAAACTGAGAGTTCACTATTATCCTGCTCAAACTACAGCTGGTCAAGTTGTCAACAAAGTTCAAGCCCCCACATCTATCACTGGACATATTCCACTTGATTTACGTCAAATTTTGTCATAAAACCTGTATTTTGTTTTTCAGCTTCAAATGGGATGTTTAATTTGAAAGAGTTAAAATTTTGCTTCAAATTTAGCCTATTTGAATAAGAGCTGTGACATCATTTAAAATGGACACAACAAGAAAGTGATGGAAAAGAATGTGGGGTTTTGACTAACGTCACAATAGTACTACTATTTGTACTATTCGTATTGTTTTTGTACTATTTGTGCGTAGTGTAGCCTTAGTTTTAGCATATTTCTTAGTTCATATCTTAGATCTTATTACTGTTTTCTTTTACACTTTATACTTTTGTTGGCTGTAACTGGGACCCTGTGTACACAGTTTTGTTCCACCACATGTATCGCATGTGGTGCGAATGACAATAAAGAAACTTGACTTGACTAGAACTGACGATGGGGGGGAAAAAAAACACACAAAATAAAACCTCCTTTTTGCTCCTTTTTCCAGTCCAAAGATGAAGTACACCTAAAAAGTCTTCATTTTTACAAATGTTCCCACATTTTTTCATTATATTGTATTCTAATGTGATTCTTCTGCAATTAACTCTGCATGCTTCCTGATGCACATGGTTTCAGAAGTTAGTGGGGAGTTCTGTTCCTTTAGAATCAAAAAATTAATCTCTTTAAGGACTTTTGCATGTTCATCTTTAGAGTAAAAATGAGCTTACAAAATAGTTACCCAGCCTCTTTACTCATTCTAATCATAAGCTCTGCTGCGTCACACAGCAGAAGCCTCATTTTCTTCGGCTTAATGTTGGTCATGGCAGGGTTTCTCGCCATGTTCGGCCTCAGCGGCAGTTGAAAGAAGCTATCAGTATATGGAGTTGTTTTTATTCATTAATAGTTGGAAGATATGCCTCCAAATTGAGCCTGTGCTGCTTCTATGTTCTCCATATTGCTGCAGTGCATTAGCATTAATGACTTCATCTATCTTTGACACCCCCTTTAGCTTTTTGTTTAGCTTCAAATGATCTTAAAGTCCTCGTGAAAAGCAAATACACTAAATGAACATAAACAGAAGCCAGTTTATTTACTAGGTGATGTTTTATTGCAGAAGAAGGTAATAACAGGTTATTGCTGCTTCAAGATGTCCATCCATTGGCAAATTGTATCTAAACCACAGATTAAAACGTTACTTTCTTTGAGAAAATACAATGAGGTTATGGATTACCACTTTAATCACAAAAAAGTAACGTTTTTAACCAGACACAGAAAAGTCTGTCTTGTCTGGACTAATAAAAGGTCAGGGTTGCTCTCCAAATCAGTTGGGACAGCAGCAGGATATCACAATTTGAGACCACTCAGTAATCACACAAATTGCGCATTCTCTCTGCTGTTGAGTGACTCACTGTTTATATCCAGCCACCAGGGTGCATGTACAATTTTAGCCCGCGTGTCCACACGTTTCTATGGAATGGGCTGGTTTTATATTTCTAGCGGCGTGTGAGCATGCAATTCCCTTCTTTTGTGTTCACGCACGTGCTTAAAAAAATGCTTGCAATCATACACACACAACCCTTTTGTCCTTTCAGGTGGATTAGTGCACTGATTAGTACCAGCTCTGCCATTTAGGCAGGTGTTATTACCTTGTACTTAGTATTCCAGACAGAGACCCAAACCTTGCTCGGTCTGTCTCTCCTCCTCTTCCAGTCGTTTAATCTCGGCACCCAGGAGAGGTCTTATTCTTGCCTCTTTAGCATCCCCCAAAATCTCTGTTTAGCTGTTTCATCTCTGAGTAAGCCTCAGTTTTAAATCTTTTTCTGTAATTCCAGACTGTTACCTTGTTAAAACTTTTTTTTCCCTTGTCATGTTGTCACCAGTACACCAACCTCCTAATATTTAACTAATAATGACATATTCTCTTAAACGTTTTTCAATCCAAGCCTTACTTAAAGGAAGATAAAAGTGAACAGAATGTATTTTGGTGTAATAAAAGAATCCATTTTATTTTAAATTATTTTTGAAACTCTGCACAGCTTGACCGAGGGAAGTATTTTCAGTCTATTGCCATTCATCTGTGAAAGTGTCCATCCAAATGAAGAGGACTCAAATTGGTATCGGACCTTTTGTCAGTGTCGTGTCCCATTCTCTTTTACCTCTACAAAGCATGACTATTGATCTTTTCAGCAGCGCAGTTCATTCTTATTGATCTTTGCTGAACTATGATGAATGTCTTCCCAGCAAGGAGGTGAAGTTTAAGCAGGCAGCACCACGAAGCTTCAATTTTTCACATTTATTGTGAATCTGCATCGTATGCAAGATGGCTGTAGGGTTCATTATTCCTTATATGTGGTGCTGATGAGGTGGCCAATGATTTTATTTTGTTTTTCTCACATCTATATCTTAGCGATGATAAAACAACTTTTTTTCTTGAACAATTTATTTCTACATTTTTTGAAGATCTGCATATATTTTAAGCTAATTGCATACTTAAACTGTCTGTGTCAGTAATTGTATTAGTATTTTGTTTGTCTTCATATTCATTATTCTATCTTTGTAAAACTTGCCATAAATATGTGAATATTTCGCATTACTAGCAATAATAGTCATGAACAATAAAAGTCTCAATCAAATTCAAGTCTTGCATCAATTCTTTTTCTAAAATTAACATATGGCCATTTTGAGCCAACAAGCTGTATACTTTCACAGTTTTAGAGCTTTTATTATGAAAGAACCAATGTGGTTAATACACATTCTACTTTATAGTACAAAGCAAAGACCATGTGGTATCTGTTTTTGCACTTTTGAAAAGTACAATGTAATATTTTGGCAACTTAAACATTACTTTTCTAATAAATTATTTATGACTAAAACATTTGGAAATACAGTATTTTCTCATTTTACAAACCCCATACCACTCAATCACTATCTGTCATGCTTTACAACCTCTCACAGTGTGATTACAAATGTGCATAACAGCCACTGGAGTGTGACAAGAAAGATCTTCCTGGGGTTGTATAAATGGTCCAGGGGCAAAGGTATATGGCTGTGTTTGAGGAGGTAATTTAGGCTGAGTGGTCCTGCTATGGGCTCATTTGCTACGGGTCACTAGGGGATTTTGACCACTGGTCTGCACATTGTTGACTAGTGACCTTGTGGCCTTACAGGATTGCTCTCAGGTATTACAGCACTCTTTTGTGCATGGATCAGCACAAGCGCTCATAATTCAAACATGTACACAAAATTACACAAACAGAGCACAACAATTCTAATAGCTGTGCAAACCTTCCACTTGCAAAGTTATTCTCTTGAAATGCACAGGAACCCCAACTGTGTTGGTAATATCTATCGCCATTAGAATTTAATGAGGTTTGAGAGATGAGGCAGAGCTGAATACACTGCACCAAATGTAGCACCACATCAAAGTATGAACTGCAAAGAAATACATGTATGGGGAATTTTGCTAAAAATGTTTTTATTTCCCTATTCAGCTTGTTTCTGATCATATAAGTTCATGTATGCGTTTGTCTCACTCAGTGACTTTCATCTGTCATCTCTCTGCAGAGTGCCCAGTGCCACAAGGTCACCACTGAAAACTATAACAAAACTGTAGATCAACTGAATGCCAAGTTCAAGTAAGTGTGCATTTTCACTCTTTCCCAAAAAATTTACATAAATAAAAAACAATAACTAATTACAAGGTCTGTCCACCTTTCTATCGAAAGTGTTTCTGTGTTAATATTTGTGAAGGGGTTCTTCTAAATGTAGCTAGGACTTGAATGACACTAACTAAAAACTACCGGTACATATAATAGAAAGGCTATAATGATGTCAGGCTTCCTACTTTCAGTTTCTGATAAAGTAACTAGTACATAGTCCAAAAAGTTAACACAAGAAATGAAAGATGAAGAAGACTTTGCTGTAGTAATGTGGCATTTAGATTATTATTTATTAATTAATTTATTTATTTTTTACTGTTATGAGTTATTTAGAGACTTGCTGGAACAGTATTTATTCAAGATGATTTGGAAATTTGCTTGCCTAACACATCCAAAATTGAAGAAACTGTGTATTGGCTAGGCCTGTCGTGATAAACAATTAATCGCATGATAAATGAAAACGATCAACATCATTTTCATTTGTCGGCTGTATCGTTTCTTTGTGTCTGTCTCTTTCTGAAGAGACTGGATGACAAAAAGCTCAACTCCGGTGCTCTTCACTGACCCTCCCTTTCTCTTTACTCTTTAAAATCCATTTTAACCGTCCAAAATCGTATTTTTGGATCGGTAAAAGCAGCTAAGCTGAGAAGTTAAGCTACAAGCTAAGCTAACAGGCTTAGCTGTTAGCTTAGCAACAAGCTAAGCTAACAGGCTTAGCTTGTAGCTCAGGGGGAAAACAACCTCCGTCTTGTTGAAACTCCAAAATTCACAGTTGAAACCTGTGCCTTAGTGTAAAAAGTTTTTCTCTGCAAAAAGGAGCTGAGAACTTGTTTATTGATTTTTTTTATTAAAACTTTGTGTGAAAAATGCTATGCTTAAGGGCTCAAACCACACCAAGTGTCTGCCATTTTGGGAACCGAAAAACTGGAAGGAGAGACAGCCCATGTCACGTCAAGGGGCCTCCCTCCCATTTTTCTTAAAGATACACGCTGCTAGCTCCCTTTCTATCCATCCTTTGGTTCAAACAGTCAAATTTCAAACAATATTGTTTATTGCAATAATTTCTGAGACAATCGCTCAGCAAAATTTGTTATTGTGACAGGCTAGTATTAGCATTGATGCCAGTGTGAGAACATTCATTCTTCTTTACATTTTAAAATCCAAAAAAAGATGCACTACAGTTTACCTTAAAGCTACCTAAATTATTCATGAAACTGTAACTTGAACATGAATAATATTTCTTTTTTTTACATAGATTATCAATTTTCCACCTAAGCCTCTTTAATCATCATGCATGTTCTGATTTTGCGTCCAGTGATGATGCATTGACTGAAGATAACATGTCCGTATGGACCAGTGAATCTGTTATTGAATTATGTTAGCCCCATTCCAACCAACATCTTTCAATCAAATCCACATTAGTGTGGCCCATTAGCTAATGTTGATGATGTGGTTCACTGATAATTTTGATCTCATGCTGGTCTTTGGTAGAACTTGTGCTTGGTTAATATTTCACTTTTGAAAGTACAGTTTACTTCATTTTTTCTTTTTTACCCAAACCTGCATCAAACAGTTCTTTACAAAAAATTGTGTAGTTGTGTTTTTGAAAATAAGTCACATTTCTCAAGAAAGAAAAGATCTAAAACCGAACAGACATGTTGTATTATGAGTTTCTCACCTTAAATCTTTACAAAACATGCTGAAAGCAGCCACACCTTGTGGAAGTAAGTAAAATCTTAAATTTAAGCTGTCACAAACGTCATTTATGTTCACCACTGAAATGTAACTCAAGAAGACACAGAATCTCTTTTCATTCATGTTCCATCTGTCTTCGTAATAAGAGGCCATTAAGCTCTATAGTAATGCAGGGAAAGTGGATGAGGAGCCTGCAGGAGGTGGGGCAAGAATGGGCTCTGGCTCTGAGCTCACCTCTTCGGAGGCTCCAGTGATTGTGTTAGCTTGTCATTAGCCGGCGCTAACACTAGGATCATTGTCTCCCTTAGAAATGTTGGAAACTGATTAGCTTAGCCCACCAGGGGTTTAGCGCTAGACTTACAGAAGCCAGAGCTTAGACTTCCCAAATCGCATTAAAGGGAAAAAAAAGATACTCTTGAATCAAATTAGCGCTAAATGACAGCGCTAACTCTAAGCAAGCGTTGAGCTAATGTGCTGTTAGTCATGTGACACGGGCCTTTGCACGGAATACAGCGATTGGTGGATTTGATTATAGGATGTGCATTAGCCGGGTTGTGACTGGGTTAGAATTGTGGAAGGGTAGTCAGGATTTCTGTGTGTGTGCGTGCGCACGTGTGTGTGTGTTCTAATGAAATGGCAGAAAGGTCTGGTGTTACAAGATGGGAGCAGGGATGCAGTGAATAGATCAGAGTAAAGAGTTAATTGGATTTAATGGATCGTGTTTGGCCCATCCTTGTTTATGTGTACGAGTTCATGCATGATTGTGTCTGTTTGTATGCTCTCCTATGATGAACAGCTTTTGTGTGCACAGTGTGTGTCTTTCTTCAAAGCTCTTATGACAGAGACCTTTCAAAGATAAGATGCTATCTATGGCCTCTGTAGAGTAATAACAACAAATGTTTTTTGTCTCATGGTGGCTCTTGATTTCTTCAGAAATGAAACTGTCCCCTTGAGATAATAAAAAAGAGCATCTGTCCCTTATCCATTCTTGATAGAATTATCATTTGATGTTGTTATTCTGCAGATGTAAAGAGTGAAAGAGCTTTCTTAGAATATCTTTATTTCCCACTTCAGCTCATATCTGCCACTGTGATGAGCATAAGGTAATATCAAGCTACAGTTTATTATAGGAGAAAAGTGTGGGACCAGATGTGGATGTCTGTCAAGGGTTATTGCTTTTTCAGACAAGTCAGATATCAGCAGTTGATGGTAGCTTAGAGGTACACGGCTGTCATGAATCTGGGTGGTGCCTCCTATGGAAGTTTTTGGGATTTACCCTTGGCAGAATATGTAGAAAATAATTAGTTTGGTTTCAAACATGACTTGCAAACAAGACATTTGTTTAAAATTGGGAGCTTTTATTACAAAATAGGTTTATCATATTCAAACTGTCTTTGAATTATCTGGTTTAACTAAACTTCACGAGGTGATATCTGAAGGTTATTTATTATTTTACTGTTACAGCCCGGATTTTCCATTGCTATGCGTATGAGCATTCATATAAATAAATTGAGATTTTGAATCAAATGACAGATATTTATATTTTAAATGTTATCGTTTATGGGATTGCTTTTTATTGTATTTTAAAAATAAACACATTTTATAAATAAATAAATAAATATTGTCCTGGAAAAATATAACTCTCCAAAAAGAAAATGCTAAACTTATGTAAAAAATATATTATTTATTGTGGAATATAAACAAAGCATCCTGGTCACGTGTATGTGTAACTCAATCAGCCAATTATCTCAATATTGTTAACCTACAAGTACATCTGACACTTTGTTTAAAAAAAAATTACAGTTTACAGAACTATTTCTAATGAAAAGTGCTAATTTAAGATATATTTGCAATAAATAAAGATTCAACAATTTTAAAAAAATCAGATAGGTTAGCTTAGATGAAAAGTTAACTGGTTTTGTAGCACTAAAATTCCACTGTTGAACGTGATCTATCACAAATCCACATTTGATCCTACTGCACTCTATTTTCCAGGTATTCAGAAAAAACTAATAAACCCAAATGATAAATTTATACAGCTAGTTCAGGTCTATATAGTATGTTTTATCCATTGCAGTGATCCATATTGGTCATGTTCCTTGGAGTTACTGAAGAAAGTAAATTAAAGTGTGAGAGATAGGCACTCGGGGTGAAAAGGGTGTGAGAGTCTAATTTAAGGTTGTGTAAATGTGCAATACTTTATGTGTGGTAAAGCTTTTTTTTTTTACAGTGTTCCTGCCAGAAGTTTCTGAAAATGATGAATCTCCCAACTGAAATGCAAAGACATCACCATGACCTCATTACATCCACTCATATGCAGTCACACTTCAAGAAAAAACACACAGAGCTATGTATAGAAAGCTATGTGCATATCTATGCCTCTTGATTTCTCACAATTATGAATTTGGGCATAAAAGTGTGGCTCTTGAAGTACAAGTAATTTTGGCATTTCTACACTAAACATAAAACAGTTTACTTAACAGCCAAAACTAGATAGTTAAAATAAATTGTAAAAAAAAAAAAATAATAAATCATCCATCCATAATCCTCTGGTTCAGGAGTCAGGTAATGGGGGCAGCAGCTTGAGCAGGAAGGCTTAGACATCTCTTTCCACACCCACCACTTCCAGCTCCTCTGGACAGATTCCAAGGTGTTCCCAGGCCAGCCGAGGGTCATAGTTTCTCCAGCCTGTCCTGGGTCTTCCAAGTCAAACATGCCCGGAAAACCTAGGGAGGCATCCAGGGCACAGCTTTACCCAGATGCCCACACCACCTCAAATGACTTCTCCCAATGTTGAGGAGCAGCGGCTATATTTCAAGTCTCTCCCGGATAACTGAACTCACCCTATTTCTAAGGGAGAGTCTAGCTACTCTGTGGAGAAAACGTATTTCAAACTTCCATAGCCGTGATCTTGTTCTTTCTGTCACTACCAAAAGTTTGTAACCATAGATGAGGGTAGAAACGTATGGTAAATGGCAAATGGAGCTTACTTATATAGCGCTTCCCAGCCCCCTATGAGGGGCCCCAAAGCGCTTTACAGTACCAGCCATCCACCCATTCATACACACACTCATACACCGGTAGCGGTAGGCTGCCATGCAAGGCGCCAGCCA
>JARVGS010000814.1:12523931-12535283 GCA_031762315.1 Hypsolebias antenori | reverse complement strand
AATTCTGTGCTTTAGTGCCTGTTACGTGGCATGTTGTAAACCCCCACCCCCCCACCCCCCCACCTCACAAGCTGCAGCTCGTTGTGAATTAAACAGTTTTTTGGATGTTAGCTGTGTTTTGAGGAATATTGCTGAGTTCTGTATTTGTTTGGTTTTGCCAAAGTAAGTTGGTTAAAAAATAGAAATATTGTTTTACAAGATCTTTCTGCTGCTGAGGTGAGTTTGACAGTTACTTTGTTTTGCCCATGTGGTCACATCTAAGCTCTGACCTCTGGTTTTCACATTTTCTTATCCACAATGTTGATGTGTTCAAGAAATGTGGTGAAAGTTTGGATGAGCTGTCCCCTCGAGGTTGTAGTTGTCCTTAGACTTGTCTGAACCAGGTCTGCAGCTCCTCTGCACCTTTGTCTTTAAGCTCTGTCAGTAGGCGAGCATCTTGCAGGTTGACATGTTTTTACAGGACATTTACGGTAATGATGCGGTATTATTTTCATTACCTGAATGCAATTTGTGTTTCGTGACTACTATTCAGGTGCAAGCTTTACTGAAATCCAGAGTGTGATGGGTCACTTTAATGTTTGCCTTTTTTCTATCTTGGCATTAGTGTTTTCTTTTCTGTTACTTCAGTCTTTAACTGTAGGGGAGTGTGAAAAACTGCAGTGTAAGCAGTAATACTTAATTCCCACACTTGGACGTGTATGCCTATAAATATATATGCTGAAAATACATTTTATTGCTTAATGCTAAATTATCTTTTTGCTTTTTGCCTTCCGTTGTGAGTTTCTGAGGTTTGTTACTTGCACTTTGAAGTTCTAGTCATCCTTTTTTGTATTACAGTAGTTTAATGGACTAGGCTGAAGCTTACTTAAACTTTAACTCTAGTGTTCTCACATTTGCAAGCAGTCCCCCCAACTCCATTTTTTTGTGGTTTTAGCTCTTGTCATGATATTTAGTGTTTAAAAGTGAGAAAACATTTTTGCTTTTATACATTTGATTAGCTGATCTGAAAGTTTAACATTCCAATTCATATTTTTTGTAAAACGTAGCTTAAATGGGTTTTCCTTTTAAAAATATTTTAATTTCTGTTAAGTGAATATATTGTTAGCTCAAAAATACTTGGCGTCCTCTGTGGTGCTTTACAACCTCACTTCCACCGTTCATATAATAATAATAATAATAATAATAATAATAATAACAATAATAATAATGTTTGTGTTGTCATCATTGTATTTTCCCATACAATGGCGAAATTGGCTCTCTACATTAAACTCATCCACCACCAAATGGAGCAGTGGTTCCAAGTCTGCTGCCCTGCCTCTAACCATCTCGGCCTCAAGCTATACAAGCTGTTTATTACGATTGGAAGTTTAAAGTGTCACGTGCAAAACGGAACACGATTTCTGATTTGTCACCATTTTCAGTGGCACTAGCATGCTTGGGTATTTTATTGCTCAATAAGATAACATAGTTGAATGGGTCAACTAGTATAAAAGTGGTTCGAGGATGCCAATTTTTCTAAAATTCAAGTCCCTTTAAGCATACTTTTGGCAAGTAACATTGCAGACTTGTAATTTTTGATGTCAACTGAAATGTGCTGTTATTTTTTTGACATACTGAATATTAGGAGTGCGCCAATTTCTTTAATGTTAGGTGATCTGTGCTGGGCTGATACTTATACAGTATTAGAAACTAATTTTACCAGTTTTTTGTAGTTTTAATAACTAGGTCTGTCACGATAACAAGTTTTGCTTGGCGATTAATTGTCTCAGAAATTATTGCGATAAACGATAATATTGTTTGAAATTTAACAATAATTAATTGTGAAATTTGAGGAAATGTTGATTTGTTTGGATTGTAGTACTCTTTTTAACCACATGATGGCAGAATAAGACTGTTTGAACCAAAGGATGGATAGAAAGTTCATGCTCAATAATCCAGGTACCAAATCCAACAATTCTTAGTCGGGTCATCTGGACAGTTTTATTATTTATAGAAATGTTTTGCCCTCCATCCGGAGGACTTCATCAGTCAGAGGAGTTCCAGGAAACTGTTTCCCCACCAAGCAGTAAACACCTTAACCAGTTTGCTGGAGCCAATATGGTTTCTGGGGGCTGTCCTGTCCCTCGTCGACTCCTCCCAGACAGGCAGCCACAGCCAGTGGTTCAAGGAAAGATGTCCAGATGACCCGACTGGTACCTGGATTATTGAGCATGAACTTTCTTGTGTCGCTTATGAAACAACATTGGTAATGGCCAAACTTCAATATGTGCACCCCTACTAAATATAATGCTCATGAAGTTTTATTTATGTAGTCACGAGCACTTGCCAAATTATTAAAACTCCATGCATTAAGTAAAAGTGAAGCTTTTTCAGTCTATTTCACCACAACAATGGCATGCACACATGTAGGCTCTCATGACTTGTTTCAGTCCCTTACACAACAGCAAAATGCCTAGTCGCCTCAGCCTAGAACACACAATGACTAATAATTATGTCAAAAGCAAAAAGAATACCACAAACCAGAAATGAGTAACATAAAGTAACATGAAGGACACAATAAAGTGAAATGAACAGACATTTTACTTAGAAAACAACAAAGCTGTGGAAGGAGAACAGCACTGGGAGAGTTGGATGAGTCGAGGAGAACATAAACAGCTTGCAACTTGAGGTTGTGCCAGTCGGGAGCCGATGGAAGCCGGAGCTGATTTGTCTACAAGGCTTTGCAGTCCTGTGTTCTCCCCAGCAAGGGGAATGAGGGAATTTAGTGAGAAGGAAAGAAAAAAGAGAGACACATTGAGTCTTTGAAAGTCTTTTATGAAAGCATTTCCAAGAATCGAACTAGCGGTACACCTTTTAAGTGTTTTTATTGGATTTACAACAGTATATCCATTTTTTTAAGTATCAAAGCTACCTAATACCAATTATAACGTGTGCTTCCTTTTAGATTAAGGGTGAGCATAAGAGCTGTTTTAAACTACAGTATTTAATTGCTATTTGAATAAAAGACCAACATAAATGTAAACCATAAAAATACCATAGGCATTTTATGTCACATGCAAATGTTTGATAAATGCATACAAAGCTCTTTGATCATTTTCAAAGAGTGATTTGTATAATTAGTCATTATTGCTCTTTTATGAGTGGCTCCCGAGTTTTTGTCAAGACTTGGACATCGTAATTGAATTCAGAGATTCATTAAGTTTACCGTATGAAGGGCCTCCTCTGGTCACCGCTCTGTGTCAAATCCAGGGTGCCCTCTCATTCAGGTAGTCAGCAACAGTCTAACCCAATCAGCAAGGTGCTGACTGCAATCCTTCAACAGACCTAATGACTTTAGAGCCTTTAGATGTGCTCGTATGATAACCTCACTAATAACAAGCTGCGTCAGCACCTGCTGCAGTACCCCATTCTCAGCCAAGAACGTGCCTCTGTGTAGACTTTATCAAGAGGTGTTCAGGTGCCTTTTATTTTAAAACCAAAAGATTTTCAGTGCAACTGTATTAGTGATGTTGTTACTGCAATTACAATGTGCAGAAATTAGAGTAAACCTCCAGAAGTACACATCTGAAGTCATTGAGAAAAAAATCAGTTTGAACTGAACTGCAATTACCCGGTATAAGCCTCAGATGTGAAACAGGAAATGGGGAACTAGACGTGAAAATGAGTGAGCAAGGAAAGACTGGCAGATGTCAGCTCTTTCTCTGAAATCCTCAGGGGTTTCTCGGCTGGATCTTTGCCAAGACCCTGTCTTTGAAATGCTCTTACTTGCTCGGAGAGTGAAAAGGAGACGTGCAGCCATCTAGCAGGAAAGCATGGACGTTTGTGTGACACAAATTGCTCCTTGACACACTAACAATGGATCAGTGGCTTAATACGACATAAAGCATCATTTTAGGACATATTTAAAGCTATTCTTGTAACTCTAACTTGCACTGTGGTCTTGGCCTTTTTGATTGATTGTTGCCTTTTGGTACAGGTCGTGACCAGACAGGCTACTTTTGAGATTGACTAACCCTTTCAGAGGTCGATATTAGCGATAAAGTTAAATATGGGACATTGGGCATTCCATCAATATAACTCACCGATATAAAAGGCTTCTGTTTTAAGTTAATTTTTAAACTGTCAAGTAAATCTATTAATGCAGTACTACTTATGCACTTTTCACTTACCGCTTGTGAACTGGTTGAGTCTAGATTTGTGAAAATTTACAAATTTGCACTGTTTGAGTGTTGTCATTGTGTTAGCGAGAGTAAATGTCATGAATAAATTTGACATTAAACATAATCCAAGTTGAAGTGTTACACCATTTTCAGCCACTTTTTGGCATCTGCATTTGATATCAGGCCCATCTGACAAAGACCATGAAGAAGAATATCCTGATGCATGCTCAATAATCCAGGTAGAAAAATCTAAACAAGTTAACTCTGTGTTGTTTCCATTTTTAAAAAATCTTTCAGAATGTGTAAAATTGGCTTTGGTAAATAAAACATTTCATGATATAAAATCCAATCATGCCTGGGTCGTATAGAAAGGCATTACTGTTTATTAATCTACTCCCTTCATTTACTTGGCTAAGCAGCTGCTGTGATCTGAAAAATCTGCGCGTAAACTTAAATTGAACAGAAATAAATGATTTCCCTTAAAATTTGCACTCTGTATTGGCTTTAATAATTCATTATTTATCATTTGAGTCATCTTGATATTTGTAAACACTGTTGATTACGATGTGTGTTTCCATATTGTCAGTCTCGGTGTTTTTACATTCACATGACATGCGCCCAGTTGACAGCACAATCTGAAGGCTTTTGCTGTAATATCAACAACTCTGGTGGATTAGACCTCCTGACCCTGATCTTGACAGGGTGTCTGTTGACAGTAATCCATGCTGCTAATCCACGTCTTTATGTAAATACCAAGGACAACCAGCCTTCTATCTCCAGTGTCCTCTTTTTTTAAAATCTTTTTTCTTCTTTCCACTGCTGTCATTCTGAGAAAAACGGGTGTGCCATCTGTTTTGTTTGTCAGTAGGGGTCAGCTTGGTGTGATGGAAACAGTAGACCTGGTTTCTCCTTAAGCGGTACTTGAACTCAAGACAATTTTTTTGTGTTTATGTGAGTAAAAGAAAGGACTGCCTAATCACCTTTTAAACACTGTAATTATTGTGAATAATTGAAAGACAAAACATTGATGTGTTTTTTGATGGTTATCATTTTTCCAAGTGGGGTTGTAGCTGCCTACAATGAAACTAGTGAGCATGAAAGGAAAACAATAATTAGCTGTTGTCATGTTTATTAATAATGCAAAAGTGAAGTCTGTTAAAGGACGTACCTGCTAAGACATAACCAAGACATTAGACTGAGTGATAAAAGTATACATTGTCATCTGTTAAATATAAAGTACAGCAGTCCCACATTTATCACGGGTGTTAGGTTCCAGCCCCCTCACCATGATCAGTGAAAAACCGTGAAGTAGGGACGCTATGTTTATTTTAGTATTTTATACTAAGGCGTTTTTAAACCCTTCCCACACTCTTGCAATGTTTTAATCTCTTAAACCTACACAAGTTTAACAACATACACATATGTACCAAATTTTTAGGCCTATAAGTCACTTTTTTGGCATAATTTGCATACGCTGTGACTTATATGCAGAAGCAACGTATTTATAGATTTTCCCCATATTTATAAACCAATTTTTGGCTGAGATATGACCGTTTTCGTTCATTTTGACTGAAAATATTGAACACTACCATTTTCAGCTGCTAGATGGCACTCAATCCGATGGCATGCCGTTGTGTCATGGAATAGGTAAAAGTGGCTATTAATGGCACAATCGGCTTGCCATAGACTGTCACTTTCATCCAGTTCACCTGGAGCAACCGTCAAATCATCTTCATTTCCTGCATCGCCCCAGCAAAATGCAGCTAATTTATCATTGAAGTGCATTTATTAAGTAAAAGTTCAGCTGAGACACACCTTTACTGTAATGTTGAACTAACAACTAATTGTTTTAGGTGCTTATCTTGTTAAATTTTGAAGAAATGTGCAGCGTTCGTCCTTCTCCCTCAGAGCGCACTCCCAGAGCACCAAGGCAACACATACTTTTGAAATTGCAGCTGATTTGACCATCAAAGTGCATTTATTAAGCAAAAGTTAGGCTGAAACACAACTTTACTATAATTTCGAGCAAACAAATAATTGTTTTTAAGTGTCAGTTTTGTTAAATTTTTGTTAAAGTCCTCTCATGCACAATCCTGCGGCCGCCATTTGGCAGCCAATCAATTTTTGGCACAACACCGGCCCACATTTCCAGGTTCAGCCCATGTTTCCGGGTTGTCAGTGGTGACTCATAATAGATGTGACATGTACGGCAAAGCAGCTTTTTAATGGATTTTTTCCACTTTATTAGACATATTTGGACTGATGCGACTTATAGGGCAGTGCGACGTGTACGGCGGAAAATACTGTACTGCAAAATTTTATATGTGGACTCACCAGCCTTGGTTCTGGTTTGGTTCTTATCAGCTCTCTGCAGCCATTGAGCACCAGCTGCTTAGAGAGAGAGAGCCAGACCTTCGTAGAACCAGCACAAAACCACAGAATGCTCCAGATAGAGTCCAAATAATCCAGAGAAATCTGATGAAAATGTCCGGGTGAGCTCCGGATAAGACACTGGACCTCCAAGCAACGCATTCCCCACTGGAGAGGCTTCATGGGCCAGCAAACAGCACTCAAATGGACTGATGAGGCTGGAAGTAGTTCTGGTCCAGTTCTGATCTGGTTCTGATCAGCTCTGCAGTCACTGAGTGAATATCGAAGTCACTATGAATAAGGACTGGACCTTTTAGTCAGGTTTGGATCAGATCAAAACTTTCCTTCCATTTTGGCAGAATGCAGCGGGCTGGAAGCACTGTTGAATTCTGGGAAGTGCACTGTTGCCTTGTGGGCAATGCAGTTCATTTGGACTGGCGATACAGTGTAGGCTTATGGAAAGAAAACTACAAAATGTCGGCACCTGTCTGATTTTTTTTTTTTTTTTTGTCGTTAACTTATTCCCAACCATGTGAGTGCAGTTATATATTACTGTCAAGTCGACAATCGCGTGTCATGCACAGTTTTTTTTTGTACAATATTATGGACTGTATGTCCACATACTACGATAGTGAGTTCACGAAAGTCAAACCGCCAAGTAGCGAGGGACTACCGTAGCCATGTTTTTCAGTCTAATTGATAAAGCCACTTTTTTCACGTTCATAAATGGAAATGGACACATGCAGTTTTAGATCTCACTTTTTCAACACTGCATTTTTATTTCTTTTTGTCTTTTGTGTACTTGAAGATATCCCTGTTCATGTTTGCCATGGTTGTGTGCATTTTGCAAAGTGTGCTGTTGTGTAGTGATGTATTTACGTATGTGGCCTAACAAGTGTGTCTGTGTGTGAGTGCATGCATTTCTGATGTTGCTTATGTTGGGGGAGTGCGGGGACACTGTTTTCCTCCAGTCCCAGTGTGTGGCTGCAAAACATAGCAGGGCTTTTTCTTCTCATCAGTGCCAAAGCTCAGCAGGCAGGCAGGGTTCACAGAGTTTTAGTGTGGTTAGAAGAAAGTTGGGGTTCTAAACCAATCATTGGTGATCTGGGACACACATATCAGTTTTCATTTTTTTTCTTTATGTCACTGTCTGTTTTCTTGTCTTTCTCCTGTTAACTAAATCGTCTCTCTTGCTCTCAGATTCTTAGCCCCTTGCTGAACTATGTTGTCTAATACCAGTGTGCCTTCTGCTACTGTTATCGTAGTTTCGCTGCTGTATAAGTCGCAACAGTCCAAAAAACATAAATGTGTCGCTTCACCGTATAAGTTGCATCTATTACGCGTCACAGCTGACAACCCAGAAATGTGGGCCGGTGTTGTGCCAAAAATTGAATGGCTGCCAAATGGCGGCTGCGGGAGCGTGCACGGGAGGACTTTAACATGAATTTAACAAGATTAACACTTAAAAATAATTATTTGTTTGCTCGAAATTATAGCAGAGGTGTGTCTCAGTTGAACTTTTTCTTAATAAATGCACTTTCATGGTCAAATCAGCTGCATTTCAAAAGCCGATACGCGGAAGCAGGCGCGCGCTGAGGGATGACCCGCTGTGCATTTCTTCGAAATTTTACAAGCTAACCACCTAAAAACAATTATTTGTTTCTTGATATTATAGTAAAGGTGGGTCTCAGTTGAACTTTTCCTTAATAAATGCACTTTAAAGGTCAAATCAGCTGCATTTCGTCTGGACGGCATGGCAAAGTGCAGCTGATTTGACCTTTGCTCCAGGAGTTCCAGAGTGAGATGAAGGTGGCTTGTATGGCAAGCCAAGTGTCTCATTAATGGCCACTGTTACTTATTATTGAGACACTTGACTTTCCATATTAGTCAAGGGCCCTCTAGTGCCTGAAAATGGTAGTGCTCAATATTTTCCATGTCAGACTGAATGAAATTGTCAGATCTCAGCCAAAAATTGGTTTGTAAAGGTGGGGGGAAAAACACAAATATGTCGCTTCACCGCACAAGTCACAGACATGCTAGTTTATGCAGAAAACTGTTACTTATGCTATGAAATATATGATTCTGCTACAACCCAAACTCCGAATCATCTAACTAGCATTCAGGACTCCGTCTTTTAATCAAAACTTCCTTCAGCATTACTAGTACAGTAAGCAGAAAAACAATGCTTTATACAACCAAACAGCCCTGTAGCAGATGGTGGTATTCAATGGGTGCTGAATAGAAGTTATTGAAAATCTCAACTCTCTGTAGCTGATATTTCTTCAACCAGACGGCAGCACACATATTGCACTATATGAACAACAGTTGGTTTACAGCACTGTTTCCAGCCAGGCAAAGGTTGCATAAAGGATCCAATAAAATAGATACAAGCATTTTAATGCAAATATAAAATGTCCCCACTGTAGAGGCAGGTGTTCTTATTGTCCTTGTAAAGTTGCTTACTATCTAATAAAATCTGTTACCAGAATGTTTCAGGTGAGTCGGGTTATTTTTGCTTGCCTGATTTGCTCAACAGACATTTCACAGTCTGAGCTGTTGAAGCATGAATTCAAAGTTGCAAATTTTAGAGTTGTGTCCTTGTGTGGTGTCTTGTTAATGAAAACAACTGAAGTGATTTGATTTTTACTACAGAAAAACTATATTTCTGTAGAAATATTACATTTCTGTTGTTCCCATTTTTAAACAGTCACTACTGTATTTGAAGTATTTTTATTTTGTTTATGTGTTTTAGTTGCTCATGACAGATTACCCTAATAATCAACTGACTTTTTTTTATATCAAGAACTATGAGTATTTACCTGTACTCTTCCAGACTCATTCCATTTGATTCATGATGCATTATTTTTTACATAATTTATGTTTTAAATATTTTATGCTTTTAAGCTGTTTACAAGACTTTGGCAGTTTCTTGTTTTTCAGATAAATTCTTTAAAATTAAGGCCTTCCGTCTATCAGACTATAAATAGAAGAGGATTACTTTGCTGGTGTTTATTTGTTTTCACTTTCTAGTGTCATGTCTGGTCGTTGCTCGCAAGTTGCCAGTGCAAAATTGTTCTTGTCATATCCATTATTGCATTGCCTGATGCTCTTGTTCTTAAAATTAGCTTTGCAGCATCACACTGTTTTCTGTGAAGCAGGGTGTTTGGAAAAAAAAAAAGGTCTTTAAGCTCAAATAATTTGTGTTCTGCTTGTGTAGGAGTCAAGTAAATCCCAACCTACATGACAGTTTTTCTTTCACTTCAGCCATGACGGCGTTACGTCGCAGGTTTGACCCATCCAGGCAGGCTGAACGGTCTCTCCTCTAACTCAGTTCCTTTCTTTTTGGTCAAGGGTGTCAAACTTGGTTACACAAAAGGGCTTGAAATATAAATGTGGTCTAAGCAAGGGGCAATCTTAGTTAATATTTATTGAAAAATAATAAAAATTCCACTTTGCTTTTAGATTCAATATGTTGAATTATTCATGATATAAAGAGATATGATATATACCATATGAGATGGTAATGGTCGTTACCAATGGCATTTTATGTAGAGTTTAGATTATACATAACTTAATGAATAAAAATAGAATAATAAAATCTTAAAAGACACATTTGCATTAATTTCTTGTAAACATTTTTGTTTGCTTCTAATACATTTGATTATAATCCATAAAACATCTTCAACAATCCAAATATTTCACTGACATAACAGACTCTTTGCTGCATTGACAAACATAAACTCATCATATAATAAGCATCTATTCTCGGCTGCATCAGTAAGAGTTTGATTGATCTAATTTGAGATTCTCTGTTGTCCCCTCCATGTTTAAATCAGACTACAGAAAAAAATTCAGCTTGTATTTTTTTGGTTTCAAAGTTGGCTAAAGACATCTGCACTGAAAACACTCAGGTTTTAAGCAAAATGTGAAGCAATAGACACTCAACATGATGCAGAAATCTTGGCCAGATGTAATACATTATTATAAAATAATAATAATAAAATAAAATAAAATACAGTAATAAAACATTATTTTGGGGGCCCGAAAAAAATCCTTAAAAGGGCCATTTTTGACCTGGGGGCCTTCAGTTTGAAACATCTTTAAGGTAGGCTCCTTTACTTAAAACAAGTTAAAACAAGTTAAGTGAATTGAATTAATACACAAAGACACCCAAACATTAACTTAAATAACAACTAGAGAAATTGCATTTCCTACAACAATGCAATGTGAATGCTTTTTGCAGAAGAACTTGCTAAAAAACAGCTGAAATTGGCAAAAAAAAAACATGCTAAAATATAGTTGAAATGGAGGAACAAGCCCAATTTAGCAGAATAAACAGAAAGAATACGCTTGCCGAATTAGATTTGAATAAACAGAAATAAACATTAGGAAATTAGCTAAAACAGCTGAAATTAGCTAATAAATACTAAAAGCTAGCTGAAAAGGTATAACAAGCTTAAATTTGCAGAAAAAAAGCCGAAAGAACACGTCTGCACAATTAAGCTGAGCAAAGCAGAAATGTGCACAAAAAGTGGAAATCATCTGAAAAAGGTTGAAATGAGTCAAAACAAAAACAGCTGAAAAGTAGCTAAAATAAACAGGAAAGAAGCTTAGATTACCAGAAGGAAGTGGAGAGAGCACGGTTTTGTTGAATTAGGCTGAAAAAAGATGAAATGAGTGCAAAAAATGTGGAATTAGCTGAAAAAAGCTACAATTAGCATAAAACAGCTAAATAGTGAAAATGGCAGAAAAAGCTGAAACTTGCATAAATAAGCTGAAAGGAGCATAAGCTGAAATTAGCAGAAAGAAGTTAGAAGAAGCA
>JARVGS010000814.1:12480082-12490420 GCA_031762315.1 Hypsolebias antenori | reverse complement strand
TTGTGAAATTTCAAACAATATTATCGTTTATCGCAATAACTTCTGAGACAATTAATCGCCCAGCTAAATTTGTTATCATGACAGGCATACTTATTATTAGTATAAAGTTGTTTCTCTTCTGTTGTTTTTGTGTTTTCATTCAAGGGTCAGTCTTTATCTTGCCAACAAAACAATTGTGACATGTTAAGATGTTACCAGTAAGATCTATGTATACGTTTTGTTGGATGTGGAGCAATCTTAATACAGTATTTAAAAGCTCTGTGGTGGGGAGTTGTAGATCTGACATTTTTCCCCTACAGGTGCTTAATTAGATGGAGATGTTAAAAAATACAATGCTTAACTCTTTAAACATATCTTTTAAACAACCACTGAAGACATTTTCTTATGTGACATGCATAGCACATCTTATTGCTGAAGGTGTAGGGTAACTGTAAAAGTGAGTTGTTTCTCGATGCCTTGGTAACTTGTACAAAAATGTTAAAAGTCAAGATTTCCTTGCAAAATCTGGCTAATATTACAATGCATCAATTTTAATTTTTACTTGTGTTATGCTACCCTCTATTTTCCAACTAAAGATTGCAAAGCCATTAAACTGTCTACATGCAAAGGACTAGGTTCATCAGACCTGGCCACCATTTTTAAATAGTCCACACTCGTTTGACTCTAACATATCTGTTGCAAATTCTTAAAGCTGAGTCAATGCATCACCTTAGATATTCTAAGACAGCCAGTAAAAAATAATATTTAGCCATTTGTGGTCCACTTGTCTATGGGATTGGAACAAATCAGTCAGTCTTGGCTCCCAACCTTGCTAAACCGTGGACAATTGTGACCCTGCCATATGTTCACCATTTGTCTTCCATGAACCACATCTGGTAGATACTAACCACTACCTGCTGGGCTCGCTGCTGAAGGCTTGCTGTTTTCCTAAAGCTCTAATCCAGTTGTCCAATAGGCACAGTTTGCCCCCTGTCACATTTACTTTATCTTATTTTGCTTCAAGTTCTGACCTCCTCACTCGCTTGCTAATCCATTCTGTGTGCATCAGTCTACCACTATGTAAATGGTCATTTATTTACCCATTAGTGTTTTTAGGTTGGCTAACTGGTTCATACACAGAGGCCCTGTGTATTTCTTTGTTGCTCCACTTGGTGTTGTTGTGAAAAATATTGTCATCAAGCTGTGAAATTGCCCCAAGTCTGCCTCATACTCACAGACCACAATCAGCTTTCCTTCCCCTTCTCGATTGCATATTTTTTCCTTGTAGCTGAGTGCGTGTTGTCAACAGAAATGTGAGCCAGCCTGCACTGAACACTCACTCATCAAAGGTGATTCATGGTGGTACTGCACAGTAGTAGCACAAACTGTCTACATTACAACAGAGTATCCATTTCACTACAGCTTGAAGTTTTCCCAGTTCCCCCTGTTAATAAACGACTGATTTTGGAGTCTGGAAGCTTGTTTCCCTTTGAGTTTTCTGTACAGTAATTACATATTTAGACCGCTGCTGTTGTGGGGCTTGGTTGCTTAGCAACTGCTTACTACTATTATGGGATTTGGTTGGCCTCAGTGGTAAATGTGGGCCATTTGGCCTTTGGTTATGTACACCACAGCAAATTTTTATGTGCAGAATGTTTTTGTACCGGTACAACACTAAACGCACATATCCACGCATCTGCAGGGTCAAGAGCATGCACTCTTTTTCTTCACCTGTCTGTGTGTTGCTTATATTTTTCTTGTGAGTTCTTCTAATCATCCCCTTTAAGCTAATTTACAATGAACAGTATTACTTCACCATTGAGGTGGGTATAAAAGTCAACAACTGAAGTCTGAGCTCACCATTGGCTTAAAAGAGGGATGATTGAAGTCAAAGGCACATTTGCATGCCAATGGGACAGTGAATAGGCACTGATGGAGTGATAGGGTAATTTTGTACGTTTTCTTTGAGGACTAAAAGACAGACCACACAGGATTCTACTTTCTCCCCCACACTATCCACTAAGATTCACTACACAACTTCAGAAATAAAATCCTTATTGTAATGAGAATTGTGATGTTTGTGGCAATTTTGGTGATTCAAATCATACTATGTTGCTTAATCAGTGAAATTGTATCACATTCACATTTTTGGAAAGCTCCGCGTAGCCTCCGCTTGATACGTTCGAAACTGACAAACATCAGTTTTTGTCACCTATGGCAATTTTTTTTTAACCACACAAGTGTAAACTAGTTTCAATAAAAGCAGTAAGCAATAAATCATTTGCTGTTTTTGGAAAATGACTTATTGCATCTGTCATGAAAATGTTTTGTGGGAGTGTTTGAACAAGCTTGTGCTTGCTGTTGGATATGCTGAATCAAAACTAGTGAAGGATATTTTCACAGAAAGCTTTTACTGAAGATGAAGACCAATAAAGACTATGAAAAAGGCTTGTGTGAGTAGAAGTATTTTTATATGCATTTGTGTGTGTCAATGCTGTTAGGGCTTCTGCCTAGTTGATAAAATAAATGATGCCAAAGACTGAAAGAAAAATGTCCATAAAACACCTCTGATCTTTTTTTCACTATTTTTACCTTTCATATTTGTCTTTTTTTCTCAAGCTAAAAGCTCTTTTGCCTTATTTCAAACTCTCAAAAAACATTTTCTTAATACCTCTGTGTCTAGTCTTTATCAAGCCAAATGTCCGGGGTAAACAGATGAGCAACTTTACTTTTATTTTATTGGGTTTAAAACATTTAGAGTGAAAAATCTGATGGGTCAATCCAAAGGGCATAATATATACGGTAAATAAATCTGTAGTCAAGGGTTTATGGGTCAGTCATTCCAACCCAGCTGCGGTGACCTGCAGTTGCAATAGGGAATGGGAAATCGAGAAGAATAAATAGAGGCATGTCCTGCAAGGCTGTGCAAAATGGACAATCAGGCTAAGCTGTTTTTTAGTCATTTTTATTTGAGACATGTTGAATAAAAGTGTGATGTGTAACAATAAAAATCACACTGGTTTGTAACCACGTGAACCTGATTTGAGTTTGGTTGAGAACAAAACAACTTGGTGTAATACATTAGTTATTTTTTTGTAATTATTTTCCTTAAAAATTGCTCGTTTGCCGTTTGCATAAAACAAGTTGTACCAAGAGGCACACACAGACATCCCCATTTCAAGCATACACATCCAAACGATAAGCCAGAGGACATTTATAGTCAACAGTTAAACTTTAAATTCCAGGTCAATTTTTAAATAATTTTTCAACCCTATTTGATTTTTGTATCTAATTATTTAGATGTTTCTGGTTCTGACTTGCTCTTGTTCGAAGCTAATAGGAAAAACATTCAGCAATGGAAAAAAACTTGTCTCGGATATCGAGCCTAATTGCAACACATTTAAGTTTACTTGAAAAAAAAAACTCTTTGAGCGTTAAAGTGGCGCAAAAGGATTTACTACCACAACTTGGTGACCTTGCGATATTTGTTTTGTAGTCCCTCGATACGTCACGGTTCGACATTTGCAGACGGACTTTTCGCAAGTTTTCAAAGTAAGATTGTATACACCACATGATTGTCAGCTTTAATATTACTCACGTGATTGGGATGGTACAGGATAAAAAGTTAACGAGAGCGGATGGAAGCGGGAACCAACAAATAGGACCAAAAAAATAAAAATAAAAAATTTTGGACGTACCACCATTTTGTAGTTTTCTTTCATTAAGCCTATACTGTTACACCAGCCAAAAGAACTACACAGCCCAGAAGCCAACAGTGCTTCTGGCTGCTGCTTTCTGCCAAATTTCATAGACGACTTTGAAATAGAGGGAGCAAACACTAGCGGATAAACCGATGCGGTAAAAATAGTTTTGCAACGCAAAGTCAGAAGTAACAATCTATTAAGCTCACAGAACCAACTGCTATGAAAAGCCAGTGGATCACAGAACTGTTAAACTTTCATCAGTCTGGAATACACATGTATTCATATTTGTTAATAGGGATTTAACAAGGGGTTGTTGTCTGCAATTAGACACATATGCAAACAGGCTTTTTTTTCAGCTCATGACATTTTAAGAGTGGTGTGCACATACTCATAGACTATTTTTTCACTTGTAGGGATGAGTTGCAGCATGCAGACAAAGTACTAATGGGATATTTTAATTGGAGTGTAATCTTAAATGTGTAATTTGCCCGAAGCGGATAGACAGATCTGACAGAGTAAAAGCGAGGTCACAAAAAAAGATTACTGTGAGGGAAAAAGAAAACTGAGATGACAAGTCGTGTGGCTGAGCATAAGAAGTATGACGAACGGATGATGCCAGTGCAAGGAAAGACGTGACAAATTTACAACATCGTATAGAGTCACAAAAATCATAAAAAAGAAAAGGTGAAGCAGGAGAGAGATACAAATAATGGTGTTAGCTTTTTCCAGTAGAGTCATGCATCTCCAGTGTTGGCTTTATTCTGTCATTCTGTCTGCCCAAAATAAGTCTCAGTCCAATTCAAATCCACAAATTAGTGTCTTTCCCTCCCTAAACTCCTTCGATTTCTATTGCCAGAACCTGATTACATCGCTTTTATAACCCACAAAACCCACCGGAGCTGTAGCTTTCCAGTTGCAAGCCTCTTATCTATCAAACAGACTAATGAGTTTGAAGCTGACCACCAATAAAGCCAAGACGAAGAGAGAAATCTGTTCATATTGCAGTGCACGGTTGATGGTTTTTTTCAGAAATACCACACGCGATCAGGAGATGAAATAGTAGAGCAAATGTGATTTCCGCTCCGAAGTCTGGATTGTCATTTGCCAGTTGCACTTTCCTTTCTCCTGTCACTAATAAATTAGTTTTTGTTTTTGCTCCCACTTTATTTTTTGTACATGTGCAATTCAGTTTTGAGACTCTTTTCTTAACCGTTTCAGACTTTGTTCCCAAAATGTGATAGCGTTAACCTATTTGTGGTTTTGAATCCACTCAATTTATGCAGCACAACTAGAAACAAATGGACAAAAAGAAAAAAGACCAGCGACTCCATCCTTTTGTAATAAAATTATCTTTATTCATTGGTTTTGGCTTCCTTTGTGTTAAACTTAATTATAAAGAGTAAGTGTTTATCTAGCCAAGGTCATGCAGTATCAGTCTATTGTTGAGTTTTTTTTTTTTTTTTAAACAAATGACCTTAACCTTTCTAACCTGACCCCTGACCTCGGACCCTGGGGTTGTCTACTACATCTTTGTTTGTCCAAGAAGCACGACAGAAACAGAAGTGCAGCTGTTACAAAATGTTTTACTTTGATATTTGTGCCATTTTATTATTTTCTCTTTGGGTTTTTGCTTTTAAAAAAAAATACCACCAAAAAAAAAAAATAAATATATATATATATATATATATATATATATATCCTTGTGGTTGGTATTTTGCTTTTAGGATTGCCGTCTTGTGTGGTACTTTCAATTATTTATCTTAACTTCAAAATCCCCACTGCAGTGGAAGCTCAAACACACACACACTCTCACATGCATGCTCAGATTCCTACATGCATCTCTGTAAATAAGTGTGCCATTTGCTGGCAGGGATATTTTTTAAGGGGAAGCTGGCAGGTTCGGTATAGACACACAAGTGAGAGACTGTTATTGGAGATGAAGGAGCTTCTCTCTGCTTGGTTTTATAACAGCTGTGACATAATATTCTAGACTTTGTTGACATCGTTGGAACTTTCCAGCTGTTATTTTTTTCCCTTTGTATTAGAGGTCCTGTGAATATATTTATTAAATTTTTCTTTTGACGTCTTCCATAGTTTTTGTCAAAGCGATTGCCTCCTTTGCATCTGAACTTTTGATGTTCCTTCATTTCTCATTCATCTCTTATTCTTCTTCAGTCCATTTCATCTCTCTGCCGTCCTCATCTTTCATTCATTTGTTTTCCATCCGCAGCCATTCATTGACAAACTCTGTGCCACTCACTCTGTGCAGCTCTCTTTCCAGTCCACCTACGTTTTGTTGTTTCCTCTCACTGCTAGGGCAGTGCTTCTGCTTTGATTTGGCAACAGTATGCACTTTGCCCTGAACTCTTTTGTCACTTGAAATGACAAACTAATGCATCGGAGAAACTGTCAGAAAGGGAAACTTGTCATCCTGTCCTGTTTTATATATATTACCAACAGTCGGGTACACATTATTCAATGGGGGGGGAAAGCATGTGTAAAGAGCAAAGATGAGTGAGTGGAACAGAAGGGCAGCAGTGGAAAGGAAATTAGACTTATAGGGAATCAAGGTAATAGAGGCTTAATAAATAGAAACCACCACATAAGAGGGAATGATAGGAAAGGAGCGAACAGGGTGTTTGATTGAATGAGCTACAGAAGACTCCTGATGTGAGTCATCCAGCCGGTGAATGATGGGTCACCATGGACACGGCCATTGACCCTGCACTGATGCCCAGTCTATTGATCTCATTAAACAAAACCTCTGTTTCTTTTACTCTTTTTCAGTGGCTGCTTTCCTGTCTAATAGTATTAATCATGATTGGATCTACTGCTCTGAATCTCCTTTCCCTTCCTTTGTGCTTGCCATTTGTCTGTAAGCATCAAGTCTGGACGAGCTGCCTGGCTCTCTGCCCTGTGATTTTAGCTTTTGTTTTGTCCTTTTAATGGCTTCTTGTTGTGGTTTATAGTTTAAGTGCCACAAATGGCCAGCGTACAAATCATGGTTAAATGCACTGTGAGGTAATATTATCACGAGATAATTTAATACATTCTAAACAGGAAAAGAACAACTCTGTCCGTCTATTCAAAAACATTCTAATGGGAGTCCTCCATGCTATCTTGTTTGTTTTTGTGTGATTCTTTCCACAGTCTTTCTTTTCTCATTCAACAATTGTCAACCATTTTTTTAAATCAGTTTTGAGCTCACGACAGGGAACACGTCTAAATTATGTAGAAGTCATCAATAAACTAACATGAGTATAGATGTATATATTTGTGTTAGCAATGAAGAAGAGCTCTCTGATTATTTACCGGTGGGATAATTTGTAATTAGCCTCATTTTGTGCTAATACAAAAGGTTATCAGCCTTGCAAATGCACACACACACTAACACACACACACACGCAAGCCTTCCCATTCAAAGCTATTTAAGTTATTTTTTGTGGAAAATATTCCTCAGTTGCAAAGCTTTACTCTTCTGTGCTGAGACTTGATTAAGGGTTGATTTAATGCTCTCCAAACAATGAGCTGCTGTTTATTTCCAATTAGTGTGATGGATGCAGACCATTAAAACACACAACCCTCCTCTTGTTTGTTCCACTCTTCCTACTCACATTTTCTTTTCCTTAAACAGTTTTGTTGGGTGGCACTTGCATGGTAACGGCACACTTTGATGGGACTGTTGCCATGGTAGAGTATTTTTACTGTGATTCTAGCTTACCAAAATCACATATTAATTGGATGTTTATTATTTTGAGGGATGGAATTGGCTAACATTTTTTAACCTTAAGTGATTTTTTTTTCACAGTAGTTTATATTTTGTACCACTGTCAGAAATAAAATAAAAAGTATGAAATAGCATTGTCCCATTTTTTTATATAAAAAAATATGAGTTGTATTTTTGGTTGTGGGGCTGATTTAAATAAGGTATTAATCCCAGTCTTATAGCATATAAGAATGGAAATTCAGATCACACTGTTGGTTGGTTCTCAAACTATCTCTTAGGTCAGAGGCAATGTGTTTCGACACATCAGTACTTCATCTAGCTACCCAACAGTCACCAATAGTGTACCACAAGGCTCAGTTTTAGGTCCTACTCTTTTTACAATTTATATAAATAATGTAGGTCAAAACATTCTTGGCATATCCTTGCATCTCTATGCTGATGACACTGTTGTTTGTTGCCGAGCTAACACAGTTGCCAAAGTTTTCCAGCTTCTACAGTCTGCACTTGACATCATTCAGTCAGACTTATTCCACTTCAGACTGGTGCTAAATGCTGACAAAAACCAAAGGGATGTTGTTTTACAACAGAAAGTTGGTGCCAGCAACTCTTCCTCCTTTCTCATCCATACACGGTGTTTCTTTTGGGTTTGTACATTCTTACAAATGCTGTACTTGGGAATTTTGGTTGATGCACATCTCTCTTTTAAACCACATATCGAAAAGTTGATAAAGAAACTGAAATTCAAACTGGGTTTCTTTTTCAGAAATAGATCTTGATTAACTCTGAATGCCAGAAAACACCTAGTAGCTGCTACTTTCCTACTGGCCATTGTCTGTGGTGACATTATTTACATGAATGCCCCTGCCAGCTACTTGCAGATGTTGGATGCTGTCTACCATGGAGCTCTAAGATTACAGGTCTCTCTTGTAAATGAGTCCTCAAGGCTTAATGGGATTTACCTGCCTAAATTAATGTTGAATGAAAACGATTCATAATTGGTTGTAACTACCGTACCATCACTTCACTCTGGTCAGTTGGTCATCATTATCTACATGTAGGCTCTCACACTGGTACACCTTCATCTATAAATCCCTCCTTGTTCTGCTACCTTCTTATATCTTCTCCCACTTGTCACACCATCAGTGCAGTTACAACATGTGCTCTCAGGACATCATTACCTGCAGCGTTCCCTCAGTGTGCCTGAACTTGGCAAAAAGGCCATTCCCTACTCAGCTCCTGCAACCTGGAACACCTTGTAACAGGAACTGAATTTGTCCTCCTTGATTTCTTTAAGGGGTTTCAAACATTTGATAATGTTAATAGAAAAATCAAAGCAAATGTGTTCAGTATCTTACCTCTTTTTATATATTTTATAACTATTATTTTTATCTGCATTTCTACTGTAGTTTATTGTTATTGTCTGTACATTATATGTTTATATATAAGATTATGCATTTCCCCAACATGTAATTAGGATGCAGTAAGTTTCTTAAGATGTATGGATATACACTAGAGTCAGGTTTTTTATTTGTTTTTATTTATTTCAGTTTATTCACACACACACATTTTACGTTCAAAGATTTCTTGGGGTGTATTGTCTCAACTTTGTGACCTATACCAAATATAATAAATCTGGGTGACCCATTCTATCAGTTCAGCAAACATTTACGTTGACACATCTCTGTTAAAGTCAGAAGTGCTCAAAGCTTCATGTATGGGCATCTTTAATGCATGTGTGATCTGTGACTTAAGTAAGCTCCTGTCTTCGTCATGCTAGGTTTCAATAAATTCAGATGATTTCTCATGTCATTAAATACTAAATCTGACTTGCTAATGTGCTCCTCTATGAAGATGAGATGAATAGTTGCACACACACATTCTTATACCCAGACATACAGAGGCAGACAGCACTTGGCTCATGTTTAATTGAGCAATCTGTCTGTGTAAAACCGTGGTAACTTTAGCACAGTGTAATCACAACATGCATGTTTGTCAGGGAACTTCTTTCACTGTTCAGTTTCCTGTGGCCCTATAGGGGGCAGTCCATATTGGTGGCATCTGTTGTCCTATTCCTATGCCAGCATGACCAAGGCATGCTTTTGGATTATTTTTCACTTTTTACCTCACGTTCTTCCTCCTTTCACCCCCTTTACTTCACTCTTGTGCCCCCTTTTTTTAATCTTCATTCACACTCACTCCATCTCGATTCTGTCTCTTTCTTCCGTCTCAGAGATGAAAGCCGCCCCATGGTTCCTTTCACTTCTCCTGAAGAAGCCCAAATGAGGTGGCTTATCAGATGTTTCCCTCTCCTCCTGACAGATAGACCTGGTGCCCACAAACAACGCACACAGGCCGATCAGCACAGCTGTTTACCTGCTTCTTTGTGCACATGTGCATATGCATCATACAAACATATGCAAAGAGGGATAATAAGGGGAACAGCCTTACAGACATGCATATGATGTGCCTGAAGGCATAGCAGCTCTGGTGGGAAATCCAAGGGCCTGGCATTGTGGTACGAGACGCCTGACGTCAGGTCCCCAAGGGTGGTGACTTGACTGTGATGTTTGGTTATTGGACTCAGCACAGCAATGTCTTTTGGTCTGCTCTGTAGGGGGGCGTGAGGGAGGGCATGCACGCGACAGCTTTTATTAAACAGTAATCCCACCAGCTGTTGTTCCCTCCTCCCCCTAATCTTTTATTTTTTTAGCTCATTTTCTTTAAATCAGCCTTTTTTTCCCCCCAGTCAAAGTGCTTCAGATTTACATGATCACATTTGTGTTATAGAAAATGGTTTGCTGTCAGGAATGGTTTTATTAAGCATGAGGGTAACGTGCGCGTGCAGTGCAATGAAACCGTGCATCTGTTTAAAATTTAGCAAAATAAACACCTAAAAAATATATTTGTTGGCTGATATTATAGCAGAAG
>JARVGS010000814.1:12423298-12445865 GCA_031762315.1 Hypsolebias antenori | reverse complement strand
CACATCCAAACAACTCTGAGCGTGAGTGTTCACCAATCCACCACCTCTCTCATATATTGTGTTAATAATTTGGTCGTGCGTTGAATCAGTGAAATTATCCCAGTTTTGGTGGAGTTGGGAGACGTCCATTTTTCTGATTTGTTAGACTGTTTTTCCTAAGACACAACCTCGACCTGCAAGAGGATAACAAGTTTCTACACCAAAACAAGCAAAATATAAAAATTACAACATCGACTTAAATATTAAACATCCTACATCCTATTTTTTATAACAGAAAATGCAACACAGTTTGTAAAATTTCTGCGGTTAGTCATTCAGGAAATTGATGTCCACCCCACTAATATTTTTGCTTAGGAGCCACCACCGTCCTCCTCTTTCTCTCCGATTTTTCTCTGTCTTTATCTCTTCTGTCAGACTTTTTTTTTCTTTTTTTTTTTTTTTTTTAACTTCCTGGCTAAAATAAATGTGCAATTTTTACTAATATGGTGAAAAACAGATGAGTATATAAATAATTTATCATTTTTCCTCTGCATTCATCTTTTCATTTTGGTTCAAATTGTCTCTTCACCCTTCTTTCTTCTTCCTCCTCGTTTTCCATTTATCCCCTTTTTAGTCATTCTTGACTTACCAATCATCTTCATCTCTTCAGATTGAATGCTACTAGAAGATCTGAACCTTTCCAGAAATCTCCCAATTTACTTGTCTGACACATTTTTTGCGCAGCCTCTCTAATAGTGCACCTCTTAGTCCATTTCTCTCTCTTTCTTTTGAAAAATGTATGACTGCCATTGCTCCCACTAGATCACGGAGCGGACAAAGCTCATCTAAACGGAGCTTAAATTATGTAGGCGGGATACCAGCGTACTTTTGGCATGCAAACCAGCTGTTAGACAGTGTTTCTATGGTAATGTACTATGAGCTAAAAAAATACTTTTCCTCCTTTTGTGGTCTGGTGCACTTTCAGAGTTATACTGTATATAATGTATCTATATATATGTAGATATGTTTATTGTGACTCATTGATCAGGGGTCTCCCATCTTTTTTCTTTTGAGAGCTACTTTTACAATCTGTAAATGAGCTAGTCTGAACATTTACAAAACATTAACTCACAAAAAAGTTACAAAAATGTTGAATTTACATGAATATGCATTTTGACCTGTCATAGTGGTAGTTTTGTCAGTTGTCAGGGACCTTTGTTGCTACAAAATAGTCCTTCACAGTGGAGTACAATTCAACTCCCTTGGTTGTTGTTTTTAGCAGGAGGGCGATTAAAAGCTCTTCTTTGGTGGAAAAGTCACGAAATGCCATCCGATTAAAAACAGCCAGCCAGGATATGTTGCTTGCGTTGACAGACTCGTCACACTGAATTGAAAATCATTCGCACTTGTCCAGGTCCGATTCTAGCTGTTCAGGTGCAGCCGTGGATAGCACAGACCTTGTAACTATTTTAACATTGAGTTGCACATCGGCAGTAGCAGATAAAATTTGTGTCTTACATTTTGTGGTTCTGGTACAGAGTTACAGCCACCACAGTCAAAAACTACTATCATAGTCTCACCATCGGAGAAGGACTTTTTGTGCTCTGTTAATTTGAGCGCTATTGTAAATAAAGCTTTTGTTGCTGCATTTACGGTCTTTGTGGAATTGATGAGAAAGGACAGTTTTTTTTTCTAATCTTTTTGAAGATTGAAAGTTTCCCATCTAACGTGTTTGCTGCACAGATCAGACACACGTGATGGAAATATCTGTAGAGAAAAAACAAACTGTTTCGCACTCCTCATGAAAATTGTACCTTTTTTTTTTTGTCTCTTACTGTGGTAGCTACATGCTGAGTTCATGGTGGCTGCCTGTCTGACATCATGACTCATCAAGCTTGCCAGCAACAAAACTGTTTGCCGAATGGGAGGACGATCTTTCAGTTATCAGGCTCCTCTCTTGTGGAACCAACTTCCAGATTCTGTCCATAAGGCTGACACATTGTCCAGTTTTAAGACTTTTCTTTTTTGATAAATCCTATAATTAGGATCGGCTTGTCATGCTGTCTTAAGCTTAGACTACTAGAAGACATATTGACCTCATTTCCTTAAATTAATTGTTAAAACTGAATAGTTTTCATTTGATACTATTTTTATCTTAACATGTGATACTTAACCTGTCATTGTGTATCTGTTCCTCCTTCCTGTTCCTACCTAACCCAGCTGGTGGAAGCAGATGGCTGCTTGTCCTTAACCTGGTTCTGCTAAAGGTTTCTTCCTCATGAGGGAGTTTTTCCTTTCCACTGTCACCTTTGTGCTTGATCAAGATGAGAGTTCTGCCATGGAGTTTAAGTCAAACTATGAATTTGATTGGACATAAATTAGCGATGCAGGATATTTGATTTTTGGCTGATATCCGATATGCCGATATGTTGAAACTTATTCGGCCAATAACCATGCCCATACCAATATTTTATATACAGTACGTTCATTTATCAGAACATAGCCCTCTTATTTAGATTTATTTGCTACAAAAATTGTACAACAGCTGTAAGAGCTGGTGACATAAACTGTATTCAGTAAAAGCCATATGATATGCATAGCACTTTGACTTATATTAAATGAAAAGTCCTAAATGTTATTTATTGGCATTAGTCACCTGTGATGCTGTCTCACTTGTGGAGGCTTGTTACAGGTTCCTAGCTGCAGTGTGGGATCCTCTGCACTCCTGTGCACGAAGGCCAGACTTTTTAAGTTCAAAGTTTTTGTCTATCCCTTGTGCTGTAAGACTAATCATGCTAACGGGGCAAACACTTGACGTCCAAATGTTTGTTGTAAAACTCACCCAACAAGTCGTGCTATCGGCTATTGGCTTCTCAATGACGTCAGAAATGTCGGTTGTAAGTCGGGTAACATTACGTCAGAAAAATATCTCAAGACTGCGGACGATGTAGCGAGGCTTAACGTAGTCCATACATCTTTGGAATCCGACATCCTCACCAACGAAAACTAAAACTTCCACAACACCATTTTGAATTTTCCTCTCTGCCGTGAGATTGGGTAAGCACACGTGATGCCATCGCGTTGCCGCTTCAGGCAAAAACAGCTCCTTTTATATTGGCGAGTTATTTTAATGGAATGGCTGATGTCCGATATTGAATTTTAACGTTAGTAATGGCCGATACGATACCATGCCAATAATATTGTGCATCCCTAACATAAATGTCAGTCTGTTCAGTGACAAATCAAATTTGACTACTACAGATTTTTTTTTTATCAACCTTTGAGGAGCCATTTGAAAAGAGCTACGAGGAGACCCCTGTTGTAGATAATATAAGATAATAAAAAAAACACATGTAGTAGAATTAAGTTGTATAGAGTCCTTATGTGTTTTTTTACATGCTTTCTTAATGTGGCATACTCTTTCAGATTGCAATTTTTTTTATTTTACTCTATTTCTTGCCAACTGAACTTTCTAGAGCCTCCAATCAAAATAATTAAAATGAGTAGCAGCTGTGACAGAGGTGTATCATTTGTGTAAAAAGACAACTTGAAAGATTCTGCTGTAGAGCACTCAGCTGTATTTTCAGAAAAATAGCTTCAAGGCATGTTTTGCAATTTCTCCAGGCTTATATAAAACCTAAATGAACAAACAGGAATAAGTGCAACACCCCCCTTCCTGCTGTTCCTTGTGTTCAACTTGCAATGAGTCACTCTGTTTCTCATTAATATTCAGTACTGCAGTTGGTCTACTTTTGTTTGTTGCTTCTTTTTTTATCTCGTGGTTGTCCTTCCCTGAGCAATAGCTTTTTTTTTTTTCCACCTACACAAAGAATCTGATATACAGAAGCACAGTTGCTGTGCATACAAGTGCTGTCACACTAACTCACTCACACAATAGTGGTTAGAAAAGCAACCTGATACTCATTCCATTCATGAATATTCATCTGCACCTGCTTCTGGCAAAAAAAAAAAAAAGTTTAAGCTGCTTTTTTTGTTGCTGCCTAAAGAACTTTGAACCTGAGTGTCTGTGATTGTTAACTTTGGATTGTTTTCCTGTATGTTTGACTTTAGTGTACTGTACATCTTTTTGTACATGCTATTTAAGGGTATTATACCCGTTTTTGAGTAACTTTTTCCAAACTTATCATTAAAATAATCTGATTTGAGCATATACATCAAAGTTCCTTTATCAGAAGAAATGGTCAAGATTACTAAATGGTGCAAATTTTATTTTATTTTATTTTCATAACATTTTTAACAGCAGAACCTCAACCATTGTTCAGATTAGTATTTTTCTAGTAGCTTTGGGCTTTAAGAAGCTTGGTGATCCCTGGTGTACGGCGCTCACTAATCTATACCTCAAGGAAACTCTGTGATGTCATACACACACCAGTGGTGATGCAACATCAGCGGAGGATTTGGAAATCCCTGTGTGCTGGAGAGAAGAAGGTTGAGGGGATTACAGTTTGGTGAGAAGGGTTTTGTGGACTGACGGCATTGCTTCAGGCTCTTTGCTACGTGTATGGTTAACACAGTAAAGTGCTATGTGTTGTCATCATTGTATGTTCCCATATAATGGTAAAATTGGTTCTCTGCATTTAACCCATTGCACCTGGGATACACCCAGGTGGAGCAGTGGGCGGCTATGTACACTAGGTGCCCAGTGAACAATTGGGGATTAGGTGTCTTGCTTGGGGACACCATGACATGTGGGAATGACTGGGAATCCTACCTGAGTGTTTTGGGTCCCGAATCGGCTGCTCTGCCTCTACCCCATCTTGGCCCCATAGATGCTGGCATTTATGCTTAGAGTATTTAATTGCTAATGTTGTTCCGCAACATCCACAGCTTTAATTTAAAGCTTATTTGAAGATGTTTGATTTAGTCCCACATGTCTGTAATTTATTTATTTTTATTCTCTTTCCATGGCTTTTTTTTTTATATTGTTTTTCTTTTTCTCTGTCAGTAACTTCATTCTTACACCTTATTTTTATTTTGTCATACTCATTGTAGTTTGTCATCTTTCCATTTCACAGATGACAAACTGTTGACAAGTTGCACTGAAATAGTTGAGAGAACAGAGATCCTTAAGATTCGTTCTATAGCAGGGCACGTCGGGCTGCCACCTTTGCACAGAATATCTCAATCTGTTGTGTTTTCTCCTCAAGCAATTAAATATACAACACACAGACACAAATGCTCCCAACCAGCTAGCAGGATGGATGAAAGGGGATGTGTTTGAAGAAAGAGCAGAGGGGAACACTTTCATTTAAAAGTGAAGTTATTGGAGTTGTCCTCACACAGAGAAAATGGTGAGAACTTTTCTTTGCTGAGTTCTAGTTCTGACTAAAACGAGGAGAGGAAAGGACCAGAGTGAATGATGACAGAATGATGGCGCTGCATGAGGGTGACTAAATGGTCCAAAGTTTCTCTCGTTACAATGACAGTACTCTGGTCTTTTCCCGCCTTCCTGTTTTCTGAGGGTGTATGTGTTGTATGCACGCATTAAACCAGTTTCAGGATGAAAAGATAAAAGACACCCCGGACACTTTGATGTCTTTTCTCAAAGACCACATCAGTTAAACGCCCAACCAAATCACGCTCTTTAACAAAAGCCATTTTCACATCAGAGCAGCATAATGCAAGCTGACTTCAAAACTTCAAACATGGCTGCCCACTTAAATAAGTAGGTGAGTCAGTGTCCTCAATTTATTTTCTTACACCAAGAGCTGTTTTGCAAAATTGGAGAAAAGATGGAATGCGATTTTTGAACATAATTATTCATTGGGATAAAATATACGCTGCCTGTAAAAAAAATATGTGCAATTATTTTGCAAAGTCTGTTTTGCACAGTTGTTTTTTGTTTTTATTGTAAAACAGGATAAATGCAAATTTAGTTATTATATTGTTGTTATTTCTGACTAGCTCCTCTATGAACTATTTATTGGATGAACAAACAATCTGTCTTGACAATAGGATACCCCAGTAAAAAAATAAGTGCAGCTAAATTTTTGAGGCTGAAATGGTTCTTAAAAAGTCAAAAAATATTTGTGATATGCTTTGCAAGGGCTACTAGTGCCCTCTTTATTACATGCTTAAACATCAAACTGATATTGAAACATTGAAATATAGCACCATTTAAATATAAAACAAATACCAAGCCAAATTGTGTATGTTTCCCTCTTTTTTTCTACTTGGCACACAGCATTACTAGTCAATCAAAATCCTCTCTGATTTATTTCTGATGCTGTATATTGAAGTGTGGGCTTAGTAATGCTTACAAAATATGTCAGTGGTGTGTAGACAGGTTCCTGTTTGCTGTTGTCTCTGTTATTATGGGATTATATTTGGTGTGGACTGACCTTAACCATGCGCTAATTGTTACATTATGCTTGCCTTCAGTATAAATATTATTCTTATGTGTGTAATTTTCCCATTATCATCTCATCTTTACTTGCTGTGCTGCAGCAATACCTCGTTTTGATTTGTCAGCAGTGATCTAATGATCACTCATCAATCAATAGATTTCAAAAGCAGCAGCAGTGTTGCTGGACACTTGGGAAATGTTACTTGTGAACTCAGCTGGTGTGTTACCATGACAACAATCATTAAAATTAACAGGAAGCACACATTTGAGAGTTTGTCACTGCTGCGCTAAAAATCTGTAAAGATTTGTTAAGTTTTATTGGTCTACACATATATTCTTTTCCCTTTTGGTCATTTCTCTATATCATGCGTTTGATTGGGGCTATTGGGATGTAGTTTACAATACTGTAATCCTGAGACGTGTTCACTTCTCTCATGCTTCTATTCTCACAGCAGAAAACCAACATGGTGGCCAATTACATTGCTGGACAATGCTCACCATAAATCATCAGCACTGTCACACACACAGGGCTTCATGGTAGCTTCTTTTTCTAGTTCCTTTCTTCTAGCTATGACAGGATTCGGAGAATTATTAAGCTTTGCTGACATGCTTATCCACTCTTAATCTGAATGCCTACCTTAGTTTATCTTTTGTTCATTTGCCTTTCAATCAACAGTGTTTCATTTTAATCAAATTTGTTTTCTTACCTTAGCTGCTCGCTTTAACTTCTTATTAAGGCTGTCATTCGTCTTTATCTTTGTCTTTGTTAGCATTTTTTACAAGACTTTAATTAAAATAATGTATTTGACTAATTTATATTAAACACTGAGGTTTTTTAAGTGCAGGTTAATCTTATCATAGGTGTTTGTACATTAATTATAGCCTTCTGTGAGTGTTTTGTCCTTTTTCATTTTTTGTCTAAAGTTCTTACGGAGTCTGCTGGCATAGTCTTTTTTGTTTTAATTTTTCTGGCTCTTATGCTCAGCTTCTTTTCTGCCTTTCTGCTTGCATGTCGGAGAACGCAGCAGAGTCAATGGTCGTCAGGGAAAATAGGTTTTAATGGGGAAAGCAGGAGAAAGAGGAGAGTGGCAGCACTTGGTCACAGGGAAGCTTTAATGTGAGTTAAAGAAGATTAATTGAGGAGGGATTTGGTTCGGTGTCAGATAACTTTGTAAAGCATCAGTTTTAAGTGCTATAAATCCACATTTAAAGATCTTTATGAGGTGCATTGTGCTTGTGCCACTTACTGTCTTTGTGATGACTGGGTATTAGAGACATGAATGAAAGCTGGTGCCAGAAGGGAGAGCTTCAGGCTCTTAATTATGTGCTTGTTTATTTGCTCAAAAATGGATATTTTGCTGTTTATGCTTGACGATTACAGTTGTTAATCTTGCCCAAGTCATGTGTTTACTGCACAAAATGCAAAAAAAAAAATAAAATAAAATAAAAAATAAAAATAGTTTTTATTTATACACTTGTGTGTTTTAATAAGAGTAAAGCGAGTCAAGGTCTAGTTTCACCTCAGGTGAGTTTGTGTGACTGAACATATTACACAGTGTGGGTTTACTGGATAAGAAGAGGATGGTAGTGTATACTGGTATGTATAAATAGCTAATTGTTTTCACGTGCAAAAAGTGTCAAGGACACCCAGATTTTGTCCCTTTTCACGGTTAACCTTAAAGATGTTTCGCATAATATTGTGAACACAGCTCTGCTTCCGTTTGAAGTGCTGGAGTGTTGTGATTTTCTTGCAGTTTAATTTATTGCTGGTGCACGTCAGTGGCAACAAGCACTGCTAGCCTGAAGCACTGTTGTATGAACACCGATAACACATTTGAACGTATTGCTGTTGTGTCAGTGGAGCCTCCTTTTGGCAGTGTGTTAATTAAAGTTGCATGTGCCAACCTTGAGAGAGAGCGTTGATAGCACTCCAAAATGTTTCGTTTATGACTTCTGAAAGCCCATGGAAGTTGCACTGCAGTGGATGCATATTAATCTACACGTAACACTTGACAAACATGCAGACCCACATGTGTTGCATCAACTCTGTACATCGTAATTAGTCTGCCCCGTTTGTTTTATTTCCTCTGTTCATTTATGCACTAATGGATTCTGGTAATGAATGGTTCTTGCTCCACAACACCCCTCCATCGCGCCACTTCCATCTTTCAATCCAAGCGCTTTATTATGTTTACACGGAGGCAGCATCAGTCATAAAAAGCTTCTCCAGTGCATTTATTCCAATCAGCCAGCTCATTACTGCATTTCATTACACTTTAGAAAGTCACCATTGAAGAAGGCATTTGTAGAATTTCTATGGTTCTGAATGTTTATCAACTAGTTCTGGTGTTCTGCCTTTGTATTTGAATCCCATTTTAACTCCAGTTTGTTTTTCTATACAACTGTAGGTTAACATTTATAAGCTCAGGTTAAAACATGTTTTAGGATTTTGTGACTGTTAAATCTGCAGTAATCTGCAATATGTTGTAACAGAAATAATCAAACTTAAACTCTATTGACAAATCACAATTACAGTACTGTAATTATCTCAGTGTGAAAATGACTGCTTTTCAAGGAATGGATGTATTTTTTTTTTTTTTTTAAGCAAGGCTTTTTGAATTCCCACAAGAATGAGCACAGTGCAGTGAGAAAAGAAAATGTAACATTAAAAGTAGTTTTGGACAGTGAAATTCATGGAAAGAATAAAAAATGGTGGAAAAATAATTGGATATTAACAAAATGTTGGTAGAAATTGATTAATTTGGCTTATATTGGTTATTTTTTCTGAACTAAATTCATCTCAACTTGAAACAAGATGAGTTTGTTATAAAATAATTTTGTTTTTTAATACCAAAAAAAAAAAAAAAAAAAAAATCAACACGTAGCAAGTATATATAAAAAAAAGTTCTTAGTTTTACAGCAAATTCATTAAATATTATTACACAAAAGTATTTTAAATACTTCATACTATGCAGTGTATAATCAAGGTTCACTTCTTTAATGTCATTTGTATCACATGTGGTACATGAGGTAGAGTGAACTCAAGGTCCCAGTTACACCCCAAAATAACAAAAAATATATGTATAAAAAGAAACAGCTTGTAAGGATCTAAGATATACGCTAAACAATGCTCTAAATGATACACTAAACCATCTAAAATATATGCTAACAGTAATAATGTAAAAAGACAATAAAGCATTAAACATTAAATAAACATTATAATAATGATATTTAATACAAAGTAAGGTTTACCCACACTTTTTATTTACAGTTTGGTGTGAAAAGCTTAAGGCGTTTTTAGCACAGTGGCTTTTTCCAAAAGTGTTTAACATCTGTGATGAATCAGTTTTACGTCTGTATTAAATTAAGATATGTAATATATGTCTGAACATAAATATTACGCTGAACCAGTTTACTTGTGTGATAGTAAATGTTACAACAGGTGGATCGCTGTAGTCTGTCTATTGAATCAATTTCTGTTGGTGAAATGACGCAGAATCCCAGATACAACTCAACCTAAAAAAGTGACGGATGAAAGATTTTATTGAACACAGTATAAAACAGTCAACCTATCTTTTAAGCCACGAGGATAAAGAGCCAAGATATGTTCTGGGACAGGATATAAATGTGTGACCTTCACTAGGATGTATTCCAGTGTAATAATACCTGTCTGAAACATCATGATATTGCCTTTGTCAAAAACAGGATGCTGGTAATTGGGTTATGTTGTCTTTCAAAGGGAATGTGAGCTGCAGCAATGATGGGAGGAACAGGCTGCCTGTGTTATGTGTCAAAACGTGATCAGGTGTGTGTCGGCACAAGGCATTAGAGGATGTCCCTGAATCTGATCACATCTGCTCTGCGAGATTTCTTCTCGTCATCCAATACTTTAAATCTGAGCCAGAATCAGCAAGTGAGATCACAGTTCGCAGTCATCGCCTAGCATAAATAGCAGCACGTCTCTATCTGTGTGCACACAGTCGCGAATGTGCATGGATGGTGCATCTATATGTGCCAGATAGGGATCTTTACACTCTGGCAGCCAATATAAATGCTTTTATGAGCATCTTTATCAGTCTCGTGGGATTGTCGGCCCCCTGGCCCCACATGGGTCAGATTATTTTGTCACTGTGACAACATTACTTTTACTTGCAACCCCAAGAGTCAGAGATGTGGACTATATTACTACCCCTGCCTCTAAAGTTAAGTTTCCATAACGTTAAGGTGAGGCATACAAGACCAAGATTTCATGTTAATATCCAGGAAGTGTAGTTAAAATAGATCCTACTGTTGTACTAATCTTTTGCTCTTACTCACACTTTAATGAGGAAAATGGTTGCCTTGTATTTCTGACTTATAGGGACTGATGTGAGTCACACACGATTGTATCAGCACAAGCAAACAGTCTAGTTGAACCCACTTATTGTCAGGAGAAAGATAAAAATAGTGGTCTTGCAGCAGTTCCTAAAACACTTGAGAGTGCGTTCAGACATTGAGGTCACTTTACTCATTTTATTAGAAAGTCAGCCTACAATCCTCTTTAAGTGGGTTGGCAACCATTTTCAATCCTCAACGTTTTTCTAATTCCTCGTGCCCTAATGAAACAAGTTGGAAAACTGTTGTTTTTAAAAGAAAAAGAAACATGTCTGTGGGGAATCCAAGAAAATGTTTAGTAGTCAGTAGTCCTGTTGCGATAAACAAATCAATTAATTGCACGATGAATGACAATTATCTACCTCATTTTCATTTATCAGCTTAATCGTTTCTCTGTGTCGCACTCTTTGTACTGAAGACACGGCTCAGCTCCGGTGCTCTTCACTGATCCCTCCCTTTCTCTGTTCTCTTTAAAATCTATTTTAACCGTCCAAAATTACGTTTTTGGATGGCTAAAAGCAGCTAAGCTGAGAAGCTAAGCTATGACCTAAGCTCACAGGCCGACCTCGGGAATAAGCCTCTGTCTTGTCGAGCTCCAAAATTCACGGTTGAAACCTGTGCTTTTGCGTAAAAAGTTTATTTTCTCTGCAAAAAGAAGCTGAGAACTTGTTTACTGATTTATTTTATTTTTATTAAAAGCTTTGTGTGAAAAATGCTATGCTAAAGAGCTCTAATCACAGTGTCGCCATGTCAGCCCATGTCACGTAAAGGGCCTTCCCTTCCATTTTTCTTAGACACGCTGCTCAGCTATCCATCCTTTGGGTCAAACAGTGTTATACTGTCATCAGGTGGTCAAAAAAGGTACTGCACTCCAAACAAATAAACATTTCTTCTAAAAATTGACAATTAATTATTGTTAAATTGCAAACAATATTATTGTTTATCACAGTAATTTCTGAGACAATTAATCGCCCAGCAAAATTTGTTATCGTGACAGGCCTAGTGTTACAAGACACTACATTTTTCCGTACACTAATTTATATCAAAAAGTAACTTGCAAACAAAGCATTTGTCTTTTTAAAGTTATTATTTTACGTAATGTGACCCTGTAAATAAAACCAACTTCTTTTTTCTGTTTAATAATGTTAAAATATTTTTGACTAAATAAGCTCCTTAGTGTTATGGAACAACTGAAATTTGCTAATTATGATTTTAAATAATAATAATAATAATTTAAACCAAGACATATCTAATTAATCAATGGGGAAAAGGGGCATGAGGGAATGATGGATGTTTAAAAAAATAATAATAAGAGCAACATGCATAAAAGACAAAGCAAACTGAGGTTTGGAGGGATAAAGATTCAAAGAAATGGAGACTTTACCAGAGAAAACAAAGTACAGGTGGGGATGTTAATGCAGCTTTGAGAATGGAAATGAAAAAAATAAAATGGACAGGAAAGACGAGTCTGTTTATGCTGAAGGACAAATATGTCAGAATAAAAAAGGAACTAGGACTTAACCCATATCTCTTAGTTTCACCTAGTAAAGTCCCTCAGGGTTGGTGTTGGACTGCAGGTGGACTCTTCCCTCCCACTCTTCCTCTCTCTTCTCCTCCATAGTCCTCACCATGTCGCACCAGTCCTTGTTGCCATAGTAACACTGGGCGGAACTGAGAGGGAGGAAGAGGGAGATGTACAGATAGGGAGAGGAAGAGAAGGGAGTCCGGAGGGATCCACTCTACCGTTTCTGTAATCTACAGGGAGGAAGGTGTCGCCCCCCAGGTCCACCTCTGTGTAAAAATAGATTCAGCAGCTTGTTTTCTTTCAGCAAGAGCACGTTTTGGATTCACATGCCGTCATTTTATCTGATCTTTTTTTTTTCCTCTTGATTTGCTGTGATTGTTTTGGCTTCAGTGTGACGCATCAGAGGAATTTGAAATGCACAGAAATGTTAGGATTTTGTCCATAATATAAAAGTGCCATCATGATAGAGACAAGATAATTAATTGCACTTTTATGACTGCAAATGTATATTTTGTTATTGCATTTGTGTCAGTGTTAGAAAAACGTTTAAACAATTATCAGGCTTTGAAAGTTTCTTGGGAAGTGTCATTTAACTGTAGCCAAAGTTCAAGCAAAACTCTTGAACACCTTCAGAGATGCTGAGGATGTATTGCTTGAGACCATCTTAAGGAAGTAAATAAAAGTCTGGCTCCTTATAATAAGGCTTACTGAAATGTGTCGCTCATGGTTATATAGAATATTATTTTTCTAGTTATTCTATTTGCTTCAGGATATCTAGCTTTTTTTTGTATTATGTATGCTAAAGTGAACTGTTATTTTTTTTCTCACAACTGTGTCATAAAAATTAGAGTTTTAACAAAGCAAACCAAGATAACAATGCGTTTTAAATTCTATTATTTTAGCTCATGAACCTTGCACCTCATTAGTGAGCCCTCTGGCCAGAAGCAACATTTCACTCGACAAATATGTCGTTACCTTTTATCCCAGGCTTATTGTTGTCTGTGATCAGACTCGGGGTCAATAACGCAGTAATTATAGACCTAAACTGTGTGCCCATGTTCATGAGATGGACAGCAGTATCTGAGTACACATACACAGAGAATAAGAATTAACCCTGTGAAGTGAGGGGGATAAATCCACGGTAATTAGTGTTCTGTGTAATCAGTTTTTATTTTCCTGCGCCGCTGTTAGGCGCAACAGACAAAACAAAAAGAGGCTTGCGTGCATTTCTCTCTCGCTTGCCCTCTAATTACAAACATATCCAATTAATTACGCACACGTTCCACTTTCATCTGTGAGCACAGAGTGAGAGAACAAGATGGGAATGGGGAGCATTCAGGCAGGAGCAGTGGCACACACTAATACACGAGGAAAAAATAATTAGACAAACACGGGCACACAGGTTATAAATGCAGACGCACCTGAGTCACTGAGCGCATGTTGGCCATTTGTGATTTGACGGATGACTTTAGCAGTTGTGCAGGGATTTGTGCGTGCTTGTATGTCTCCCTGTGTACACGGCAAACAGGAAAGAGTGAGTGTTTATTTGCCTTTAAAAGAAGGGTGTGTGCTAAGGGAGTCCCATAGCTTGTGTCCTATTTGTAGTTGGGGATTAATGCACACCTGCTGCTTGAAATCAAACAATTTAGTGTTTTTAGTGTAATGTATTTACCTCTCCACACACTTCATTTGATGATTTTTGTTGGACAAACTATTCACAGAAGAATAAACCCTAAGAAGGAACAAGACAATGTTTAAATTTGTCAATCTCCTTGTTGGCGTTGTGGTTTAAGACTTAACTCTGAGTGTTTCTTAAAACAGATGGTGCAGAGAAGATTGCATTATTGCATTACATTTCTATAATGATGCATGTTGTATTTGAAGTTTTGGTGTTTTAGGTCAAGATTTGAAGCTTTTGACAAACCATTTCTTGTTTCCACCATTATTTTGTTCCAAATGTGTTTTTATTTATTTATTTAGTCCACTGTCATCAAATACATTTCCATTCACCTTTTGATATCACTCTTATTCTTTGGGTTTTGGGATGTTTAGCCTCAACAGCATCTATCACATTTAATTTAATTTCACATAGTTTTACAATGGTCTGCTTGTTTCTAATTGATTCAGCACATCCCAAAGTGGGGTTTTGCAGCAGAAGAGAAATATAAAATTCATTGTACTTTATGTAATCCTTTTCAGCTCTTAATGATTATGTTTTTATGTATTTATTCTCATCATTTATTTCTTCACCTACTTTCTTCTGCTACAATTTCAATTTCGCATGTTAATGCCAGCCTCAGCTTTTTATTGTCCACTGTATTCACTTCTACCATTCTGTCCTGTTGCACTTTAAGGGGTGTTTGCCTTCTTTCTTAATTGGCGAAAGGGAATGCCTCTGGGCTTTGTATTTTTCTATTACACACAATGTGGAGTGTGAGGAGACCAGGGAGGCAGTATATAGACAAATAGAAAGAGTGCTAGGTGCCTTCTGGTCTTTGTGTGTTCCCTTGGGGAGATTGTTCAGGTAAAGCAGTTTGTTCTTATTTAGTGCCTTTGGCTGAGTGTGTTGTAGACTGGCCTGTGTCAATGAGGTCTGAGCACAACACCCATGTTCAAAAGAATGAAAGAAGATTATGAAAAATGAACAAAATACAAGCAAACATCTTAGAAAGTACACATGACGACACCGGACAGTGCAAAGTAGCAATGAACAGGTGCAGGTTGGAGAAGAATCGAAGGTTTATCAAGACTGTGACTGGAAACACCAGGAGTATATATTAAAAATGGAAAAAAAAATGAGATTGCATTGTTTCGTCCACTTCCAGTATGATCGTAGAGGTGCTTGTTTGACTGACATGGAACTTGTTGTCAACTAAGGTCAATAAGTGTATGCGTGACAAAGTATGAGACAAACAGACAAAGCTCAAGTCAAGCTGTTGTGAGAGTATTGGTGGATCCATGCTAAACCTCCAGGTCATAGGACTGAGCCGAGCTCTACTCCAAAAGCATTTCTGCCCTGAGGACAAGTGTCTTTAGCCATGAAATGGTTCTCAGTTTCACCCTCTTAATGCCAAAACCACCGTGAAGTGGACTTTAGCCTGTATCAATGAATCTCTTCATGGGCTTTTTTTTTTTTTTGGTTAATAACCCATTCAGTACCATGGCTGCGTGCATTCACATCAGTAGCGTTCTTCTGCTGGTCTGATTCCTCTTTTTTATGAAACTCTTCATCACTGACACACTGATCATCAGTTCAAGGTTATTTGCGTTTTTCCCTTTTGGTTGATTAGCCATGCATTCCTTCAGAGTGTGCGTATGTGTGAGAATACCAATGTGGAAACCCAAAGAGCCATTGTAATCCTGCTTGAGTTTTGACCACCCTTCTGACCCCCCGTGATGACTGTCAGGTCCTTTGTCCAACTGAGAGGACTGCTAAAGCGGTTCTGTTTTTGTTTTTTTATTCTGGTGGGGGTTTGTGGATTATTACTTTTTGTCAGTTTAAATCAGATTTGCACTGTTTAGACACAGACACTAACAACACTTTGACCTCAAAACTCAGCTAGAGCTCTCTGATATTAGTTTTTCCCACTCACTTCCTGTCATACTGAGGCAGCTCTTGACCATTTGTCTGTATTTTCCTTCAGGGACAGTAACCCTGTCTTTGAAGTGTTTTGTAACCATCTGCCTTGGTTAATGTGTCAGGCACGTTAATGCCAGCTTGTGTCGACTACAGATGTTTACAGTTGATTGCATTTGTATAACGGATGTTACTCTGGAAGTTGATTGAATATTTAGTATCTAAAGTACAGTTGAAAATCCAAGCTAAAGATTACCTCCCTTTTTAGTTCTGGAAACTTATTCAAAACTTTTTCTTTCCAGGTCTTGGTAATAATATTCATATTTGGAAGTACGTAATTACAGTTTCTTGAATTCACTGTTAATCCACATGTGCCCTTTCTATTTTATCAGGGTGAATTCTGAAGGGGCTGTGGGGTTAAGCTCATCGAAAGACCTGCATTACTCTTTTATTCTGGGAGAGACACACATGAACATTTTATTGTGCATGCAAGCACATATACCCTTCTGTCTATTTCTCTCTCAGTCACCTTTTCTCATTTCCTTCACATCAGCGCCATGGCTCACTCTATTTGCTCATACAATGGCTACACTGCATTGCAACTATTCCTGAACCCCTGCAGACATACTTTGTGCCCAGGACAAGTCTATAACACAGTTGGCTGGGGCAGAAAAATAAATAAATTAAAAAAAAAACACGTTCCAAACTCATCAAAATGGTAAAGAGCTGGAGCAGGACAGGAAAGCTAATCCCTCCACCAGTTCCCTTCTTGATCCCTCATTTTCGAGCCTAAAACCCAGACACATATACACATTTAATATCACAGAACGCTCAGAGGTTTGTTAAAACACACAGCCTGTGGGAGGAGAAATGATAGGGATCAAATGAGACCATTTAAAGGGCTGGAAGTGACAAAAAAAAATTTAGCTTGTGTTTTGGGGGATATGGCATTGAACTTTTTAATTATATATGCGTTAGGAAACATATAAAGTGCAGTTATGGTTGTGATTTATTTGCAACACTTTGTTTTGCATTTTATATACACTTTTCTATTGTGTATTAGACAAAACCACTCAATAAAATCTTACCTGTTTTCTAGAATATGAATTTAGTAAGTTTGTATATAACAGAATTGGCAGTAATAAATAAATGCATTCTTCCAATTGATAAGAGTAGTCAAAATTATGAAGAGTATAAAAAATATTTTCAAAACTGGCTGTGCTGCAATAATTCAACTTTTCTTTTTAAACAATGTTACTCTCTACGTTTCATTCTCAGAATATTTCTGAAGCAAATTGTGCACAACTAAAAGCAGAGAATTGTTGATTCCCCTAAAAGTTTATTCCTGAACAGTGATAGTAATTATTTATGGTTTTTACTGTTGCTACCTAATGTTAGCTTCCACAAATGCTGTACCGCAGTGTATTTTGCCATTTGCCCTCTAAATTGCATTTATTGATTGTGCTTTAAGGACCACAACGTCAGCAAACATATCTGAATGATTACACAGTGTTACATGTACAGGCTTTACTGTGTAAACAGCATTAGTTCAGTCTCTTTACACACATACTATGTTGCTGAATTAGAAACAAACAATGAATTCTGTCAGTGTGCTTACTTAGCTGGTCTTGTACACAAGTTAATAAAATCTGTCTTTCACTTTGGACTGAAATTGGAGTAGTTTGAGGACAGAGGAGGGAACGGTTGAGTGGACCCATCCGTCTGTATCCATAGTTAAAGATCTGAGGCAGTGCATACCTTCAGATGAGGGTGGGCGGGCTTTCATTCAGCACTTTAGCCACTTTATAAGAACACAATGACAATAAAGCGTTTGGGTTATATTATTTTGTTGTGCAGTGAAAAATCCATGCATATATAGTGCTAGATTTCTGCTCAAGCATTTTCTAGAGGCGTTGATCAAAAAAATCCCTGCCACATATACAGTATTTTATTTCTGTCTGTCCAACTCATCAAATCCGATGCAGATGAGATAGAAACAACTTTAGATTTTAGTTATTGTGTGAATCCTTATGAAGCATTCAAACTGATCCATTTATCTTCCGTACAATATTCTGCGTGATTCTCATCCTGCAGTTTTCAAGCTATTTCAACAAGTCATATATCAAAATGTTAAGCTCCTTTAGAATGGTACTATGACTTGGTGCAACTTCAGCTTTTTTCAAAATATTTAGCCTTTTCTGCCCTTTTTTCCTCAAAGAATTGAGCTCATTTTACATCCTTCAAATCTTTAGATCTGTTTACAACCTTTTACTGCTCATTTCATATTTTGGTTCTAGTTCAGCTTCTTTCAGCTTCCTTGTGAAAAAAAAAAAATCAGCTACTTTCAGTTAAAATCAGCAGTTTTTCTGCTGTTTTGTACGATTCTTTCTGCTAACTACAACACTTTATGCCTCTTCTAACTTCTTTTTGCTAATTTCATGTTATGTTGCTTTAAGCTTATTTATGTAAGTTTCAGCTTTTTCTGCTATTTCAGTTACTATTTAGCCGTTTTATGCTAAATTAAGCTTTTTCAGCAAATTCCACATTTTTGCACTCATTTCAACTTTTTTTCAACCTAATTCAGCAAAAATGTCCACTCTCCACTTCCTTCTTGTAATTTCAGCTTCTTTCTGCTTTTTGCTACTTTTGAGCTTTTTTTGTCCTGCTGATTTCAGTTATGTTTTTTAATTTATTTTTTATTTATTTGTTTATGTATTTATTTTATTTCAGATAATTTGCACTTTGCTGTGCTCATTTCTGCTTCTTTCAGCCTAATTGGGCAAATGTTAGTATTTCTTTGGCTAATTTCTGCTGCTTTCAGCCTATTTAACTTTTTATGCTAATTTCAGCTTGTTATGATCCTTTCAGCTTTTTTTCTGCTAGTTTCAGCTTTCTCTGCAATTTCTGTTACTATTTAGCTATTTTATGCTAATTTTAGATTTTTCAGCTAATTCCACTTTTTTTTTTGCTCATTTCAGCTCTTTCTGCTTCCTTTTGTTAGCTTAAGCTTCTTTCTGCCTTTTCCGCTACTCTTCAGCTACATTTTGCTAATTTTGCTAATTTCATCTTTTTTTTTTAGCTACATTTATTTGTGCTCATTTCTGCTTATTTAAACTTAATTCAGAAAATATATGTTTGTTCTGCTTTCTTCTGCTAGTTTAGGCTTGTTCGTCCATTTCAGCTATACATTTCATCATGTTGCTTTAGCAAATGTCAGCTGTTTTTTTTTTTTTGCAAGTTCTTCTGCAATAAGCATTCACTGCATTTTCACAGGAAATGCAGTTACTCTAGTTCTTTTTCTATTTCTGTATTTCTTAGAAAATGATACTTTTTTTAAATCTTGCAGACTTTTGCTTTCCAAGGGTTTCAAAAATTATTTTTCATATTTACGTACTGGGTGGATAATAATGGCTTTACAACAAGTTGTTGGGAACAATGAGCTTTATACTGTGGCTGACAAATTAACATTTTTTTTTTTAGGCTTCAATGATAAACAAGCTAAGATCTGTTTTGTGATTTTATATAAATTAAAATATAAATACATTTGTTTATGGCTGCATGTCAATATGTGCTTGCTTTTACAAAAGCTATAAAAGTCATTGACAAATAATTATTTACTGGCTTTGTGTTTGCCTTAGATTATCTCTAAATCTGTACATGAAGGATGTGGATGGACAACGCTGAAGTAAATTCAGAAGGATTACACATCTCAGATGTAATTAATGTACATGAAAATAAATTCATTAGTCATCATACCACGTTTCTATAAAGGATTTCATAGGTTTTGCCAAAGATTAAAAACTAAAAATGATTCATTTTCAGAAAAGGATAATTGCTAATTTGTTTTTCTTTTGCCAAATTATTTATGTTGAGCTTTTAATAGCAGAATCAAATGATCATTTTTGCTCATCATTTTGCGTTTATCTTTAAATACATTTTGGAGGTAAAAATGATGCATTTTTATTTTTTTAATGATCATTACAGATAACTCATTTTTCCCTTTTACTTCTACTATCCATTTTACTGACAGAGTTCTACTGCACCATACAGTGGTTGTATTCTAGCATTTCCATATTCACATTCTGCAGTATGCATGGCTTTGTGTCTGCTGGTAGTCAACCAAGGACACAGACATAAGGCAGTGACACTAGATGACTGCCGTGAGATTAAAGGGTATGGGAGTGTTGAGTAGAGCCATAAGACTGGCAGGTCCATAAATATCACATGCAGGGATACCCCTAATAGTTCAGACTATCATCAAACTGCCCCATCATTGAGGATAGGCCAGCTCTGTGAGATTTGTAGGTGACAATGTGACTGTGTTTTTAAAGGAGACTGCAGAGTTTTTCTAAAAGAAAAGGAGAGGAAAAATTCACCCGCATGCAACGTAATACAAAAGTCAATTTACAGAACTGTCCTTGAGGAACTCACTACATGTATATATTATTTTTTACTCATTTCTGTGCAAAACAAAAGTTAATGCAGCCACTGAATCAAAAACAAAAACGAAACAAAAAAAATTGAACCATTCTGCCGCAGTAGTGCTTCAAAAGGCAGCATTTTCAGTCACTAGCTTTGACTCACAAAACATTATATCGACCATAATTCAATCTCATTGTCACTCACTACCTGTGCAATAACCTGTCACACAACCTGTATAGTTTAGTTATGCGCAATATATATCATGTGCATTTTAGCATCTATTGCTACCTTGAAAAATTGTTTTTTTCATACACTCTTTGGTACTTTATTTTGCACCCTTATTGCATGCTTTAGTATTTCTTTTTTGTTTTTTGTTGTTAGTGAGTCAAATTGGTTCTTCTCATCCTGAGCATTTCATTGTACTGTTAACCTTGTGTTAACCTTAGACAAATAAGCAGAACTTGAACTTGAATTAGCATCTCAAAATAATGTCAATAAGTTAACCCAACAATTCCTTCTTGGCATTTGTTTCAGTATAGTTAAAGAGTTATGAAGTTGCTTAAACAGAATGTGCATTGCAGGTGCTACTTTGGACACAGTGATTGTTGTAATGTGTTGGGGTAGTGTAATATTTGAGAAGCATTAATTAAAGCATTAATCCACTAGTTGCACTAAATAGTACTGAGGGTGGGATACAGAACCAAGGCCTGTTTGTCAACCCAAACTATTGGAAGATTTTCAGGCAGAATAAAGCTCAACTGAACTAAAAGTTCCAACAGTTTAGTCACATCTGGAAGCTTTTACTCTTTTTCAGCAGGTCTGTCATGTAAAAATAACATACCAAGTTCAAATGGAGTGTTTTTATTTGCTATGTTGAAATACCACTAATTAAAATTGTTTAAGAATTCAGTGTTTTAATCACCTTTGTTGTGCCTTTATTAAATTTTCCACTCAAATAGTTAAAAATGGGCACATTTGTAACTTTTGCTTTTATCTAAACAACTCACTGACACATGCAGTACAGATACAATGGTATAAATGTTGTCTTGGTACTTAAACCTTGTCTTGTAGTTTTTGCTAGATACTAACCCACTGACACAGTCCCCTCATTTCCACAGCAACAATATCAACAAGGTACACACAAACCACAGAAAAGTGAATGCACAAACATGTACACTGCAGCAAAGCTATAAAGAGCTGCAGGGGCTTCTGTAATTAAACCTGCATCACTGTTTGTAAGCTGTCAATGCATGTATGCTCTCAGAAAGCCACACTCTTACTGAGGTGGGTTTTCTGTTGCATTTGCATGTTGTGCGTTCCTTCTCTCGAGGCTGAGTAGATTTCAGAATGCTTTCTTGAGATCAGTGTTGCCTGTCTGACTCAGTTACACCATGAATGCATCTCCTGGATTGTTATGCCACTATAGAGCTGTTCAGCATTCAAACATAAAGCAAAAATAATAATTCATTTGATGGTTTTGTTGATCTGCTTGGTAGGAAAGGGTGTGTATTCTCGAATGAAAGGTGACTTTATGATCAAGGAAATACAATTTTTAACTCCTCCTCTCCACTATTGTTAAATATTTTGGATGTCGCTTGTTTTTGCTTCATGAAGGCCTGTCGAGATAAACAATAAATCAATTAATCGCATGATAAATGAAAACTATTGGCGTCATTTTCATTTATCGGCTTTATCGTTTCTTCTTCTCTTTCTTTCCACTGAAAACACTGGATGACAAAAGGCTCAACTCTGGTGCTCTTCCCTGACCCCTCACTTTCTCTTTTCTCTTTAAAATCCATTTTAGCCGTACAAAATTGTGTTTTTGGATCGTTAAAAGCTGCTAAGCTGAGAAGCTAAGCTACAAGCTAAGCTAACAGACCTCTTCGGCTAACAGACGACTTCAGGAAAAAACCTCCGTCTTGTTGAAGCTCCAAAATTCATGGTAGAAACTTGTGCCTTCTTGTAAAAAGTTGTTTTTCCTCTGCAAAAAGAAGGCAAAAACTTTTTTACTGATTTTTTTTTTTCTTAAAAGCTTTGTGCGAAAAATGCTATACTAAAGATCTCAAACCACACCGAGCGTCTGCCATTTTGAGAATTGAAAAAAGGAAAGAGACACAGCCCATGTCGCATCAAGGGGCCTCCCTCCCATTTTCTTAGAGACACACTGCTCACTCCCTCACTAGCCATCATTCAGTTCAAACAGTCTTATACTGCCATCCGGTGGTCAAAAAAGTGCTACACAAAATAAATTAACCAACATTTCTTCTTAAATTTGACAATAATTACTAATTATTGTCAAATTTCAAACAATATTATCGTTTAT
>JARVGS010000814.1:12388745-12399865 GCA_031762315.1 Hypsolebias antenori | reverse complement strand
GCTTTTCTTTTTTTCTTTTTTTTTTTTTATTTATTTATTTATTTTTTGGCGTGGCCCTAAAGCTCCGTCGTACCATATTACCATAGAGTTATTAGCTTTAACAAAATAATAATTGTTGTTTTCAAAAACGCTTGTATTTTCAATAACTTCAGCCATGAATATATTAGATTGATCATGATTATCAAGGCTAACAAAGCCTTTATAGACTGTTTTATAAGATTTTGCTTTACCTGATAACAGTGGTGGCAAACAAGTGATTGAAATCGATTTTACCGTGCTTCTTTTCTTTTTCAGATCCGGGTTGACGGCTCCTCTCGTGCTCTGCAGTATGAAACCGTGCAAGCTGTGGAGAGTGGACCCATCCTGAGAGACATGGCCTTCTCCTCTGACCACCACTACCTCTACGTCATGTCTGAGACTCAGGTCAGCAACACAAGCTCACATACCTTGAGTTGTCTTCTAACTACCATATTATCACCATAAAACCAACTTTTTCCTATGTCACAAAGAAAAGTAACCTTTGATAAAGGATTTCCATTCTCTCAGCTGGAGGAAAGATTAAAAAGATTTAAAAAATTAGACACACCACTGGATGCTGCTACTGTCTTTTTTATTTATTATTATACAGAAGCAGACTATGAATGTAGAGCCAGAGTGAATAGAAATGTTGAATTATAGCAAAGAAGAAGAGTGGTTTTGTGCTCTGTGTGCGTGCACTGGTGAGTTTATGTGCACAAACAGATTGGCACTGTCTCCAGCACCTCTGACGACATGGAATGTGGCGTAAAATAGCAGCACTCTGTGTAATGGACAGAGTCTGAACACCTCCATCTGAGACAAAACAGCATCTCTGAAAGTCACACGCATGCACACTCCTGTAAATTACTGTGATGTATTCACTTTCTCCTTTACATTCTGCACAATGACACACAAACACAGGAGCACAGTGTAATATAAACGTTCAGAAGCTTGTTATTTATGAGGGCAACTGACAGAACAGATGCTGAACCTCTTCATTTTTTTGACTTTGACCGATGAAGTGAATGTTTCCAGTTGTGCTCAGTGGATACTGGTTATTGGAGGTGATTTATTGTATTTATTGTTCTATTGTTGAATAGTTTAACTAAATTTGTGTTGATGTAGTCTTGAAAGTTGTCCTGATCAGAGGCGGGATGAGTGGGACGAGTTAAACTAATAATACACCATTATTAAAGAAATTCCTGACACTCAGTTAAAAGTGCCAGTTCTGTTATGTTAACATTTTGTTTGCAGTTTAAAATTCAGTGAGATAAGTAATAATTGTTTAATGAAATATTCAATATTTTTGCTTTGTGTCTGCTTCAAGTTTGGCTCATTCAGCTTTTTACTGTTGGACTAAAGAATAATGTTGGTTCTCCATAAAATGGATGACAAGTCAGGATCATATTTTATTTGCCTGTGAAAAAGAAAGTTATTACTATTGTTTTTGTTTTTCTTTTGGTTGATCCCTAGTGCACATTTACTATATATCAAACAGTTTTATTTAAATGGTCTTTTATCCATCAATTCATCCATGTATATATACACACTAACTGGAGACAATTTTATTTTTAAAAGCAAATAAACAAAACAAAGACGACTTTAAATTGAGGGGTTAGCATTCCTTGATTACATATACCAGTAGGTAGCTGCTTCAGAGATTAAAATAATGTTTTTTTTAATGTTAAGAAATGTTTGAGGTTGTGCTGTTTTGGTCCAACTTTGAAAATAAAGTTTTTCATGATCCCACACTTTCAGGCTATGTGTTGCGGAAGAACTTTAGCTAGTAGTACCACGTCAAATTTTAGCTCCAAATCTGTGAAACTGAATAAATATTGCTGTTTTGTTGTTTTCCTTATCTGAATAGAATTTATTTTTGTACTGCAAATTGAGTTGACTTTTTAAATTAGTGCTTTATCATTAAACTGAATTATAATAAATTATAACGTACACACAACCATTTTGGCACTATAAAAATGCCACTGTTTACTAATGCGGTGTTCAATTTATTTGTACAGAATTCAGCACTTTTAAACACTCAAATTATAAGAGAGGACTTAAACCATCACAGTTCAATTGCAGCTTTTTTTTTTTTTCATTTTACTCATCATATAAAAGATGTTACAGAAGAACAAATGGAATATTAAGGCTAAATATCCATTGCTTTCTATTCAATTAGCTCATTTTATGTGTCTGATATTGCCTAAAATTGAGTTAAAATGGAATGTTCTTAATTTGCATGGCAATTATGATGCATACAGTATATTGGAAGAAATTCTCTGTGGTAATTAGTCTTTTGGTCTATTTACAAGTCTGACCCCTAATAACTGTTAGCAGGAAAAAAATTGGGAATTCCTAAACACACACACATAGATAGTGGTTAATGAACACCCAAAATACCCTTAAAGTACACTCAGTCAGTGCACATGGTTTACAGAAAACGATGAATACAAAGCAGCATTTTTTTTTCACAGATTTATATGTTTGAGCAAAACAGCATAGCTTTGCATTTTAATAGACAGTTGACCATATTTTGCTAGTAGATTTTAGCTGTTTAGACTGAATTTTAATGCAATATGTCGGGGTAAATGAGAGTATTCAGTTATTTATGATTCCTCTTGGTGATTCAGACAGTTTTATTATGTCACAGTGTTATATTTCATCATTTGTTCAGGCTTTTCAATGAAATTGAAGTCATTCTTAGCGTCTTTAATCACTGGCAGAGGTGATAGCAAATAAATTTACTGGAACTGTAGACATGCAGCTGCAATATTCTTGTTGAGGAGATACTATTTAAAAAGAGACGGCTTCTTTTCAAACTTAAGGGTAGATTTTTCCCTGTCCTGCTGTTGCCTCAAGGCATAAAATGTTTTATTAATGACCCCTAACTGTTCTTGAAATGGAAAAGAAAGACATTAATGTATCTACACCGTTGGAAAATTGGTAAATATTTTTTCAACTTTCAGCGAATGACTGAAATAATTTTAAAGAACTCATATATTATAACATATTTCCCTTTGCTGTCTGTCTTTATTAGTGTTGTTGCAGTGCTGATTTAAATGAATACCAGATCACTGTTCAGGGTTAACTTCTATCTTGAATTGCCTTTTTATTATTTTGTCAACCTCACAGTGTTTGCCAATTTTAACAAATGTGTGGTTCGTCATCTTAGTAAGCACAACTATTAAGTGGAGAGCTACCTGCCCAATCATTGTTTAAACTAAAATACAACACACACATACACATCCCTAACTCCCATCTGTGGTCTGTGCTGTTAAAGCAGCCTGAGTTGGTCGGTTGCTAAAGACCCCCCATTGTTTCTGAAGCCTGGGACCCAAACATTCGCAACAAGATTTTGCTACTTGGAATGAGGGAGAAATACAGACAGAGGTCAGAAAGAGAATAGCGAGGGAGCCCAGAACACGAGGCTGGGAAGAGTTGATCAATACAGCTCGTCACATGCTGTTTTAGCCTTGAAATGGTTCCCTTCAGCCTGGTGGTGATTGATTTTGGCTGATGTGTCCACAACTAAGCTATAAAAGGTAGGGGCTGGTTTTGTGGCCAAAAAAAAAACAATAATATTTTTTGCTACTTATAGCTTTTTTGTTTTATTTTGCTAGTCATATTGTGTACATAAGCTCAGTGTTTAAGGATGGTAAAGTTGATCTGAGTGACAGTGAATTTAACCAGTGGAGATTAGATAAACATCTCCAGTTACCTGCAGATATTATTGAATACAAACATGAACAAAGTTCAGAAATCTCTAGCGATTTCTTCTGCTCCATATTTCTAACATAATTAAATCATTCTCCTCAGTGCACTCTTTTTCACTAAAAAGTGAACCATCTACAGTAAATCAAAGCATTTATTATATTTCTTAATCTTCAGTTAAATAAATTCCACTATTCAGACTTAAAAATGTGTCACAAATATGCAGGTAATAATACAAGTAACGACATTTAAAATGTCTTGTTTTTTTAGGATACAGATGACGCAGTTTGTGCTTTTGTTTCAAACAAGCTGTCACGTTCACTGCTTGTGTGTTTCTGCTTAGACAGTAAATAAACTAAACACAAACATGTTCGCACACAGTATTGCTAGTGAAAAATACATTTTCGTCACATTCTGTTCATCTTTTGTTATCTCTTGATATTTTCTTTCGTTCATCCTGTAACATTTATCTTTGTCATGTTTATTTTTCTCTCCATGCTTTTGGGTTTTGTTCCTGTAACCTCGTTCTATTCCAAGAGGATTTGTGAAGCAAACGAAGATTCAGCATTTTTTGTGTTTTTCTTTCTTTATTGTTCTGTTTCTAACTATGGTGGCCCCAAGGTGTACATTAACAACATTTTGGGGAAAAAAAAAAATGGAGTTACATTTCAAAAAATGAAATTACATTGGAAAAAACACAACAAAAACACAACAGCATTTGAAAAAAATAGAATTACATTAAGCCAAAGTGGAAGTGGCCAAAGCGGAAGTGGCCGAAGCGGAAGTGGACAAAGTGGAAGTGTTGAAAACATGGAATTACATTTGAAAACATGGAATCACATTTGAAAAAAATTACATTTGGGAAAAAAAAATGGAATTATATTTGGGGGAAAAAAAAAAGGAATTACATTAAGACAAATCCGAAGTGACCAAAGCGGAAGTGGTGAAAAAAACGGAATTACATTAAGCCAAACCAAGGGTGACAAATATTTTAGAGCAGGGGTGTCAAACTCACTTACAAAAGGGTGCCAAAATTAAAAACTTGGTTCAAACTAAGGACCATTTTAAGAAACTACATTAACTCAAGTCAGAAACCCAACATCTTCTCTTGGAGACATGTTCCTCAACAAGCGTTTGATTGGTCTCATTTGATGTTCTCTGTTGTGCTTTCCACATCATAATCGAAGATTAATAAAAACATTCAAGTGATAAAAGCATTTTACATTCAACACATAAAAAAACACCACTTAACCATCCTGTTTGCCTTAATGTACGGTAATTCCAATTTTTCAAATGTTAATTTACACCTCAGGGCCACTGTATCTAACCCTCCCAAACCATTGTCACTTTTACTACATGTCATATGCTGCTCTTTGTTCTTCTTCTTTTCCTCAATGATGATCTGTCTTTCCTGTTTTCTCATTATTCTAGTGATTGGTTGTCCTCTAATGACATCTTTTTTCTTGTCTCTCCATTCTGCTCTCACTCACATGAACATATAAGTCATCCTATTAGTGGGTTAAATGGATGTTCAGGAATGAACATGGCAGTAGGATTATAGAACTGGTTGTGATTATAGATGTTAAGGTTGCCATTGTAGTGATGAGGGCAGGCCACTCATTGTATAAATAAGTTGGCACTATAGCTTTGCATTATGTGACATATTTGTTAACAAAATGTATGTGTCAGCCACATCTGGGTAGAAATAATGAGATGGTATTAACAAACTTATTTGTTTTTGCTATAAATGATCAATACTTTTAGGATAAAAATAAATTTACTAAGATAAATTACTTTTATGACACTATTCTGGTGAGATTTAATTTTCATTATGATTTTCTGAAGTTGAAAAAGGGGATTAAAACGGTAAAAAAAAAGTATAATTTTACTGTATTCCACTTTCAGACTGAAAGCAATAAATCGTAATAATTTTAAATAATAGTTCAAATAAAAAGCTGGGATCAACTCGAAAAATTTTACGTGACAAACCGTTCTAGTTATTCAAACTATCTGTACTATGTTTAAAACTCTTTATTTCCATTTATCACAGCAATCATCCAGCCACACATTTCACATCACTGTGCATTGCTTTTATTCATCTGGCACATAACTTCTGTTTGGCCTCGCTTTACAAAAGTACTTTGAATAAATATGATTTTGATAGCTGAGCAGCTGGCTGTCTGAGACTTGACACACGAGTCTGGGGGCATTTGGGAGCTATTCAAGCTGCTGTTTGCTTTGTCTTAGTCATTCAATCCGTCCTTTAGTGTTCACAAAGCCGTGCTGTAGCCCTGCAGCAACCAGCAGGCCCTTCAACCTCTCCTGTCAGCCCCTGTACAGTGAGTCAGTGTTTAAATTTTATATGTGGTTAAATTTGACCTCATTGGAATTTCTTGGAAAATACAAAAACTTTAGATTTAGCTAAATAAAAATTATGTTGCTTGATAAGACTTCAGTTGGCACATTCATGATAAAATATTTATATTCAGCTTAGTAAATGTAAGTGTGGAATATTGAAAATGTGTACTACAGCAAAGTAAGATCACTTAAATACATTTTTTTAACTTCCCCAGGGAAGATCCAACAAGGCTTTTGGGAAAAGTATCACATCCTCACATCTGATCCAAGATGTTTAAAACCAGCCTTCTTTTTATCAGTAGAAATCTTTTTACCAGTTCTTCTGAGTGTGTCTTCCTCACCCTTCCAGTGTGTGGCTGTGACTTATGAAAGTGTTCAGATGTGTGTATTATGTTGCGTGGCAGATTAGATGCAGGCTTTGGCTCTTACAAGGCAGGTGCACAGAACTGATACGCTTTAACCATTCTTAACACACATGGAAAAAGTCAAAGTGAAGCAAGCCGGGCTTAGTTTGAAATCTTTTCACCCACAACTTTGTTTGAAGTCTTACTTTGATTTTCTCAGTCATATGTGTCTTTTTTATTTTTATTTTTTGCCAGCCTATTATTCTATTTAACAAACATTTTATATTTGACAGCATCTTGGCCACTGGTTGCAGTCCAGGCTGTGCAGAATTAAGCACTGCGTGTCCAGCGTTTTTGTGTTTTAACAGAAGATGTTCACAGTGATCTGCTCAGCTTAGCTCTGCCACTAGACAGACACTGTAATGTGGAAAAATGAGCACGATTCTAGGACAAGTTCCACTAAATATGTGCTGAGCTTGTCGTGCTAACATGCATAAATCTACCAGATGGTAAAAATCTATCAGTGAATGTGTGAAATTCTGATCTGAAAACCTCCTCAAACTTATTTAACTGCAGTTTCTTCTGTTTTTGTTCAGGAAGTTTACAAAATTAAATACTAAGATAAGTAGAAATGATTATTTCTGAGTCATTTATCTTAAGCTGACAACCCTGACAGCACAATGGATAGCTCCGTCGAGCCGCTAGAAAATCAAATGAAAACAATATTGCACTTGCAGCCATTGGCCTGCTGTGCTCTGTTAACCAAATTTATGATATAACAACGTCGGTTAGAGGTTGACAGATTGAGCAGAGTGTCAGCTGTGACGAGGCGTTGAGTCGTTGATGTGTCCTCCGCTTCATTTGATGCCCACGTCAAGCTTGGCTCTACTCAGGTGAAGAAGAAAGGGAAGACAGGGGGAAAAGAGCGGCATTAACTAAATGAAATAAAGGATGACAACGTGTGAAAGTAAAATTAAAGGGGACTGATTTTTTTTAAGGTAATGCTGATAAAAGTTAAACATGGCATAGTGGAAAAAGCAAAAGGCTCAGCACTATTTCAGGCCTTATGATTGAAAATTTGCTAATTGCTTTGTTGGTGTTTGTTTCAAAGACATGCCTTTCTGCTAACAGCGAGTCAGAAGTTAATCAGTTAATCAATAATTAATCAATTATTGGATGTCTGGAATTATAATATGATTTGTTATTACATTTTCAGCCAGACCGACAGGTTCTTGTATTCTAATACAAACAGTTTCACAGTACAGGTAGTCCTCGGGTTACGACGGTCTCGAGTTACGACGTTTCGACATTACGACGCATCTCCCATTCACTATGAAAAGCCTTATTTCAAGTTACGCAGTTTTACGTCATAACGCAGCGGCACAGCGGCGGAAGGATATTGTACTGTGCGCAGTGCAGCGGTGGAGGAATACTGTATTTTACGCCGTTCTGGACCGAGGAGGACGGCGTCACCAGCTTCCCAGTAGGCCATTAACTCTTTTTTTGTCCTTCATTATGGCTCCCAAATGTAATAATAATTTATAGTTTTGTACGGTACTGTGTTAGGATAGTCTAAGTGCTCTGTAATACAGTACCGTACATGTATATGGTACGGTAATTACATACATTCCGACTTACGTCGAAAATCAGTTTACGATGCTGCGTAGGAACGGATCTACGTCATAAGTTGAGGACTACCTGTATTTTACACATTTAACCAACTTTTGTGTCACTAATTTCTGCTTCCTTGCCAACAGTGTGCTACAGTAATGAATAAACTCTCACCAGGGGAAGAGAAAAAGATGAAGTTAGCTTTAGGGTAGAAATGAAAAGATAAGAGGAGTTCAGTGTGTCCCGCCGGCTGTAAATCAGGATTGGACTATCGCTGTGATTTCTTTCTCGGTGTGCATTTGGAGGGGTGTAGATTGGCTGCAGGTGGAATCAGTTTAATTACAAGTGGAAAAAGGCAAGAAAAATGTAGGATAAAGACAGGAATAGAGACGAGGCAGAGGAATTAGTTGATAATAAAACTCTCTGCAGAGTTAATAAATGATCGGCTTCTTAAATGCCCCAGGCATTATGTACAGAGCAGGAAAGACTAAGAAAAGAAGAAAGGGCAAAACAGAGTTGATCTGTATTTTATCCTCAGATGAATTTCTTAGTGTGTCTAAAATATACACGTTAATTTTGTTCCTCCTTGATATTCATCACGTCAATGCACATACATGAATACTGTATGTATAATTTGATGCCGTTGTTCCCCACAGCAAATGATCAAATGCATCTCCCATCTCCCCCTCACACACACATTAAAGCATCAAGTACCGCTCTGATCTCTGCTTCTTTTAAAAGCACGACTGTATTCAGCAGCATCCATCTCTGCCTATTGTGAAAGGAGGGAGAGTGCAGAGTGTAATGGCTGTCATTTACTCACCTGAAACAGGAGGGAATTATAAATGCCATGCACCCTATCCTTTGCATTTATCCCCGCTGATATGATAGCACAGACATAGAGAAGAGACGGTGAGCCGTAATAGTCTCCTCCCTGGTTAAGCCCACGAAGAAGATAGCATAAAATGAATGTGATATCGAGATGAGAGGGACAAGAGGTGCATTGAGTCGTTTAGCCACCAAATCCCTCAATTTTGTGATGAAAGTGGAGACAAAAGTGTAGCCTGCTTAAGTGTGTATGGGTTGGATAGAGAACCAAGGCTCTGGAGAGATGATGAATGTATGATCTTGCACACCTCAGAGGATCTGAGTGACAGAGACAGACGGACAGAAACAGAGGGAAATTGAATGATATCAGGATCTGTGCTATGGAACAGAGGCTGCTATTGGCACCTATTGCTTTTGCCAGGCTTTGAATGTGGGGTGGGGGTGTTGTTTGTTTGTTTGTTTTGTCTGTGGACAAAACCACCTTCTCAGATGCAGGCGTCATGAGGTTATGACACTTATGAGGAGATGTACTTCTAGGTGGTGCATGTGCATATATATCATAGCATATGTTTACTTAGCATATATTCTGTTGAAGCGTGGAATCATAAAGTGTGTAAACAGAATTGTTCACCACAGCTCTGGCTGGGTGCATAGCTTTTATGATTTTCACATAGTGAAGAACCAAGTAAATTACATATAAGCACCGCATGCATAGATGTAGGGAATAAGTGATTTCATACACTTGCATGATAAGGTTTTGTCAGCTGAAATTCATCCACTGGCTATTGTAACGGCCTTTCTCTTCTGGGACTAAGAGGTTATTTAGCTAGCGGTGAGGTTAGGCACTGGCAAATGTAAGAAGAACCATGCCTGAGGAGGGGTGGCGGGAAAGGGGGAAATCTATCTTGTGAGACACGTGCAATGGGAATCAATGTTGAGTTTGATCATGTGCACAACATTGCACTGCTATCTCCCAGATTCCATCTGAAACTCATTCCGTTTATCTACCTAATGCAAATACCCCCCTACACACTAGAGAGAGCAAAACATACTATTTTTCCCCAAAGTGCATAAGCTTGATACACACATGCACCCTGCATTGTCTCTGATCTCTTAATAGCATGCATGATTCCTCTTGACTTTGACAAGGAGATACACCCCCCTTAAATGCATTTAGATGTGTGTGTATATGTTGAGTGTGTGAGTACGTCTCTGTATTCTACCTGCTAAGGTGTGCAACAATTACTCAAATGTAACGGGTTAAAAGAAGGAACGGCGTAGTGTTGTGACAAATTTAACTACGTCATCAGTGTGTCAGACCTAAATGAAGTCTAACAAACTCACCTTCACTACAAGTTAATAAAAGGCTTTTATTTGAGAGCGATATCGGTTAGAGAGGTGCTAGAACAACTACCGGTGCTGTTCATCCCAAGCTGGGTTTTAGAAGCATCACCGGGCATGGCGACGTGATTTCTCCCTACATCTTACAGCTATGCATTTAAACTCTTAAAGAGTGAATAATAATGGAAAAAAAACCACTGGTAAAACATAAATAGCTTTGCTTCAGATTTACCTAACAGAATGCTAAATAATTAAAACTGAAAAACCTGTTTGAAATGATACACTCATACTGACCTACAGTGTGTTTTGCTGATTTAATAACTGACATTATGTGTTGAAACAAATGTAATAGCTCTAAACATAGTACTAAATCCTTGTTTTCTTTAGCAAGCAGTACTGGTGATGATTCTGTTACTTTTTTTTCTAGTTTTGCTTTTCAGTGTATTTGCATGATTTTGTTATAGGATTCATATCTTTATAGGTATCAGGGATGCACAACAATTTTAAAATTTATGGTCATCACAATATCATTGAGTGCTATCACTTTGGACTGCTTGGACTTGGATATTATGGCGCAACCAATATATTTCAATTAGCATGCATTTATGTTCTGCATGCTAGTAATATATTTGGTTAATCCATCAAGCCCAGTGAGATCCCCACACTTGGTTTAGATTATGGTGATAAAATAAAGTGAAGAAAATGTGGGTTTATGGCAATTAATATTGTCATGTCATTATTAAACAATTTTACACTCTGCAAGTGTTTCTAATACTGTGCAACCCTATAGTTATGCTTATTCTAAATATTACAAACAGAAATGTTCAATAGAATATATATACAGGTAGTCCTCGAGTTACGGCGGTCTCTACTTACGGCGCTCCGGACTTACGAACGGCACCCGATGAC
>JARVGS010000814.1:12370506-12380817 GCA_031762315.1 Hypsolebias antenori | reverse complement strand
GTATATGTACTGTATATATAAAGACCTGTTGTTGATAAATGTAGTTTGAAAACCACGTTAAAATTACATTTGATTGTCACTGGATTGGCAAGTCCTCATTTAGCAGCAAAAACATTGTTTAAGGTTTTGAGGAATAAAGTCAACCAAGTTTTGGACAGTAGCTAAGAGCTTTGAGCTTTTCTCTGAGAAGATGCTGAGAGAATGCAGTTATTTCTCAAAGAAAATTCATCAGATATATTTGATTATGCTAAAATCTGGTGTAGGTGCAGACCAATCAAAGTGTTTAACATCTCTGCTCATGCTCTCTGTTCCACTTTTTGCACATTTGGATTGTGTGGATCACAATACAAATGCAAGTAACACAATTTTTCACATCTAAACCAGACAAACATTTCTTAGAAGTAATAACACTTAACCAAGAGGAGCTTGGTTAAGTGACCAGCTCCAATGGACCAAGAGTCCATCGTAGTTGCTCAAACCATCATTGGACTACTTCCATGCTCCACTGTTAGGACTAGGCCTTTTGGTTAAAATATTATTTGGGGCCTTTGTTCTTAAAATTGTTAAAAACAAAATAGATGTGAAGGGTAATTAATGTGAACATTTCTTATTAGTAGATTATCCATTTTATGTGGTCTGCATTGTTTTATGTCAACGAACACTTGTAAAGAGTATCGGCTTACAAGTCATTGCATTACATTTGTAACGCACAAAAAATGGTTTAATATGCCTAAATTCTGCCAAAATAAAATTACCTAATAATGTACAAAAAGACAAAAAACAAATACTTTATGTAGTTTTGTACAAATTTGGCATCATGTATACAAACATACTTTGCCGTGTGTACTTTTCTGCTTTTCAGTTTAAAATCACACTAGTGTTATAATTCCAAAAGCTAAAATTAGTTTTCATTGTTTGCAGTCATGGGGTATTTGTTTTTCACCTTTGAATGAGTTTCTTTTGACATCAAAACTCCCATCCAACAAAACCCCGGGGTTTTATGTCTTACTGTGTTTGTTTACAGAGTAACGCTGACATAGCATCTTACTTTTTCTGCAACTTCCAACCAGACTTACCCCCTCCGAGCAGGCAGAGGCTCTCCTGCAGAGAGCCAGTATAGCAAATGCTCTGGCCAGACTGCGGATAGGTTACCTCCTGTAATGTCAGTCTGTCAGCTGTCAGTTAGCAAGTGGTTAACTAGACCGTCAAGACGCCGTAATGTATGACAGCTAGACAGATTGAGGACCATATTTAGAGAGGTACGTTTGTCAGAATGAGTGACATCGAATTGGTCATGGATGTTGAGAATATCTTACATTATTCTTTAATACCAGTATCTACTTGAAAAGAATGGTGTTAATGTGCAATATCTTCCCGTTGATAATTGCTTTGCATATCTCAATCTCTGCTTTTGGCTGTAATAACGACTTTTCGCCTTGTATTGCCTTTTTTCTTCCTACTTTCCTTCTCATGAATCCTTTTATCGCCAAAATCTTTTATCAGAAATCAAGTTTCTACACATGCACATCTTTTAACTGTGCTATAATTTGTTCATTCATTTTCAGTTTTATACTTGACACCAGTGACATTGCCTATTTTTGTGTTTTGTTTTTACAACATTTTGGGTTTGCGTTTATAGAATGTGTACGTCATACACCTGGAAATTTTGTGTTGAAGTAAATATCTTCCCATAAATGTGCTCAGTCCTTGTCCTCAAAGGCAACTATCCTGCTTTTTTTTCTGCTTTTCAGCATAACTTCCAGTTCTACAGAAGCTTATTAACCTCATTCATTTAAACCAGGTGATTCAAAGCAGAGAAACTTCTACAACATGCAGGATAGTGGCCCTCCAGGACCAGGATTGGCACCACTGCCATGAACTGCATTATTTTCAACTCATAGATCTTTCTTCTCTCCTTTAACACTCATCCATCTTGATCCGTCATGCATCAAATAGGAACAGTCAGATCCTCAGTGCCACTTGCCACAGAGTAAATGCACTCAGTCATTTTCTGTTGGAAAAGTTGTGTCAATACAATCAATAGTTCTGTTGAATATTTGTATTTTTTGTGTTTTTCAGTGGCAAAAAAGTCACTGTGTAGATAAGTGTATGGGTTTGTGTCCAAATTGTTTGTTGTGCACTGCTCTTTTACATGTAAAACACCTTTTAATAAAATGCCTTTCTGTTTTGTTGGGAATGAGCAGATATGTTTTCAAAGTTTGAATGCGTTGTTGCCCATTTTAATAAGTTATCATTAAACATGTGAATAAAAAGTTTTTATTTTTTATTTTTTTAGAAAAGCCAAAGTTCCCAGGCAAACATTTTTGCCAGTCAAGTCTTCAAAATTACTGGATATTTGAAGTTCCCTCATACCAACAAGCAAATTGGTTAATACAATCTGTTGTTCCTCCACATATATACACACTCCCACAATCTTTTTTTAATAAATCTGCACCACCATTACCTGTCGCTATGTTCACAACCATCCATTTCCTCAGTAGGCTCATTACTGTGGTATGCCAAACTAATGCTAATTAAACTGCAGTGTTGCAATTAGTGTGCAACCAATTCATTGTATTTGGTTGCAGCAACCACTTGGCTTCCCTGGAGACAACCTTAAGTGCTTAGAAATGCACTTTCCAGGGAAACATTGTTTGCACAACAAGAAAGATAGAATGGGATCTAAAAACAGGTGGGCGACCTTTTTGTAGAAAGTGGTTAGATATGTTAACGCCTTTGATTTATACAGCCTGGCCCCCAAAAATGTTGCCACCAAAAACAGGTCACACACTAATATTGCCTTTAGCTTTGGTTATATCATGCATTCACTGTGGCATTTTTTCGATAAGCTTCTGCAATGTCACAAGATCTATTTCCATCCGGTGTTGCGTTATTTTTTTCACCAAGATCTTGCATTGATGACTAGGCACTTGGCATGATGGGCACATCGCTTCAGCTGCCTCTCTTTTTTACCCTAATGTGCCCATCACTCTGGAACAGGGTAAATCTGAACTCATCAGACCACATGACATTCTTCCATTGCTCCAGAGTCCAATCTTTATGCTCCCTAGCAAATTGAAGCATTTTTTCCCAGTTAGCCTCACTGATTAGTGGTTTTCTTGAGGCTATACAGTTGTTCAGTCCCAATCCCTTGAGTTGCCTTTGCATTGTGCGTGTGGAAATGCTCTTACTTTCACTATTAAACATAGCCCTGAGTGCTACTATTGTTTATTATTTATTTATTTTTTATTATTTGATTTCACCAAACGTTTAAGTGATCACTGATCACGAACATTAAGGATTATTTTCCGGCCACATTTCTTCCTTGAAGACGATGGATCCCCACTATCCTTCCAGTTTTAATAATGCATTGGACAGTTCTTAACCACATTTTAGTACGTAGTTTCTACAATCTCCTTAGATATTTTCTCTGCTTGATGCCAATGATTTGACCCTTCTCAAGCAGACTGACATCTTTTCCACGACCATGCGATATGTCTTTCGACATGGTTGTTTAAGAAATAAGAAGCAACTCATTGCACCAGTTGGGGTTAAATAACTTTTTGCAGCTGAAAGATAATCGCCGATGCAGTAATTATCCAAAAGGAGGCTGATACCTTTTTGCTTATTTAAATTCAGGTGGCAAATTTTTTTTTTTTTTTTTTTTTTGGCTAGGCGGTGTATTAGTCTATGTTTAAATTTGCTGGGTTTTATATTGAATCTAGCATAGGCAGCTTACTTTTGTACAATCAGGTTTTGAACATTTTGACCTACTCTTGCCTCTTTAAAACTAATGTTCCTATTTTTTTATTTATTTTATAGTTATGTATTTGAAGTAAATATTTAGGTTTCTACATTAAAACTTATGTGTTACCACAGGTTTTGGTTTTAAATACCACTATTAGAAACTTGGTGACACAAAAGTTAAGTTCCAATATGCAGCTTTGAAGTAGAAATTGTTGGATCTTTGGCATTGATCTGATATCCATTCATAGGGGAGGATAGCTGTCCCCTGTGAATGGATGACCTGTTTCTTCCCTTATCCTCACCCTCCTGGTGGATCCTACAGAAGGTTGAGGGAAAGGAACAAGGCCAAGAAGTGACAGGGGCACCAGGATGGAACGGAGTGCTGTGCATCCCAGTTCTCTGAACTGTCACCATTATAGTGTGAGAACGCACACACACAAAATAAATAAAAATATAGCTACCATCTGCACACATCCCAAAACACATAGACCACAGGTGCTAGTCCACTTTTAAGTCAGGATCATTGCTCACTGTCACTTTTTGTCACTCCAGCACACACAAGAAGACACGAGCACCAAGGAAATGGGCATGCACATACAAACACACTCACAGTGGGGTAGTTGTCCTGCTTTTGCCTGGCAGAGCGTGAGCCAGACTGACATGAGACAGAGACGATGAATGAGGGATGTGTTGACAGTCAATTGAAGTGAAGATATGTGATCATGTATACCAAATGATGATATGGCTGAAAGTGTGAGGAAAGGCAATATAAATTCACAGCAAAGAGGAGTGGTAAATTAGCAATCTTTTGTTGGGAAGCATAAATTAATCTCAAGATGGAGGTACTCCAGTTGGTCATGGGAGGTTGAGCACTTATAGTTTCACATCACATGTATAACTGAACTTGGCTTTGAGAGAGAGCGTTTCTTAGAAAAAAGTAATCATGGTCACCTTGCATGTGTCATTGCATAGCTGCTGCTATGGCAACAGTTGCAAAGTAATGACATAACCATATTATGAAAACCAACACTAATTCCTTTAGACGTACAATTTAAACTGAGTTTAGGAGTAGATGTTCTATGGAAGGACTTGATTTAAAACTGCATCATGAGGTTCTAAAATTGTGTTTACTTACCAAATTTTTCACAGAACTGTTTCACATAATGTCTGCAAAGACCAGTTTATTTGTTAAACTGCATGTGACTGTTCTTATACAAGTCCTCCATTCACATGAGAATTCAGAAACAAAGTTTGCTTCGCAGAACCAAAAGAGGTGTTGAGCAGAACTCTGCCGTATTGACATGGAGCACACACAAAAACGAGTATCAGATGTCTCCTTACTGTTTTCAAAATATGAGAAACAACTGTTTAGTGATCTTTTTTGTGGCTCACCAAATCGTTTTACCTCATTGCAAAGATTCCTTGGGTTCACTTAAGATCTAGCTATTAAACCTCTTGCTGGCTATGCTTTTAAATTGCGTCATTGCTACATCAAATTCTGGACTTGCAAAGCCTTTTCACGTTATTTTTTTACTACCTTGCTTGGTGTGCAGGCTTAAGCCCCACATGTAGCCTCAGTCGGTGCAGAAGTTGCAGAGTGCTCTGAGACGACTTCTGTTGTGACTTGGTGCTATAGAAATAAATTGAATTGATAGATGGCCAGAAAGCATTTCAGTCACAGCTTGAAGTGTTTTGTAACAGTGTCTGTTGGTTTACTTGGCGTGCTATAAACTAAAGTAACCTACTTTACTGCATGCTTCTACATAGAGTTGTTGTTTGACTCATTTAGTAATGGAAAAAATAAATCAACAGTAAAGGTGATATGGACTACTTTTTACAGTTCAACATGTTTAGAAAAAGGACACATGTAGTCTGAGATAATAAATAAGGCCCAGCATCTTTTAATTTAATTTATTTATTTGATCTCTGGGAGAAAAAGCCACTGATAATTGAACAATATAGAATAATGATAATCTGTTTCATAAAGAGGTCTCTGAGTGTCCTTTTCTCAATCTTAAGAAATAATGTGTGGGTGTTTTGTGTCATATTTTAGAGTTAGAAGCTGTTTATGAATAAACACACCTTGATTCAATAGTTGAGAAATTTACTGCCTGGATCAATATTATCAAATGATTCTGTCCTGGTTGCAAGTGCAGGATCATAAAGCAATACCTGTATAAATAAAGATGAGTCAAGTAGACGTTTGAGATCCTATAGTTGAAAAAAAAATAGTGCTGTCCCATTAAGGTTCAGTTATTTAAAAAAAAAAAAAAAAAAAAAAAAAGTCAAATTGGGGTTTAAATTTGTAGAAATGAAATTCGTTTTCGTCCACGAGACCCCTCTGTGTTGTGGAAAGATGCATATGGATTTCTTGTGCATCTTAACAATCAAATTCAAAGGGAAAATATTGTGGGGATTCTCAGATCATGTACTGATTAACAGAAACTATTTATTAAACAAGTGATCATTTTGTACGCTTCTTCTTGCCAAAATAAGACAGTTGGAATCCAGGTTCAAGGATGCAATGACATGCAATAAATTCACTGAACTATAGATGCTAGAAATACTGCATACATGTTGAAAAGCATGCAATGCATCCACAAAAGTACATTAAAATAATTTAATATGTAATTCAACTAATAACTCTTTAAAGTTCACATTTATCTGGCATCACTCACGCTGGATACACAGCCACATTTTCAGGATGTGTGTTTTCTGTACTTTGTAGTGCTTTCCAGAGTTTTTATGCTCATTTCTGTCTGTTTTCTCTTGGATCCAGTTCTCGTATCTGTTCTCAGTTGATTATTGTTCTCAGAACGTTTTCTGTTCATCTCCAGCTTTGAAGAAGCCTTTTCAAGTTCTCTGTATCACTCGTGGGATCACTAGGTATTGAATGATGTTTGTGCACTAGCCGTTGTTCCGGTAGTAACCTGTGTTTGGACCAGTATCCTCCAATCTGTGCCTTTGAAAGATCTCTTGGATGAAGACGCTTTAAGTTTTCTGTTGGATCCGTACCCTGAGTCCTATATTTCCACCTGAGGCATCACAACGTGATAATAATAAGCCCTCCATACTCTGCCACTGTTGGATACCTTTATCAGAGAACCTTTTCTGTTAGTTTCTGAGAGGGTAAAATGTGCTGGTAGTCTGGCTTCTGAGTGCTCCTCAAATCGTATGGGATGAAAAGTCATTTCAGAGAAAAGCAGCTGCAAGTTGTTGGCCGGAGCCACACACTGACTTTGCCAATCACCAACCAGTTCTTTGCTGAAGCATGATTGTGTATATGAAAAGGAAATATATAGGAATTATGTTGCAAATAATAAGTGATTACAAGCCTCATTTAATTCAAGCATTTTTGGAACATTTGAATAATCAAAATCTCATTTTTTTAATTCTTTTGATGTCCGCATTAGCGTTACTGTATATATTTTTTTCTTTTGCTCAGCTGGTGTTCTTGTATCAGTGATATTAAAGATGTTAAGACCTGGGTGTAGTCACACTGCAATTTCCGTGCCTTCCGTCATGATGTTATGAGATCCAGATTTTGTGAGCAGGAGAGGGTTCATTTGTGTGTGTGTGCTTGCATTTGTCCACACGCTGCAGTAACAGGGTCACGGCCAGTGGGCCAAGTAATGACTCTCCCACAAACTCCTTCATGCAAATTCAGGTTTGCTCTGCGTACAGCCACTCCTAATGATAACAGGAGGTACGCTTGCATGTGAGTGTGTGGGTGTGTTCAACACTTCATGTGTGTTAGGTTACATGCACAGGTGAGAAATGTAGCCAGCCCGTGTGGTCTACGACTGAGTTTATGTGACACAGCTCCTGCTTCAAAGTAACTTATACAGCCTAAGGCTATTAGTATGTATAGGATTCCATGTAGTGTGTGATGATGCATGAGCATCATGGTAATTGGGTTTCTGCTGGGCTACAGGGTGCCTATTTGTTGTGCATTGATTTACCGCAAATACTGCAGTGATACAAATCCTAAGTGTATATTTTTAACTAATGCTTAGAAAGGTTGTGAAATTTCACTCCAGGGGGTTATTTTTATTGTTTCCTTCACATACTCAAAGTTGTTGTTTTCCCTTATTGGATCTATATTGTTTACACATAAATAGTTCTCCTTGACAACTAGTGTATGTAAGAATATTCGCATGCATTTGTGTGAGTTTGCCTGACATGGTATTTGCCAGAGCTGAGGATGGCCAGACCACAGCTTTGTGAGAATTTAATGGTTTTCATTTCACAGCCTGTTTGACCTTCTCCAAGCCTTTCATTAGGTATGCATTGCACCTGAAGTCTCACATGGCTGGATACAGCTGCAGCCCCTCTTTAGTACGATATTTTTTCCTCAGCTCCCTTTAGCCCTGCAACCTGTGCCACCTGGACACTTTACTGGTTTTTAAGGATACCCGTTTAATTTGGGCTGTTAAAAAACAACATTTATCTGTTGTGTGGTACATTGTATTCAGTAAAGAAATTGATAGTTTTAATAATAATATAAAATATCATCTTTTGGTCATTGCCCAGCTATTTTATTTGTCTAGGAGAATAAAGGTTACAATCTAAATTTTAAACTTAGATATGAAACAAGTGTTAGTGATCTTGTTTGGAGCAGGTCTGTTGGTTTGATTTAGGATGTTGTGCACATACCACATAAGAGATTACAAACTCATTAATACACAGACTAAAAACATTGATGGATATTTTGTTATGAAATACTGTGTACATAACTATGCAGTTCAAACTTGATGTGACAGACTAATAAGCAACAGTTGCCAAAGCTAGCAATCCTCTGCCATCTTTCCAGTCCCTCGCCAATTACGCCACCTTATCAAAGACTGCGAGAAACAAGAGTGCAGATTAGTTTCCATTCAGAGCCGATCTAATCCTTTCAGCTCGCTTTCTCACAGTGTGTTATTGCCAGTCAAATAGCACTGCACAACAGCAGCATTTACTAACCAAATGAAGATATGGTGGACGTCTAATTTTCTAAGAAATTATATCCATGATCAGGCTTTTTTATGCAATCGTAATTGCTTTTATCTACAGAGTATGTTAAACATTTTATTGGAAAATGTTTGCAAAGGATGGGTCTATTATAACATTGCAAATGAAGCATTTTATATATTTTAGGTCAAGGTCTATGTGGATAGTAATTAAAAATGATAATGTAGCCCTCTTAAGTCTGTTGAACAGTGTTCTGTGTCATGAAAATTATTAAACAGAACCTTAACTGAACAGCTCAATATGCCTTTTCAGTGAACAACCTTTGTTTAGGAAAACTGTTAATCTTTTATGGTGCATCTCAGTAGGATTCCTTGCTGTCACTGAATAAAAATTAAATATTTCATGTGCAATGCACAATATTTCAACGGATTGTGCTACACTGTGGATTAAAAAAAGATAAAATAAAATGAGAAAACAGAGTAAATGGTTAGGACTTAATAAATAGCAAAACATCACACGTTAACCTACCGGTACATGATTGGCTTATGTGAGTTAGCCTTTTTTCTTCTCAGTTTAATGTAATAATAAGTGTGCTGTCTGGTGATGTGAGCAGTTTTCTTGGTGTAGCCCACTGCCCTACACTCTTTGCAGTTGTTTAACCGAAACGGATGAGAGACCTATCAGAGTTCTTTTCTGTATAGGAAGATGCTGTAAAAATGATCAAGAGGTGTTTTCTTTCATTGCAGGGTCACGGTCTGTTCGTTATTGGAAAGGTTTTTTTTTTCATTAGACCAGTTTGATAGTTTTCTTGTTTAATTATCTTCTGCTGCAAGTCTTTGACCTTCTGACTCTAAGAAGATTGTTACTGGTCCTGCATGGAGAGCAGAACTACAGTATATTCACAACTATTGGGTTGTATTCCAGAAGTACGAGTGTATTTGAAAGATGTTGATAGTGATGGTTAAACATTTGGTATTGGAAAAGAGCTTTACTTCGTAGGGATGCACAATATTATCGGCATGGTATCAGTATCGGCTGATATTAGAGTTCAATTTCAATTTTGGACATCGGCCATTCCATTAAAATAACTCGCCGATATAAAAGGCGCTGTTTTTGCCTGCAGTGGCAGCACAACCTGATGATGTTACAGCACAACGTGATGACAGTGCAGCGGCAGTGCAACGCGATGATGTCACACGTGCCTACCTGATCCCACGGTGGAGTCTGGAAATTTCAAAATGTCGGTGGTGTGGAAGTTTTATTTTTCGTTGGTGAGGATGGTGTTGAGCCTCGCTACATCGTCCGCAATCGGAGATATTTTTCTGACGTATTGTTACCCAAGTTACCAGTCGTCATTTCCGGCATCATTAAGAAGCTAATAGCCGATAGCACGACTTGTTGGGTGAGTTTTACCGCAGACATTTGGACGTTGTGTTAGCTCCGTTAGCATGATTAGTCTTACGGCACAATGGATAGACAAAAACTTTGAACTTAAAAAGGGATGTCCTTCATGCACAGGAGTGCAGCGAATCCCACACTGCAGCTAGGAACCTGGAACAAGCCTCCACAAGTGAGACAGCATCGCAGGTGACTAATGCTAATGAATAACAT